>OZ025263.1:37967637-38405637 GCA_964019135.1 Arenicola marina | reverse complement strand
TTATGCCAAATCTACCATATTTAAGTATTAAGCGGGAGAAAATTGGTTCGATTTGCCATCTTTGCCCGAAAGGCCATATTTTGGCCTACCAAAAATCAGAGATCAGAGAGCCGACCTAACCACCTGTCCCCCGCAGCCCTCAGATAGTAAGAGGTGTTTGTCATCACAGTGGGTCAAGTCAATGAGTCATGATCACGGATTGGTTTGTTGTTATTACATCGGAGCTTGTAATTGGTACATGATGGCGAGTAAAAAAAACCCATTATATTGACATAACAGCGGTGAAATCAATGATTCATTGTACCAAGTAGGCAAAATGCGTTGATTAATATAGCAGGTTAAATCTTTGGACACGTAAACAACACACATGAACTCAACCTGGCGAATGAATGATCCATGTGCAAGAATCCGTCATGCACTTGATGACTCGAGGGCAGCATTTTTCATAATATCTCATTGTCATTTGTAACGCTACACTTGGCTATTTATATCTAGGCATATTGCATCAAGGCCTGATGACACCATCTTTAACCTCCGAGGTCGCCGGTATTCATCACCGTCACGCATTCTTTGTCCGAAGTTTTGGCATCGTACCCATTAACTTGGAGATAATGCCCAGCATGACCTCATCTGCTCCGCCTCCAATGGACGCCAGCCGCATGTCCCTGCCACAAGAAACAGCATGTATTGTACAAGTGACAACACAGAATGACATTCAAGACCAACCAGACCTTTCTGGTATAGTTCAGTCGGACTTGTACATGCCACTAACCAGACCTTTCTGGTATAGTCCAGTCTGACTTGTCCATGCCACTAATCAGACCTTTCTGGTGTAGTCCAGTCTGACTTGTCCATGCCAGTAACCAGACCTTTCTGGTGCAGACTAACTTTACCTGTACATACGACCACAGAATAGGTATTTATAAAGAGGGCCCACTCTCATTGGCTCCTACGTAACCGCGCGCACAGCCGAGCGACGGTGGCGCTCCAAGCGGTGAGCGTGTGGTCGGATAGAATAATGGTTTCGTCTGTGCCGCGCTTCGTCAAAAACGGGGCGAACGAGGCAGAACAGCAGTGCGGGATACTTCAATAAATGCCTGAGGTCTACGATCAGACCAATCATTATTTCGGCTTCCAAAAGAACTCGAATGTTGTTTACTCACGATAACATTTTTGTCAATGCATAATACCCTAAAGTTTACTCAACATTTATTTAAATGAACGACGACTGCCGGTCTACGTTCATGGGGTATCTGGCACATAAGCAAACTCTGCCCATACAGTTTTGCTCAATCCAAACGAATTCAGCTATATGTGGTGTCAAGCCATATGGATATATGGAGCATTAAATGTTTGCTTTTGTATTGGGTATAGAAATATGGTACAGTCTCTCATAACGCGATAGGTGCCTATAACTCATGACTCGTGAGTCACGACCGCATGCGAGGTGAATGGATTTGATCAATATTGACGTATCGAGTTCAAATATTCTTTCAGCACACAAGAACATTTCTAAATGACTCATAACGGATCTTGGAATAACAAGAAAGCGCTGCATCAGCCTCACTGTCAAAAGTGTTGAGTCAAGAAATACGATGTTGAAAAAACGATTACATCTATGCCTGTTCAGTCCATATATATTGTCGTGGGGATTGATAGGCAGAATTTATACACAAGCAGACAAGCCACATTTATGGATGCGGAAGCAGCAACTCAACCAGATTACCGGTATATCTTCTAGAACCACATTGAATCTTGTCATTTTTAATATGACCTCGACACCGGATATTAATATGTTTCAACAACAGAAAATGTCAGCAAAATCAACATTTACCACGAGTGCGAGGCACCACATTAATTGCTGATTTAGGAAGTAGATCTATCTATATAAAATTATAAATGGAATATCTATTGCATTATTACGTGATGAACTGACTTAATAATAGTCAAATGGATCCAAGAATTTAGCTTAGATCTAAGCTTTGCCTGTTTCTCAACATTTTGCTGAATTTGGAAAACATATCAAACATTTTTTTTTTCTCAGTATCTACAAAATTGTGCATAATACTGAATTGTAAGAAAATATCTTTGGATTGGTTTATGCCAAAAATTGTATGTACCAGGGTAGGATATATGATATCAAGAAATATGGAAAAATACACGGTTATTAATGCTAACATTCTACAGTAGTAGTACCAATTTTTTTCTAATATATGTTGGGGTGGTATGAACATTGGTAATGTTTTATAGAACCAGATTTAATGAATGCTAATTATTAACAGAGAATATATTTCACAAAATACATACTCTGTAACAGGAGCATACAGGTAACACAGGCTTGTAACTTGTGACCTAGAAACATGATCTAGAGGATTCTTGCTAACCAATATTCCAGCTGCTAACCATTATATTATTTTAAATTGATTGTTTGAATGTCTCTGTTTCAAATAAATCAAATCTCCTGAATGGTGAAATATTACCAGGGTATTACATTTTATTAAATGTCTTTCAAAATAGGCTGTGCATAGCTTTTTTTGTTATGCCTCACAAAATATTTTAGATGGAAATCATGTATTTTACTCATTAGTAAATCAATGCAAGTATTTATTCAAAGTACAATAATAATAATACCCTATATAATATTAAAGACCAGAATGCTCTTGGCCTGAATTGTGCATCACATATGGGTAAACTGTGAATATCTAGTCATATAATGTATTATAGTGATCATCATTCAGATAGCTCAACTAATGTATACCTATTTAGATCTATCACCATGCATAGTAGCATAAAAATGTAACATTAAAGTTACATGTGGAGCTGACCGTTGCAACGGCTGTTTCAAAATAAACATAAACAGGAAGTGTTACCTTTGACCACAAGCAGTGTCAACGGGCACCGCCAAAGAAAAAGTGGCGCTCCGGACGCTTCTATTGTCTTATAAAATTTAGCGCTTGGGCCCCCCTGTTGGTGGCACCGGTTAACGACTTGTGTACACACGTTTATGACGTTTCAAATCAGCACAAGTTTTCATTTTTGTGGCGGACAATTCATGAATTTGAAATGTTTTGCTCATTGGCAGATAATTGGTGAGCGATATGGTAGGTGTTTATTGTCTGTTGTGAACCTTAAGGCCTTAGGTCTGTGTTCTTATACGCAAATTTGGCATTCAAAAACAGCGAAACAACTCCACATGCAACTTTAAATATAATAATAAAAACCAAAATAGAATAATGTATGGAGTAATGTCATATTCTGCAAAGTCTACAAAACATAATGTTTAGCAGGGGCAACTTTATTTCTGGGGTTGATAGAATATCTCAATTTAGTATTCCAGTATCAATTATGATTTGGTCATAATACAATTAACATTGAGGTATATCGGATATACCGCTAGCTAACCAATATAGGCTTATCCCGTATTTAGGAGGATATAGTCCAAAAACAGCATGCCTATCGCTTGCCACTGCAACCCTAGCATTTTTCTTGTCAGGTTGTAGCCTAGCCCGGAAGAACCAAGGCCTTGCTACCCTTGGCTGATAGGTAGCGACGCTTGAATTTATCTTGACTTCAGAGCTAGTTGTAGCCCAGCTATCCCAATAAAACTGCTAATTCACTACCCTTCTTAATTATGTCTATGGCTGTACAAAAGGATTCCCTAGATATTGTATATGTAAAAATAATTATGAAAGTCCCATCATGCAAGCATTGCCTTACACCTCCAGTGCTGTAGCCTGAAAACAAGATGTTACAGCTACACATCCACACAAGACAGGTTAACCTTGGCGCAAGTACCAGCATAGACAGCTTATTAGGGCCTACACTAAAGGCCATGTGTTGTAATGTACTTTCTAAAAAATAATATTGTGAAATTAAATCCTGTCAGTATCATCTATACTAGACATGATATAGTGCCAATTGAAATCTTGTTGTCACTTGGTCACTATCAATGTATCAGTGTAAGTGACCGTGAGTCGATTGGGGCTGTCAGTGTCAGTCAATTTGTCAGTGGCTGTGACAGTCAGAGCCTGCGATAGAGGCTGTGACAGTCAGAGCCTGCGACAGAGGCTTTGACAGAGGCTGTGACAGAGGCTGTGACAGAGGCTGTCGTTATCACTATCAGTGTCACTGTATCAGCAGATCAGCTGATGAGTGTGTCAGTCTCAGTGAGGCTGTCATTTGTGTCAGTGACAGTGTCACTACGATTTATTGTTTACAGTTAATAGCAATGGGCGCTCCACAACCACTGTTACTGACTGTCCTCTCTGACTTTCAGGCGCTGAACCAGTGCCCGTTTCACAGCTGCCACAACACTGTCACAGTGTCAGTGTCACTGAGAGTGACAGTCTCAGTCTGTTCAGCGTTGTTTGTCAGTGGGCGCGTGAGCGATAATGCAAGAGTCTGGCACATCAAATCAAATTGGTGTTGTGACCCAGTTTTCAAGGATAATTGGGTATAATCATGACACTTGCTATATTCCCTTTAAAAATATTACATTCATGCAAGCCGTTCACTGCAGAAAATCAAGAAAATCGAAAATCAAAAACCACACGCTGACCGTCGGATGGCGCTGCGGTCGGCTTGGCCATCTGTATAATATCTACTCTGTGATACGACTAACAAGACCTTCCTGGTGTAGTCCAGTCTTATCTACACATTCCACCAACCAGACCTTCTTAGTGTAGTCCAGTCTTATCTGCACATGCTACCAACCAGACCTTCCTAGTGTAGTCCAATCTTGTACTTATATATGACTAACGAGCCCTTCGTTGAGTCTTACCTGTACAAAACGACTAACCAGACCTCACTGGTGTAGTCCAGTCTTATCTGTACATGCCACTAGCCAGACATTCTCGGTGTAGTGTGTAACCGGACCTTGCTGGTGTAGTCCAGTCTGACATGTAAACGATCAAACCAGACCTTTCTGGTGCAATCTAACTTTACCTGTACATACGACTAACCAGATCTTCCTGGTGTAGTCTAGCTTTACCTGTACATACGACTAACCAGATCTTCCTGGTGTAGTCTAGCTTTACCTGTACATACGACTAACCAGATCTTCCTGGTGTAGTCTAGCTTTACCTGTACATACGACTAACCAGATCTTCCTGGTGTAGTCTACCTTTACCTGTACATACGACTAACCAGATCTTCCAGGTGTAGTCTAACTTTACCTGTACATACGACTAACCAAACCTTCCTGGTGTAGTCTAGCTTTACCTGTACATACGACTAACCAGACCTTCATGGTGTAGTCTTATATTTATATATGACTAACCAGCCCTTCGTTGTATTGGTGTACCAGTCTTACCTGTACATACGACTAACCAGGACTTCACTGGTGTAGCCCATACCGCCCCAGTATTGCAGACAAGCATCAGTGAGCTCACGAGACAGCCTTCCAGCCTTCAACTTAGCCATGGAAGCCAGGTAGGTTACATCTTGACCTAGGAGGCTCATAGCTGTAACAAATGGGAACCAAGAGGACTAAAATAATAGAAGTAAATATTGTCTTGAACTAATTTTCTGCGACAAACAATATTCAGCACTATCAAATTGTGTTCATAATCTACATTAATCTACATTAATTTAATTAAGAAGGCGATCACGACAGAAACAGAATGAAATGCAACTAGAACAAAGAGTTTAAACAGTTTTGTTCAAAAGGGTTATTATCTGTTTCAGTTTTATGTATATTCATATTACTTCTTTCGCTCTGTTACCATTAAACAAACAACAATACACACAATATGTAATAGAGCAGATTTAAGGTTGAAACATTTTTGAAACAACACTTACATGGTGAACGTGAAACCACATAAATAGTTTACATTTTCATTGAACAATTACTTTTCATATAGGTTCTAACATGACCACTAATCCGGATATGGTCTCGTCATGTAAGGACGAAGTCCTAGGTATCTTTATCATGTTCTCTTTTTATCTAAGTTGAAACTAAATACATATATATTTAAGGGTATATTGAAGCCCGTGTTTTGGCGACCTATACGTGCCTCGAATGCTACTCTGCAGGATAAATTAGCAGGTTACGTTAGTAGTGGTTAGTGCAGTCTGGTAATGCTTCCTTGTGAGGAAAATGTTCATATGAAACTTCCCTCGTCCCTTTGTCTCTCTTTCTATAGTGCAGGTCTTAATCATATACGTAAACACACATCGTGACATGTATGTTTCGGGTGATTGGCCACTGCTTATCCAGCTGCAGACGACCGAAAAAATTTTCCCTTACATTAGATCAATGTCTTTGCTTTTTCCCTGTCTAAAGGCAGTCACTAAAATGTATAAGCGTCTGAGAAATATCCTCTCTCGATAACTACCAAAACTGATACATGCATTCGCAGAAATTCCATTTGGGCCGTGATACGTACGGGCAAAACGTTAGAAAGGCGACGTATACGTTTGTTAGTACCCAAAACGTCACAGTGACAAAAACTTCAGACCTTGGTAGAACGAACTACGCAGTTTAAAGTTTGACTACAACCATCCCGGTTATCGCCCACAATTGAAAATTAGTGACTTCTTTGAGGCCGAAACTCGCAGGAAAAATAAGAAAATCTAAGGTTTCCATGAGTAGAAGGTTCCAAGGGATACCGCCGGGGTGGGCATATCCGATATTCCATCGTTTATGAAAGCACTTATGTTAATATATCTGAAATATAACGGAAAAGAGTTACTGCGTTATATATTCATATCCGCCGTCAATAGACAATGCAATGCAATAGACAAGGCAGTGTGAAACTGTACATTGGCTCCAAGATGGCGCAGGCCGTGTGGTATGACGTTTCGGGCCGAGAAGGCTGACCAAGCGATAATCCGAGGCCGAAGCCTGGCTAAGCGATATCGCCAGGCCGAGAAGGCCGACAAAGCGACACCGCCAGGCTGTGAAGGCTGATCAAGCGATACCGCCAAGCCGAGAAGGCTGGCTAAGTGATACCGCCAGGCCGATAAAGTTGACTAAGCGATACCGCCAGGCCGAGAAGGTTGACTAAGCGATACCGCCAGGCCGAAAAGGTTGACTAAGCGATACCGCCAGGCTGAGAAGGTTGACTAAGCGATACCGCCAGGCCGAGAAGGTTGACTAAGCGATACCGCCAGGCCGCGAAGGCTGACTCAGCGATACCGCCAGGCCGAGAAGGCTGGATAAGCAATACCGCCCGGCCGAGAAGGCTGACTAAGTGATATCGCCAGGCCGAGAAGGCTGACTAAGTGATACCGCCAGGCCGAGAAGGCTGACTAAGTGATACCGCCAGGCCGAGAAGGCTGGATAAGCAATACC
Organism: Arenicola marina; assembly: GCA_964019135.1. Taxonomy (NCBI): domain Eukaryota; kingdom Metazoa; phylum Annelida; class Polychaeta; family Arenicolidae; genus Arenicola; species Arenicola marina. Next base: position 38,398,343 of record OZ025263.1, on the reverse strand, counting down.
GCCCGGCCCAGAAGGCTGACTAAGTGATACCGCCAGGCCGAGAAGGCTGATTAAGTGATACCGAGAAAAACTGACCAAGCGATACCACCAGGCCGAGAAGGCTGACTAAGCGATACCACCAGGCCGAGAAGGCTAAGTGATACCGCCAGGCCGAGAAGGTTGATTAAGTGATACCACCAGGCCGAGAAGGCTGACTAAGCGATACCACCAGGCTGAGAAGGCTAAGTGATACCGCCAGGCCGAGAAGGTTGATTAAGTGATACCACCAGGCCGAGAAGGCTGACTAAGTGATACCGAGGAAAGCTCACTAAGCGATACCGCCAGGCCGAGAAGGCTGGCTAAGTAATACCGCCAGGCCGAGAAGGTTGGCTAAGTGATGCCGACAGGCCGAAAAGGCTGACTAAGTGATACCGAGAAAAGCTGACTAAGCGATACCGCCAGACCGAGAAGACTAAGCGACACCGCCAGGCATAGAAAGCTGACCAAGCGACACCGCCAAGCCGACAAGGCTGGATAAGCGATATCGCCAGGCCGTAAAGGCTGACTAAGCGGTACCGCCAGGCTTAGAAGACTGACTAAGCGACCCCGCCAGGCCATGAAGGCTGACTAAGCGATACCGCCAGGCCTCGAAGACTGACCAAGCGACACCGCCAGGCCTAGAAGACTGGCTAAGCGACACCGCCAGGCCGTGAAGGCTGACTAAGCGATACCACCAAGGCGAGAAGACTGACCAAGCGATACGCCAGGCCGAGAAGGCTGACTAAGCGATAGCGCCAGGCCGAGAAGGCTGACCAAGCGATACCCCCAGGCCGAGAAGGCTGGATAAGCGATACCACCAGGCCGAGAAGCCTGGATAAGCGATACCACCAGGCCAAGAAGCCTGGATAAGCGATACCGCCCGGCCGAGAAGGCTGACTAAGCGATACCGCCAGGCCGAGAAGGCGGGATAAGCGACACCGCCAGGCTGAGAAGGCTGACTAAGCGATACGGCCAGGCCTCGAAGACTGACCAAGCGATATCGCCAGGGCATGAAGGCTGACTAAGCGATACCGCCAGGCCGAGAAGGCTGACTAAGCGATACCGCCAGGCCGAGAAGGCTGACTAAGCGATACGGCCAGGCCTCGAAGACTGACCAAGCGATATCGCCAGGGCATGAAGGCTGACTAAGCGATACCGCCAGGCCGAGAAGGCTGACTAAGCGATAGCGCCTGGCCGAGAAAGCTGACTAAGCGATATCCCCAGGCCGAGAAGGCTGACTAAGCGATACCGAGAAAAACTGACCAAGCGATACCGCCAGGCCGAGAAGGCTGACTAAGCGATACCACCAGGCTGAGAAGGCTAAGTGATACCGCCAGGCCGAGAAGGTTGATTAAGTGATACCACCAGGCCGAGAAGGCTGACTAAGTGATACCGAGACAAGCTCACTAAGCGATACCGCCAGGCTGAGAAGGCTGACCAAGCGATACCGCCAGGCCGAGAAGGCTGGCTAAGTGATACCGCCAGGCCGAGAAGGCTGGGTAAGTGATGCCGCCAGGCCGAAAAGGCTGACTAAGTGACACCGCCAGGCCGAGAAGGCTGACTAAGTGATACCGAGAAAAGCTGACTGAGCGATACCGCCAGACCGAGAAGACTGACTAAGCGATAACGCTAGGCCGAGAAGGCTTGATAAGCGATACCGCCAGGCGTAGAAGATTGACTAAGCGATTTAGCTAGGCCGAGAAGGCTGGAAAAGCGATACCGCCAGACCGTGAAGGCTGACTAAGCGATACCGCCAGGCCGAGAAGACTGGATAAGCGACACCGCCAAGCCGACAAGGCTGGATAAGCGATATCGCCCGGCTGTAAAGGCTGACTAAGCAATACCGCCAGGCTTAGAAGACTGACTAAGCCACACCGCCAGGCCATGAAGGCTGACTAAGCGATACCGCCAGGCCTCGAAGACTGACCAAGCGATACCGCCAGGCCGTAAAGGCTGACTAAGCGATACCGCCAGGCCGAGAAGGCTGACTAATCGATACGGCAAGGCCTAGAAGACTGACTAAGCGACACCGCCAGGCCGTAAAGGCTGACTAAGCGATACCGCCAGGCCTCGAAGACTGACCAAGCGATACCGCCAGGCCGTAAAGGCTGACTAAGCGATACCGCCAGGCCGAGAAGGCTGACTAATCGATACGGCAAGGCCTAGAAGACTGACTAAGCGACACCGCCAGGCCGTAAAGGCTGACTAAGCGATACCGCCAGGCCGAGAAGGCTGGATAAGCGATACCGTCAGGGCGAGAAGACTGACCAAGCGATACCGCCAGGCCGTAAAGGCTGACTAAGCGATACCGCCAGGCCCAGAAGGCTGACTAAGCGATACCGCAAGGCCTAGAAGACTGACTAAGCGACACCGTCAGGCTATAAAGGTTGACCAAGCGACACCGCCAGGCCGAGAAGGCTGACTAAGCGATACCGCCAGGGAGAGAAGGCTGACTAAGCGATACCGCCAGGGAGAGAAGACTAACCAAGCCATACCGCCAGGCCGACAAGGCTGACTAAGCGATACCGCCAAGCCGAGAAGGCTGACTAAGCGATACGGCAAGGCCTAGAAGACTGACTAAGCGACACCGCCAGGCCGTAAAGGCTGACTAAGCGATAAAGCCAGGCCCAGAAGGCTGACTAAGCGATACCGCAAGGCCTAGAAGACTGACTAAGCGACACCGTCAGGCTATAAAGGCTAACTAAGCGATACCGCCAGGGAGAGAAGGCTGACTAAGCGATACCGCCTGGGAGAGAAGACTAACCAAGCCATACCGCCAGGCCGACAAGGTTGACTAAGCGATACCGCCAAGCCGAGAAGGCTGACTAAGCGATACCGCCAGGCCGAGAAGGCTGACTGAGCGATACCGCCAGGCGTGAAGACTGACTAAGCGATACGGCCAGGCCGAGAAGGCTGACTAAGCGATACCGCCAGGCAGTGAAGACTGACTAGGCGATACCGCCAGGCCTAGAATACTGACCAAGCGATACCGCCAGGCCGAGAAGGCTGAGTAAGCGATACCGCCAGGCCAAGAAGGCTGGATAAGCGATACCGCCAGGCCGAGAAGGCTGACCAAGCGATACCTCCAGGGCGAGAAGGCTGGATAAGCGATACCGCCAGGCCGAGAAGGCTGGATAAGCGATACCGTCAGGCCGAGAAGCCTGGATAAGCGGTACCGCCAGGCCGAGAAGGGTGACTAAGCGATACCCCCAGGCCGAGAAGGCTGGATAAGCGATACCGCCAGGCCAAGAAGGCTGGATAAGCGGTACCGCCAGGCCGAGAAGGGTGACTAAGCGATACCCCCAGGCCGAGAAGGCTGGATAAGCGATACCGCCAGGCCAAGAAGGCTGGATAAGCGATACCGCCAGGCCGAGAAGGCTGACCAAGCGATACCTCCAGGGCGAGAAGGCTGGATAAGCGATACCGCCAGGCCGAGAAGGCTGGATAAGCGATACCGTCAGGCCGAGAAGCCTGGATAAGCGGTACCGCCAGGCCGAGAAGGGTGACTAAGCGATACCCCCAGGCCGAGAAGGCTGGATAAGCGATACCACCAGGCCGAGAAGGCTGGATAAGCGATACAGCCCGGCCGAGAAGGCTGGATAAGCGATACCGCCAGGCCGAGAAGGCTGGATAAGCGATACCGTCAGGCCGAGAAGCCTGGATAAGCGATACCGCCAGGCCGAGAAGGCTGGATAAGCGATACCACCAGGCCGTGAAGGCTGGATAAGCGATATCGCCCGGCTGTAAAGGCTGACTAAGCAATACCGCCAGGCTTAGAAGACTAACTAAGCGACACCGCCAGGCCATGAAGGCTGACTAAGCGATACCGCCAGGCCTCGAAGACTGACCAAGCGATACCGCCAGGCCGTAAAGGCTGACTAAGCGATACCGCCAGGCCGAGAAGGCTGACTAAGCGATACCGCAAGGCCGAGAAGACTGACTAAGCGACACCGCCAGGCCGTAAAGGCTGACTAAGCGATACCGCCAGGCCGAGAAGGCTGGATAAGCGATACCGCCAGGGCGAGAAGACTGACTAAGCGATACCGCCAGGCCGTAAAGGCTGACTAAGCGATACCGCCAGGCCCAGAAGGCTGACTAAGCGATACCGCAAGGCCTAGAAGACTGACTAAGCGACACCGTCAGGCTATAAAGGCTGACCAAGCGACACCGCCAGGCCGAGAAGGCTGACTAAGCGATACCGCCAGGGAGAGAAGGCTGACTAAGCGATACCGCCAGGGAGAGAAGGCTGACTAGGCGATACCGCCAGGGAGAGAAGGCTGACTAAGCGATACCGCCAGGGAGAGAAGACTAACCAAGCCATACCGCCAGGCCGACAAGGCTGACTAAGCGATACCGCCAAGCCGAGAAGGCTGACTAAGCGATACCGCCAGGCCGAGAAGGCTGACTAAGCGATACCGCCAGGCCGTGAAGACTGACTAAGCGATACGGCCAGGCCTAGAAGACTGACCAAGCGATACCGCCAGGCCGTGAAGGCTGACTAAGCGATACCGCCAGGCCGAGAAGGCTGACTAAGCGATACCGCCAGGCAGTGAAGACTGACTAGGCGATACCGCCAGGCCTAGAAGACTGACCAAGCGATACCGCCAGACCGAGAAGGCTGACTAAGCGATACCGCCAGGCCGAGAAGGCTGGATAAGCGATTCCGCCAGGCCGAGAAGGCTGACCAAGCGATACCTCCAGGGCGAGAAGGCTGGATAAGCGATACCGCCAGGCCGAGAAGGCTGGATAAGCGGTACCGTCAGGCCGAGAAGCCTGGATAAGCGGTACCGCCAGGCCGAGAAGGCTGACTAAGCGATACCCCCAGGCCGAGAAGGCTGGATAAACGATACCACCAGGCCGAGAAGGCTGGATAAGCGATACAGTCCGGCCGAGAAGGCTGGATAAGCGATACCGCCAGGCCGAGAAGGCTGGATAAGCGATACCGTCAGGCCGAGAAGCCTGGATAAGCGATACCGCCAGGCCGAGAAGGCTGGATAAGCGATACCACCAGGCCGTGAAGGCTGGATAAGCGATACCGCCCGGCCGAGAAGGCTGGATAAGCGATACCGCCAGGCCGAGAAGGCTGGATAAGCGATACCGCCAGGCCGAGAAGGCTGACTAAGTAATACCGAGAAAAACTGACCAAGCGATACCGCCAGGCCGAGAAGGCTAAGTGATACCGCCAGGCCGAAAAGGTTGTTTAATTGATACCACCAGGCCGGAAATATGTAAACATCTGTTATTGTAAATATTACGTGGAAACAATTGTTGTCTTTGGATTTGACCGTGACGAAAGTAATATTTTGCATGCTAGGAACCAAACTGTGTATATAATGAAAATATATGATATTGTGTATACTATATTTGCAAAAGGGACATGAAGGCTTTTTGCATAGATTCGAATTCTTGGGGTGGCCGTTATGGTTTGTTGGTTGGTTTTACAGGACGCGTCAATGGGAGAAGGAAGGGAGAGTGGAGCCATCTCCCCAAGGGTAACCCCCTACTCTTTACGAAGAAAGACATGGGATCTTTATCCTGCGACCACACAGACATGGCCACAGCAGGGCTCGAACTACCGACCCACGTGCCGTTAGGCTCTCAGGTGACCAAAACACTTAATGCGAGGGTGGCCGTTATGAGAAGGTGGACGCGTTTTGCGACAAATAGAAGTCCACCACGACGAACCTTGCTTCACGAAATTACACTTGAAAAAGGCAAGCTCGGAAACTAGTCACTGGCGATTACGGCAAGCTCTGCCGGTCACAGATTCGTCTACAGTCATAAGCGCAAATGCCACAAAATAACTCTGAAACTTTAAATTATACAAAAGCTAGAGAGCCAAGGGTTAAATGCTGGAAAACGGAACCCAATAAGTCGGTATAATGCACTGGAACTTTCCCCAGATACAGTTTGCAATTATTTCAGGAAATGTTTATAATCAGACAGAAAACAAATATAATACAATCTCTATAGGCCTGATATAGATATAAAAGCCTAGCACCACTATCAGTGTTTATTATATAAAACGCGTGGTAATACATGTTAGCCAGTGAATAAAATGATATATAGAGAGATATCCAAATTAGAGAATGGACACACCTATAGCCCGGTAGAGAATGGAGCGCAGGAGCTCCAACTCCGTCTGCAACTCGGCTAGGCGGAAGTGGACCGTCTGGTTGGCCAGCAGCGGCTTACCGTAGATAAGTCTTTGACTGGTGTACTCTACCGTTTGGTCAAGTATCTTCTGTAGCGGCGTCAACGCTGAAAATTAGAAGCGATTTTAGACTGGTCTACTGTGATGATTTGGCCAAGGAACTGTTGTAGTAGAACATTGCGGCAAAATCTTAATTTTAACATTATATCATCTAATAAAATATCAAAACTGCAACCGTTAAGACGTTGTTCAGATATTATTAATTAATTAATATTATTAATCTTTTAACATTATATCATCTAATAAAATATCAAAACTGCAACCGTTAAGACCTTGTTCAGATAATACATAAGTGATGGTTCATAACGCACTTATGAAGATGGCTGCGGTGAAAGCTACGTTATTCAGGTCGGGGAGAGCCAATGACAGGAAATGTATAACAGTTGTGAGTTCTGCTTATCTCAGTCCGAGGACAATGTTCAATGTTCAGCCTTCTCAGAACTTCGCGATCGCTTATTAAATGATTTGACATTTCTAGAAACGTATAATTTTAACATCCACCCGATCACAATGTGTGAGATCATTATCCTTTGTGACGTCCTCTTACCCGGGTCCAATATACATGTACTTACCACCGAAGAAAAATCCTCAGTGTTCTAGACTATAAATAAAGTTCACCTGTTCTTTCTAAACATCTTTGGGATCTGTAATATCCTTATGTTTTAATATTCTAGAGATAACACACAGAGATAGTCAGGGATTATTATAGATGGGCTGCAAATGAAACCTGAAAACTTGCCATTCTTCCTAGATTAACCAGGTAATTTGGTGCTTTAGTGTTGTTGCCTATAACAGTATAACTTCTAATCCATCGCACAAAAGATGCGCTCGCTTTTAGGTTTTCCCTGCGAAATATTAAATGAAGACATTAAATCTAATGTATACATGTTAAAATAACAATTAAGTAAAAAAGTATGACTTGCATACATATGGTCTCTGAGCAGAAACACGCCTCACGTTTTTCTTGCCGAGATACCGGCATTGTTGCTCTCTTATTATTCCGGCCAAAACAGGGCACAACGCAGTACAGGTATCGACGTTTTGGTCTATCAGTCAGCTATCAGCTTACCTGAGAGGCCAGCAAAGATCCTTTCCCACTGGAACTGTTCCATTTGGTACATGAATCCCCGGCCCTCATGCCCAATGGCGTGGGTCAGAGGGACGTGCACGTCCTCGAAGAAGATTTCGGCCGTGTCAGAGCAATGCATTCCCAGCTTGTCAATTTTCCGATTCAGGATAATGCCTAGTAATCCAGCGGAGAAACCCAAAATAAAGCATTTTCTAGGAATTAAAGCATCAAATTTGTCCGAACTGCATGTCTGATCGAATTTAGATAATAGTGCCAAGTCCGATTTGACCACTGACGGCGATTTTGTCAAAATGGCGGACAATGCCACTGGAAACTTAGCAGGTTAAAACTGTTGTTTTTATTTCTATCCACAAATGTTCGGGTACGCAGATTTTAAAAACGTCCATGAGATTCTGGATAGAGCCCGAGCCCCATAACAGACTGCGGATAGAGCCCGAGCGCCATAAGATACTCCGAATAGAGCCCGAGCGTCATAACAGATTCCGGATAGAGCCCGAGCGAAATGAGAGACTCCAGATAGTGCCCGAGCGCCAAAACAGACTCCGGATAGAGCCCGAGCGCCAAAATAGACTCCGGATAGAGCCCGAGCGCCAAAACAGACTCCAGATAGAGCCCGAGCCCCATAAGAGATTCCGGATAGAGCCCGAGCCCCATAAGAGACTTCTGATAGAGCACGATCGCCATAACAGACTCTGGATAGAGTCCGAGCGCCATAAGAGACTCCGTATAGAGCCCGATCGTCATAAGAGACTCGAGGTAGAGCCCGAGCGTCATGAAAGACTTCGGGTAGAGCCCGAGCGTCATAACAGAATCCGCCACCATGGTTAACCCCTTTCTACAGGGAAGGAGTGGGAGGCGCCACCATGGTTAACCCCTTTCCACTGAGAAGGAGTGGGAGGCGCCACCATGGTTAACCTCTTTCTACTGGAAAGGAGTGGAAGGCGCCCCCATGCTTCACGCCTTTCTACTGGGAAGGAATGGGAGGCGCCACCTTGGTTAACCCCTTTCTACTGGGAAAGAGTGGAAGGCGCCCCCATGCTTCACGCCTTTCTACTGGCAAGGAGTAGGAGGCGCCACCATGGTTCACCCATTTCTACTGGCGTACAGTAAGAGGCGCGACCATGTTTCACCCCTTTCCAATAGAAAGCAGTGGGAGACGCCACCATGTTTCACTCCTTTCTACTGGTCAGGTAATCAGTAGGAGGCGCCACCATAGTTCACCCCTTTCCACTGGGAAGGAGTAGGAGGCGCGACCATGGTTCACCCCTTTCCACTAGAAATCAGTGGGAGACGCCACCATGGTTCACCCCTTTCCACTAGAAATCAGCGGGAGACGCCACCATGGTTCACCCCTTTTCAGCCTTCTGTCGCCCTCTCTGTCCTCATCGTCTAGCCCGCTCAAGGTAGTATTATAGAGCTCTTAAGGGCACACTAAACGCTCATTATCCTGGTGCGCTTTGTGAAGATTTTTTTAACCGGGCGGCCATAGTCAAGAGTCAAAGGAAGGAAAGACGACGAGTGTCGAAGAATCTCACTTGTGAAGCATGATTACGAAAGCATGGATTTCCCCAGACCGCTGGTAAGCAGTAGACGAGAATAGGGACAACCGCGTAAGCCCAGAGGCCGATCCAAGATGAGTGTGAACCTTCCTATCAGCCGGGTCGTAGACTGGAGTGACGTAAATGACCAGCTTTTTTGTTCAGTGATGTATCAAAGTGATATACTGTGGGCCTGCCCCACACTCCCAGGCCTGGGTAGATATGAGGCTACCTGGGACCACTCGGTATGGATGACATACTGACCCCGATATATCAGCCAGAATGTTTGTCTTCCCACGCATATGGCTGCGGAACAAAACATTGTTTTTGCTTTGTCAGCTGTGGCAGTAGCTGGAAAGCTATACCGTTCTGATACCGCCGATAACCTACAACTGCTGGCGTGAACGCTTTGGCCGCGAGCCCGACAACCTGTAGTATGTTGATGTGACGCGATGCTTCCATTCACGCCACGTTCCGGCCACGCGCGGACTGATCAGATGACCCCCCCCCCCCCCCAACCCTGGTGGCCAGGCATCTGCGAACAGGATTAGCGTGGAAGGCAGGGCGTGGGGGCACTCCCGTTTGAGCATTTTGCGCGATGTCCATCAGAGCAGGACGGAATGAAGTTGCTGATTGGAACTGAATGTTATCTCGCTTTGAAGGACTTGTTCCAACAGGCCTTGAAATGGGGCTGTAGAGGTCGCACATGGAGGATACCCCATACCACCAGTTTCTCCAGGGATTACCATATGTCCCAATAGCGCGCCTGCCATTGGCGGCTGAAAGGTTGCATTGCCGATAACAATGCGTCGATCCGGCGAGGGGTAGGAGTAGCTACTGCGGTCGTGAAGTTGCACTCCCACAAAGGAAACCTGTGGAAACCTGAGATGGTCCGGACTTTGAGTCGCTTTGAGGTCCTGTGATGTGGTTCATTCGCCAAGACATGACTTGCATAGGGCAAAGGGTGGGGGTCCATGTCGTCTCCGCACACCAGTTAGGCCGAAACGGGCGGTTTGGTGTGGACAGAAGGCTGCGAGATATGAGCGAGGCAGCGGAAGCGTCTAGGGGACGCTTTTCGCCTGACCGCTAGTGCTTGCACGGTTGCCACGGCTCGAGCCTCGGACATGTGGGAGTGTGACGTCTGGGAGCATGGTCGAGCTCGTATAGGGAGAGTACGTCGAGATTAACCTGGCGCGTCTCATCCTTCTCATCCGTCTCATCCCACGGAAGATCGCGAGTATGGCCACCTTCCGGTTCGATCTCCCAATCATGTGCTCCGCCAAAAGTGATAGGCGTTGTGTATGGCCGCTGTCCAATCCAACGGCAGATGGCGGGGTACACCAAACATGGTGAACATACACTGGGGGATTCTTGTAAGTGAAAAAAAGCTATATCTATAGTCTTCTATGATAACTGCGCATCTGTATTATCCTGGCAGTCGTTAATAATGGTACCTATAATGAGCTTGGTAGTCCTTACCTGGAGTATTCATAGGTAGTACGATGAGGGTCTTATTCTCGTGTATCTGACCGGTCCCGGTGTTGGCCAGGAGGCACATCCAATCCGCTTGGTAGGCATTCGTGATCCACAGCTTGCTGCCGTTAATTACGTAGTCACCGCCCTTCTTCACGGCCGTCGTCTTGATCCCTGCAACATACAGCCCCACGATACCGCGCGTAACCCGTTGTATAGTATATCACCTAACGATAAGTGTACAGCCCATTGTACAGTGCATAACACAGCGAACGGTGTACAAACCTATGTACAATCTACAATCCATTGTTTACTATACAACCCAATGCACAGTGTAAGGCCCATCGTGCAGTTTACAACCTACCAAAGCTAATTAAAAATTTACAAGCTAATTAACATTGTACAACCCAACGCAGCTTGCACGCCCTCATATTCAATGTACAAACAAATACAGATGGTACAACCAAGGTACAGTGCTCAACCAATGTAGAGCATAAAACCAAATGTACACAGCCCATTGTGCACTGTACTAGCTGGTGTACAATGCAATAGATAGTGTACAGCATTACACACTTTGCAAACATATCTTGTTACAAAGGGCATCATACGTATGTGGCAATGTAACATACTTATGACGACAAGCTGTCACCGTCGAAGTACAATGTTAACTGCGGAGTTCCATGCCGTTACCTGCCACGTCAGACCCCGCCGATGCTTCGCTCACGCCGATACATGACACCATGTCTCCGGCGATAGAGGGCGCCAGGTACTCGCGCTTCAACTTGTCACTGCCATGCCTACGAAATACGCCTAATTGGTTATAGCAGTTAGCTGGTCAGAACAGTTAACTACTTATCACTACCATGCCACGGGAAGTATGCTCAATAGGTTAGAACACTTCGCTACGCATCGCCGATATGACAGGGAAGTACGCTCAATAAATTTGGATATTTCGTCAATTATTACTGCTGCGGTGAGCGAAGTACGCTCAATATGTTAGAACAGTTCGCCACGTATTACTGCTATGCTCAGGAGAAAGCGCTCAACGGGATAGAACAGTTAGTCACGTATTACTGCTATGCTCAGGAGAAAGCGTTCAATGGGGTAGAACAGTTAGTCACGTATTACTGCTATGCTCAGGAGAAAGCGTTCAATGGGGTAAAACAGTTAGTCACGTATTACTGCTATGCTCAGGAGAAAGCGTTCAATGGGGTAAAACAGTTAGTCACGTATTACTGCTATGCTCAGGAGAAAGCGTTCAATGGGGTAAAACAGTTAGTCACGTATTACTGCTATGCTCAGGGGAGAGCGCTCAATTGGGATAGAACAGTTAGTCACGTATTACTGCTATGCTCAGGGGAGAGCGCTCAATTGGGATAGAACAGTTAGTCACGTATTACTGCTATGCTCAGGGGAGAGCGCTCAATGGGGTAGAACAGTTCGCCACTTATTCCTGATATGCCCAGGGGAGTAGGCTCAATGGGTTAAGACATTTCGTCATTTACTACTGCCATGTCTAGGAGAGTGCGCTGAATGGGTTACAACAGTTCCGCACTTCTTACTGCTATGCCAAGGGGAGTGGGCTCAATGAGTTAGAACAGTTAGTCACTTATTCCTGCTATGCACAGGGGAGACCGCTCAATGTGTTAGAACAGTTAGTCACTTATTACTCAAAAATGTTTATCCTCCGGTGCACCGCCCACTAACCGCCCTACTTTAAACAGAAGCCATACACACGCGCATGCGCCCTTAATTGCAAGCTAAGCACTCTCAGTGCACAGCGAATAATGCAGTTTTAATGTCGCGTTTTCACCAAGGCAAAATATACGGATACCTACTTTTTTACGAAACATACGTTCCATTATTACCACGTTCTCAAAGTTCGTAATCCGGACTGGAGCCAACCTTGTAAGAGCAGGGGTAGCCATGTCAGTCTGTACCCCTATCGCCATGGGGATGCCTCCACAGTCGATGTAGCCTAGCTCTTCTGTTATAGCCGCCATGTAAGTGTAGTCCAGACCCAGTCCACCGTACTCTGGAGAAAAGGCAACCAAGCAGTCTACCGTATTTTCATTTTTGCTTTGTGATGATGAAGAGGCAATCATAAACAGGACTGTTAAATGTGTATCGAATCCGTGTTTCACAGTGCCACAAATGTTCACCACCTTCCGATACAGCGGGTCTTTCCCAAGGTCCCTGTACAATCTTAGTAATGCATTTTCGAGGAGTCTTTGTCATATTTTGTTCTCTCTGAATTATGTTATGCCGCTTACATACATTTCGTTGGTCACGTCCTTCTTAGCTTTCCAAGCAGCAACTGAATATTAACCTATACGTATACTTATAAACAGTGGGGAGTGAATTTTGAAGCAAATTAAGGCTATTTCCGATTCCGTCATGTATTAATATGGGCAAATCTTCCATGACGGACAGTACAATTCTTTACAGTACAGCTTTAAAATTGAAAAAGTCCGTTTCGAACCCCCAACTTCCAGGCTTTCTATGACCTCTACGTTGGTCCAGATTCGGTAGATGCTAAATGACCTCTATCCACCAGGACAAGTTTGGTGCTCAAATTATGATGGGTGTGTTTGAAGAAGCCACTTCTGCAGTATTCGAGAAGATGTCGCCGTAATGATGAAAGAATGACGTTTTTACAATGGAGAGTCCCATATGGAAACTCTGGAACCGGAAGTAAGGTAGGGACATAACAGTTTTATGTTATAGATAAACAGGAAACTTCCTTTGCCACATAATGACGCCATTTGCGCACTTTTATAATTATTTCCGATTTTTGCAATGTACCGGAACTGACGTCATCGTGACGCCATACGAGAAACTTCCAATTTCACAGAGCTATTTGTCATTCATATTTTTATGACCACCTAGAGACCCAGAGCGATATCTTCAACTTAAATGGGTCCAACCCAGAATAATTAACCGAAAGATGCGTAACATTCTAAAACTTACCGCACGTCTGTAACCCTAGTATTAACGGAGATGGAAGCGTTGTACGTTTTTTTAAAAACCCGACCGGAGATAAGACTTCCGGCTTCTGTTGACGACGTTTGACAACGACAGATGCAAGTGTTCGAGCGTTATCGCAGGGAGAGACAAATGTGTACACACAAAGACAAACAAGATAGTCAAAAGACAGTGAGGATTTTCGTCATAAAAACTCTATTCTGCTATGTCTTTCAACAAAGATGAATAAAAGTCCACTTACTGGAAACGTTTCAGCTAGATTTTATTCGTTCATATGCACAACCGATGATAGTCACGGAGGCATGCCTTACGCTATATTTGGATATCAAATGCGAAACACACTTTCCTTTCCCGTCATTATCGTCAGGCTACACAAACATATTCCAGGTATATAGCTATAGATATAACTTAACTATGAAGTCATCCCTAAATGACATATTTTTCTGTCATGTTTAATGATTATATATCCAATCATATTTATCATCCATCTGGCAACCCGAATCTTGTGTTCATGAAGGCTCAATTCGGCGAAGAAACCACACGGGACAATGACATTGGTGGGACCAAACATGCCCCAGATGCCTAGGCCAGAACCCATTACCTGTTGGCTTGCAGCTGAGCAATAAAGAATCCTAAACGTCTTCCCATTGTGCACAAATGCACAATATTGGCCAGTATAAACTGGATATCAACCTTGAGCAACACTTACTAGGGCAAATCAAGGGGTCCAAATACAGGGACGGGGCGAAATCGAATATTTGCCTGACGTATAGCAGTGACATTTTGCATTTCATCGCATTTAGGGATTTTTCTCTCCTTTGCAGAAATCTGAAATCAGAGTGGTTGATTACTTGTATATTCAGGACGCTTTAACCATTTCTAGTCACATCGCGTCAATGGGAGAAGGAAGGGTAGAGCGGAGTCATGATACTTATTACACACACCTGTGGGTTTATTAGCTCCTAAAAAGCCACCATCACCCAGTTTTTTGAAGACCTCATGAGCTGGAAACCCCTTTGCAGCCTCCCAAGCATCCACATGGGGATTGATCTCAGTCTCTATCAACTGAAATAACAGGAGTAAGAAATTTCACATTAAATATGTTATTATTCTCACTGATCATTGCGCGTATGGGTTGACACAACATGCAGTTAGTCACTGCAGAATGGTAGTAATGGTAGGGCTAGATATTCAACAGGTACAGAGCTGGAAATGTTGGTAAAGGTAACAAAGAAACAGGGTTGTGAAAGAAACTTAGTAGATATGTCAAGCTCATAACCACTTGCCCCAGACATGCATTGGGTAGGGGATTAAGGATGGTAGTAATAGGAGACCGATGGTATTTTACCCCCGCACCCCCCCCCCCCCCCCACCCACCCGCCCCCGCCTTCTTTACAACATGCTCCTGTTGTTTTCCTAGTTTTGTGCATGTCTGTATATGGGGCTGGCGGAGTTTCTGATAACATAATATTCTGCCCAGGTAGACAGCTGACACACGATTCGAGTCGGGAATAAACGAGATATTAAGCCCAATTTGAGTGCTTTGGTTGCAAGCGAGTTCCTCAACTCAACGACACCAACACCCACGAAGACCGGTGTAACAGGGGTCCCTTTGACATCCAGCAATGTCTGAGAGAGCGCACTGCCAAATGCATATACACCTTTCTGTATTGCGGATCTTTTATATAAAACAGATACCTGAAAGATAATCAGACCTGAAATATTTATAACGTTACCCCACAGAAATGATGTTTCACATGAAAACCAACACCAACTGAAAAGTTCTGGTGTAATCCTAGGGACACACAACAATGGCTGTAGAACATGATCGCTGCAAAAAAGCAACCCAGCGGACGTGCATGGAAATGTGGCGTATAGAGCGGGTCAATAGCAAACAGAATGATACCCCTTCAAGCGGAAAAAAGCTGGGTGGGGTTAACGATAAAAGTACCATGCAGCAAGCAGCGTACCGTCAGCGGGCCGGCCAGCAATACATAGAGCATGGATGCGCGGTATGACGTGGGTGTGCGCGACGGGAGGTGTGTGCGCCATAGTAGCGGATCAAAGTCTGCATGCGGGTGTGTATTGGCGGGGAGCTGGGGGCGGTGGGAAGAACGGTAGCGCCGTATAGTTTACCATTTCCATGATCCTTTAGTCAAATTGCGCAAGAAAGCTAACACGACGATTTTTTCGCATATTGTCCCTGACGGGCATTACAATTCCACATCGTTCTATACAATTTTGACGTCTCAAAGGTCAATATTGAGGGCACCGTGAATTTCGCAAATGTCAAATTGAAATTAATCGTTACGTCATAACCGCTAGTCCGATTTTAGTGAAATTTTAAATATAAGGTTCCAATTTATCACCAGTCCCCGCCTCACCTGTCCCTGCCACACCAGTCACCTCCTCACCGGTCCCCGCCTCACCAGTCACCGCCTCACCAGTTCCTGCGTCACCATTCCCCGCGTCACCATTCACCGTCACCGACTTTAAACACGCGCAGATCTGGATGTTATCCATCTCTGTTAGGCCTTTTCAGCGTATGCATGTCCAGTTACCAGATGTCAGCTCTGTTACAATACATATGTTCCATTCTAAATGGTTGACGGTTCACATCTATACAAATAAAATAAAGCTGTCTGTCCCACTATGCCGCGGCATGCAAGAGCGCATTAGCATCAGCAGCCGCATTGAACCTATATATTCAACCGTCGCTCTTAGATGTGTCAAAGCTATCGCATGTGTCAACACAACCATTGGGTGATTATCACCTTATCCCGCGCATAATATCGCTTTCGGGTGCGGCGGGCTACCTGGCTTGGTGCCAACAGTAATATTTTTCCCAACGCATTAGCGCCCGAACCGTCATCAAAGCAAACAAATCCCGTACTGTCTCGCGCCCACAACTTCCCATCAGTAGCAAGAGAACGAACTCTAACCGGGGAACTCTGCCCTGGGAACCATGCCTATAACCACTGATAACACGCTGCTCTTAACATCAGTCACAGCAGTATCCAATTTTACAGGATAGTTAAGCGGACTACACGTCAATTCTATAGATCCAACCAGGACGTCAGGCAGATTTTGACCACAGAAGGTAGTAGTACTACGTTAAATGACGAACAACGGACGGGAAACAGCCCCATTTTTTACTCCATCAACCCTTTTTTTTTTACTGAATCAATCTATGAGCTTGGGCCTTAGTTTTACTGGACTGATATTCGTTTATTAGCGTGCTTTAGCCGCAATTTGAGTATTCTGTACTGGATGCACAATAATTGCACAGAAAGTGTTTAAATATCTTTAACATTTATGTCCCGTTATTCAGTAGCTCCCGGTCTCAATTTATGTCAATATTATTATCTATATTATTTCTGCCCAATGTCTACCTTCTGCCTGCTACTATTTAACGTATAAAACCAAATACTGTTATTTCTTTCGCTTATTACTACGAACGCTAGACGTCCCGCGAGCGGAGCGAGCGGGGCGGCTAGTCATTTATAAATTAGGAATGACTGTCGCTGACGTAAAGCAGGAAAAGGTGGATGGATAAAAGGCACCTCTGTTGGACATTCTCAGCAATTGGATAGGAATAAGGTGGCTAACGTAGCTGTAATGTCAGAAACAGCTATTACATTATCTAGTTGTCCGTCCTGTTACCACTGACATGACGGTAACAGGGCTGATGTCGTTGTGTTTCGTTTTTCTGTCTGTTTGTCACGTGACGCATTATCTGTCGAATGCCTTAAGAAATGATGCGGAATGGCAATCGTCAGGCTAAGTTCGTAGATGGATCATGTAGGTCAAAGTCAAGGTCACAGGAATTTTCGAAATTCGCTTAACTATTGAAAGACAGGACCAAACAATGGCAAAATCGCTATAGCGTTCACAGTTTTCACTTATGTACGCTCAAAATTATTTCACGTATTGGGCCCATAGGTACTTTCTAAATAGTCTTCCATTTGTGCAAATCGCCCAGATAGTTTTTCTGCTAAAAATTTGCAAAGTTTAACATGGGACCCAACGGGAGCATTTTGGTGGGAACATGGCCTCCTCAATTTCTCCATGAAGGGGACATGTCAGACAAACGACACCTTGCGTGAGACATGACATTAGTATTTAGGCGCAAAGTACTATATTAATCAAGGTCATGCTTCCAAGGTCAAGGTCACATCAAGGTCAAGGTTACAAAACCTGTTTTACCGCGTAACTTCGTTAATATTGAAATATTCGCGGTTTGTTTCATAGTATTCTTCGGAGACAGGCGCAAAAGCAATGTGGCCTCAGATTTCACCTCACATTTATAGTTTTCAAGTTGTTGGATAATCAATTTTGACATTGCCGAAAGTGCCAAAAAATCGATACATAAATGCAGGTAGATGACTCATCTGTGGTGAAATATGTACCCATAGTACTGGAATCTTGTTTGCCAAGTTGCATCAAAATCAAAGCAGTAGTTTGGACGCTAGCAAATAATCACAATTTAACATGGCCAAGCCCATTATAGAGCTTCGATACGCCAAATGACTGACGGCGTGCCATGCCAACGTCATGAAATGGGTCTTAACATACGCAAAACCACAATTTTCGTCTTTCTTCTCAAGCTCTGCTGGATCGTCTAGTTAAGCTATCAATAGGTCACAACTTTTGTTCAGCGGAAAATATTGGACCATCTATAAAATATCTGCGTAAGAGTGCTGACCACATATGCTTTACCCTGATCATAAATGACCTTCGATGTCGTAAAGAAAACGTTTCTCCCTCAGCGAGGGCCCACGTGTCTGTGGCACGAAGTATTTCTCAGTGTCGCCATCTGTTGGGCAAATTTGTTACCAACAGGGATGGAGCAATTCCTTCTCAGGCCACATAATGTTCTAGGTAACAGCGCTGACAGAAAATCATGGGACAGGCATACAGTTGACATAGTTGACATTAGACCACCGTTCATACATGCGCTAATATCTATGTAATAAATTTAAATAGAAATCGTAGTGAAATAACGATATTTCAGTCCATGGAGACACCAAGGAATGACAAGACAGGGTCTCTGGGACAGGTAATTATTGGCGC
The DNA here is from genome assembly GCA_964019135.1 of Arenicola marina. Taxonomy (NCBI): domain Eukaryota; kingdom Metazoa; phylum Annelida; class Polychaeta; family Arenicolidae; genus Arenicola; species Arenicola marina. The sequence continues at coordinate 38,379,952 of OZ025263.1, read as the reverse complement.
TATATGACTCTTTCATTCGGAATAATATATAAACCGGTGATGTCTGGCTAGAATAAAACACATGCTGTCGGGATGCTGCGATGCGCGCACGATTATTTGTAATTAATGATAGTGAGGGTGAGGAAGAAGAAGTGGAGGAATTCAGGCAACCAGAGCATGTATTCTGCCGCCGTACGTATCGCTTCGAGCCACCTCGATTGAAGACTGTATATATACGGAACTGTAAACGTTGAAAAGCTTCGCAAAACCGTATTTTCGGAAGAAGTCCGAACGCTTCATAAAAAAAAGCGAGGCCTATTACATCATGGGATCTAGATAAAAAATCTGCAAATATGCCTTTTAATCATATAACATATTAATTCAAGTATTAAGACAAATTGGTGAAAGCTACTTAGTTGTTTGTCCCAACCGGACACCATAACGTTCGGGTGTCCACAAACTTGTATTACTATAAAAAGTAGACCTACGTAATTAAACGTGACACGAGATGTGCACTGCATGCTTTTTAAGCTAGGCCGATAAATGCCGCCCTCCCTCCCTCCTGATAGGCCGATGCATGAACAACTTCTTCTAGTTCATACATTTGGACCTAGATTCTATGTCTACGATTCGACGGACATCCATCCCCGCGACGGCCCGTCCACTACTGTAGCCTAGCCCACCCTTTTCATTTTTGGGAAGAAAGGTAGCCAGTAGGTTGGCAACACACTAGCCCTGATGCACAGCCCTCACGACCTCAACCCTAACGGGCCCTAACGGGGGTGCAAGTAGCCCTGATGCATAGCCCTCGCGACCTCAACCCTAACGGGCCCTAACGGATGCCTATAAGCTTGTTGTCAGAAGGGTCAAGTTTACTGGGCTAGCATTAGCAACACACTGGCAGTGGCACTGGCCACTGCAGCTGTTTGTTTTGTGTCAGTGTCACGAATGTTGCTCTAACCAACAAGAACACACCTCTAATGTCATAGATCCAGGTAGGCCTATATCTACATCTACGTGTGGCAAATATTCATCATGAGTTAATGTGAGGTAAGCTACACATAATAAACCTCGGCGATTTTGAGCAGACCTCGGCAAACATCGGCGGGCTGTAGCCCTGAGATTTTACGCAGTCTTAATGAAACCAAGCACGAACAAAACACAAGTGGTGACATAGGTAAAATGAATAGAGCATCGTATAATAAGCTTCGGCGATTTAGAAGACCTCCTTAAACATCGGCAAACATCGGCGACCATTATATGTAACCAGATTTATTCAAATGTGAACACAAGTCGTAAATAACTGATAATAGGTGTGACATAAGCTGCGCCAAAAAATATTTGTGAAATAACATTTTCAAGCTTCAGGAAGTGTTTCTCGGGACATTTGCACGGCTACCTATATTTTTCTTTATTTTTATTACAAGAGCAATGTTTCTATAAGTTTTTAAAAGTGATTTGGTGTCAAGATTTTCGTTTTTGATGAGTTTATAGTCAACTTTGTGAAGGTAGAGAATTCGAATTTTGGCAAAAACTGTGCTGATTTTGCATAATTGCACTTTATGATTACCATTCTGTTCATTTTTGTGGCTACTATCTACTTTTTTGAATATCATCCATGTATTGCACTAGGTCTAAGCTTTCCAAAAAGCTATTACTGATGATAATGACTTAATATATATTGAGATGAATTGTAGCAAAATTACAGCAGTAGGTGTCAAGTTTTGGCCATTTTGTGAAATGGGGATATACTTGGGAAAAGGAGAATATTTTTTTAACGGGACGGTAAAGTATCCTAAAAATTCACCAGAAGGTGTATAATTGGGTATATATTCATAAAATAATCACAAATACAGAGTTCTTTTACCTTGCTATTATGGGTAGCTTATCTTAACCGAAATAAACATCTGAGTTAGAGCTTCCCTGCCGCACGTATTCAAACAGCACGGGCAGTCGAAGCGAGCGAGGCGCACTCAAAATGGGTCGTCTTGTGACACATATCTCTACTCTACTATCGTCCGCTGCTTGAATTTATTTTGGAAACTTTAGATATTAATATATATGGCATAAGAGACTTTGTAAAATAATTGCATCTGATAAATGGCTTTAGCAACCACTGGGAAATGTATATTTGAAAGTGGTTTAGTAACAAATACCATCCCCAAGAGATGGACCTTAACTTTGTCAACTGTAACAGGCACGTGGTCACTTGCCCCTCTGGAAATCTGCCTGTCCTAACAAATGGAGAAACAACGACGTTGATACAACTAATAAACTATTTATTGACAGTGTCATTTTTCAGGATTTCGACGATTCAAATGTGATGAATCTTAGGGATCAATCTGCTGTGGGTTACCGTTAATGATTATAATGTTGCATAGGCTAGTGAAATTTGTGAAACCGCAACCTTATGTTCCGAAACGTGAGCGCCAATGACTGAGCGCACAGTTCTCCGATGTTACATTGTCGGGGCCAAAAAACGAAAGCTACCGTGCAGTTATTGTTCACATTGATCAGTGCCTGCAGGCTGTTTGCCGTCCGACCATGCAATTCAACTGTCCTGGGCAGTCGGTTATGTCTCTCCCTGAAGGGTTTCATTCAACTAACTATACCAACAACAACTATTTGCATATATAGGGTTAAATGAAATTACAGGCAACAGTTAACCTGTAGTTAACAAACCCTGTCGTCTAGTGATTCTGTGCATGGACCAAGAACAAATTGCACCATAATTTCTTTTTGTGGGGCTACTATCTACCCATGATCTAGTACAACAGAAATAAAATCTGAAGAAATCTAGGTGGAGGAACATTTTTAAATTTTTATTTGAGAATTTGGCATATTTTCAATTTCTTGCCAGCAATTTCATGAGCGTCTGTTGTATGCATACTGTGAGTTTCAGTGCATGTATGGCTCTGTTCGCATTCTCTAACCTAGCCCAATTACTCGAGCTCGTCTAAGAATAAACTCCTAACATAGTTGTCTCGGCGTCAATTATTTTGCCAATTGGCATGTGCGTAGAACTTGTATGAAACTATAATTATCAAATTTAATAGGTCATGTTCTCATTATGGCATCGTACTAACCATATTAATCCATTTATAGTACTGTGGAATACAGTTACCATCCCTCTGGTATCTAGGTTAATAGTCTGCGTTATCATCCGCGGGTGCAGGGGCGTTGGTGCAGCTTTCTCCCCTGCACTCTCCGCACGCCAAAGAACACTCCAGTCCCAGCTTTCTGCATGTGCACCTTCTTGAAGTGCAGTCGTTTTTGCAGTTGCACCGTATTACCCTCAGAAGGGCGTCGGGAGCGGCTGGCAAGTCTGTTGTTTGAGGCTCCAGCCGATCTTCTCGACGAACCCATCCCTACTCTTTTGGATCCAAGCTGTCATGCTGGCCCATCCACTCCTGTACTTGGTAGTACTCTCTAGCACTGTGATGGCGGGCAGCTGCTGATGCGGGTGGGAGAGTGTGCACTTGCATTTGCGAGCTGCTTGTGGCCACCTTCTCACTCACAGAATTTTCGGTAACGATGTGTGTCCAAGCTCTCATTGTGTTTACCACCATACAAACATGCGAGAGCTTCCTCGCCAGCCTGGAGTATGCTCTCTTTCGTTGCCATTCCGGATAACATTTGGGCTTGTTTCCTGAAGTGCTAGTCACCTTTCAGCTTTCAAAAAGGAACTCCTTTTCCAATGCAAAAACAGGCGAGATGTAGTGTCACATCCAGCAACAGCATGTACAAATGGCAGCAAGAGGCATATCGCCTCGCCCAGTGACCTTTGTAGCCAATGGATGTCCCATATCCTCAGCTTCTTGGTGGGCAGCTTCTTGTCAGACTCCAGGTACAAAGGAAATGACCCGAGATCTGTATGTAAGCATAGCAGAACCAGCAGGTCGGTGTCTTCTTCAATCAAAGTGGTTGGACCTTCGGTCGCACATGCCACGGCTGTCTGAACAATTAGAGTATCGGCGCCACCTTCTGCATGGACAGTTTTGCATCCCGCTGTACGCAGCTTCTGAGACAGTAAGGCAACAAACCTCTGTTTGTTTGTTTTGTTAGCCAGCAAATGCTCTTTCGTGGACATGATAAGCATGCTACCGTCAAAATTAACTTTAGCTTCTACAGCGTCGAAGGTGAGTGGTATCTTTGGTCGACGGGCCTGCCTCATATCCATCAAACACAATATTAGGCTGGCGAAATATCCCACAGACATACTCAACGTACATCTTGCAGACAGATTCAAAGGTAAATCCACCAAGTAGTGATCCACCATCCAACACATACTGCATTTCTGCTGGAGATGGGGGTGGGGTAGGCATTTCAACCCCTCTGCATACAGACCAGATAGCATCAGCCAGTGCTGGTTTGTTTGCTTCCGGAAGTAACCCAGAGAAATCAAACACAACCGATGGTCTGTTGCAGACCTCATACTTGAAGATGTCTGCTATGTTCTCGGTGGCATCGCGTGCAGCTGTGAGCAAGCGCTGGAAGAGTAGTTGTGGATCGACATTGATGAACTCTCCCTCTACACTCGCACATGATTTGCTGTTCATTGTGACCAACTTCCCTTTTGTCTTGAATGTGTATTCGTGGACGTTGTTTCCTTCCATTGACTGAAGGATCTTGCAGCCCACATCCTTGGCCTTATCAGCATTTACAGCGCTGTCAGCGCTGTTGCAATGTTCTGCAGTGAGGCATCCCGTTCAAAGGGGTTTCGGTTTTGAAGGTAGTTCAGCAGGCTCCTCATATCTTTGTCATCTCTTGTCTGTCTGGCTGGAGAAACATCCTTGTGTTGGTCACTGGTCCCGTAGACCATATCAGCGAATGTCTGCATGGCCCCATTGATGCTGGAACAGGTTGGCATGGAGAACAGCCACTGTGTGCACTGGAACTCATCCATTCCACGACCGCGAGTCAGGCCTCCAGTAGTTTTGGTAGTTCTCATGAGGGTCTGTTCTATAACCATGTCTGATGATAGACGAGCCCAGTCCTGCCATAAGGAATGAACACATCTTCCTCTGGCAGCCGAAGCATCTGCTGTATGTAGATGTAGGCTGACTTGGTTTACAGGCTGTGCCCTGATGCAGCAAAATATGGCGGGATGTCCTGGAGGGACTTCAGATGAAGATTCCAGCTGCCTGTTCTTTGGGCTTTGATGAAGAGACGGAGAATACTGACCATATCCATGTGCTGTAGCCAAAGGTTGCTGGTCCGGATTGTAGTTATTTCTGCTATTCGTCCCTCCAGTTTCTCTTGGATTGCACCAAGACAATTTAAAGCACACACCTCATGTACAGAGAGTTCACCAGCCGCGAGTCTGTCATACACCCGGAGAGCCTCATCCATTACGCTGGAGCCAGAACCTTCGAAGGGGTCTACTTTCATCTCCCCAGATCCAGATGACTGCAGGAAGGTCAAGGAAGATACCTCAGTCTGCATTTCCTGATGATCCGTTCTATCTGGTACCTGCCCAGCATGAGGTGCGATGCCAGTCTCTGCTGATGGTGCGTTGAAGGCCTTTGATGTAATCATTGCATTCAGCGTAGAATCCACAAGTAGGCGGCCTCTCACTGCTCTTGTTATGGCTTTTTCAGTTAACACGTGGACCACTGTTTTGTGAGCATACACGACCTCTAGAAGCTCTTGGAGGCCGGATCTAGTCATCAGGTGGCCGATGCAGCCAAGAAACCTCATTTCGGCATAGAAGGCACCGAGACGTCACACCACCGACTGCAGGTCGCTCTCTTGTGGTTCACTGGCGACGATGATCTGGGCTTTCAACCACAGGGGCTGGACAAAAGTGATGGCTGGTGTCACATCCTGGCGCCTGGCTTCCGCACACACAAAGTTTAGGGTTGAATATACGCAGCTCAAGTCGCTTGAATTCATGTGTATCATTGGTATGTAAGTGATTGATGATTTTCCTGTGTGTCTCCCTTGACAGACGGCCTGCATCATACCTGACCACCCAGGCTTCGGTGAGCGCAGTGGCCAAGCTACTTTCCAGAGAAGGTCCAGTTTTTCGGTTTGGTCAGGGCAGTCAATTGAAGCATGCTTCTCGTAGGCAAGGCGCAACATGGCATTGTTGTCTGACTTATAGAAGTGGATGTTGATCTTTCCCTTCACCACTATGTCTTTTGAAGTTTTAGCCTGCCTGGATGCTGGCTCCTGCTGCTTTGTTCCAGGTGTTACGGCAGCAATCAGTCCCATGCCGTGAAAGGTATTGAACCCGTCCAGCGTCCTGATATTGTGATCAACGTTGTCAGCCACGTACTGGACGAAGTGTCTTGGGATGATGCTGGAACAGGTTGGCATGGAGAACAGCCACTGTGTGCACTGGAACTCATCCATTCCACGACCGCGAGTCAGGCCTCCAGTAGTTTCCAGCGTCCTGATATTGTGATCAACGTTGTCAGACACGTACTGGACGAAGTGTCCTGGGATGATGCTAGGGATGTCGATGTCTTGTGATGCTGCAGCACACATGTCAAACCTCTTAACCTCTGTGTAAGATGCACAAAAGCCATAGCTGGTCAGGGACTCAATTGGAAACTTTGATGCAAAGTGGTGATGCATCTGGACTGCCAGGCCGATCTGCAGGGATGCTATGAAAACCCTCGGTCTGGCAGCTTGCATGATTGCTTGTCCCACTGAGGCAATTTTCAGGTTTGCCTTCTTCTCACTGAACAACTTCCAGAGAAGCCGCCTGAGGGACATGGGAACAAAGTTAAGGTTTTGTTTCAAGCTTGAGAGTTCGTCAGGCAGGGTGCAGGGTATGTATCTCGCCCAGTGTGTACAGATTTTATATCAGTTCTAATTAGACTTGCTGCGGTCTCAATTATTCAGAGTTTTTCTGCCTCAGCGTCATGTAGCTTGGGAATTTGATAGAACTTGTTTAGTATAGTTGATGCCGTGGTCATGAATGTTGCCACGTCAGCTATTCCACTGACGTTGGTTATGAGGATATCATTGCCAAAATACTGCTTGATTTTCATCTTCATGTACTTCACACTATACGCATCCTGACAGTACTCCATCATAATCAGGACAAGGTCACTGACTGTGACCGGCTCATCATCATTGTCATTCTCCTGTAGATATGCAGCCACCTTCAAGAATGCCTCTTCTCGGTCATTATCTACTGGACGACCTTTGACCTCTTGCTTGGTCTCACTAGTTGGTTGGTATGGCAGAGGGATCTGCTTCCCTGTTCGAAAGTTGCTGCTGCAGACTTGGTGGTAAACGGCATCTTTGGTGTGTAGATCTTATGCAAATTCAATCCCGCTTTGGACTTGATGAGCCCACTCATCACCACGCTCAACACACACTGTTTCAACCGAGTTCTTAAAATCACTAGTTCGAACTGGAAACACTGCTGTGTCATCATATGCCCTCTCCTTTCCTGTGCATGTCACAGGTTGACTACAAAACAAGCAATGTTCTTGGAAGTCCAACCTAGGCTTTTGTGAACGCAGCTTGTGACTAGAGGTAGAAGGTGTAACTTTTGCCTTTGTCTTTAAGTGGCTAGAATGACTGGACTACTGGGGTTCTATCTCAAATGGATGGGGCAAAGTCATTTCTATCTCTTTTTGTCTCCTCCCGCATTTGTGCAGCCATTTTTTATCCCCAATCTCATGTGTTTATAGCCTACCCTATATTCCTTTTCCCTACATACCCTATTTTTTTTTACCAACAGCCTATAGATATTAATATTGACCATCATTCAATATTTGGTACCCTAATCTCATACAGCCTATATTCATCTTAAGCACATATGACATTTTGTCTCCCCTTTCACATTTTTGACTGATTTTATTACCACCAACAGGGTGTCAAGTTGATAAAGCTACTTAGGAAATAGGAAACAGAGGAGCTAAAAAATAGGACGAAAATAGGAATATCTACATAAGAATAGGACGAACATAGGAGTATCTGAATACAAAAATAAGAACACCTTAGTAACTGATGGCCTCCCAACACCCCTACAGCCATCGCTGTTTTATTAAAACCATAAAATTTCGACTGAATACAAAGAAACACAGTCAGAATCTCTATCTGAACGAACATTTTCCATAACAATCTGCCCCCAAACTTAAAACTGTTTCAGGTTTATACTGATTGGTTGTGTCACAGCGCACATTTACCTGTCTAAAGCTGTATTTTTTTCGGCTTTTATGATGGAGGTTGGTTGGTTATTCAGGACGCTTTAACCACTTTTGGTCATATCGCGTCAATGGGAGAAGGAAGGGAGAGTAGAGCCATGTCTCCGGGGGTAACCCCCTACTCTTTACAAAGAAAGACGTGGGATCTTTATCCTGCGACCACACAGACATGGCCACAGCAGGGCTCGAACCATCGACACACGTGCTGTTAGGCTCTCAGGTGACCATGCAGAGCACTCAATGCGAGCGCTCTAGCCCACTGAGCTATCGCGCCGGCCCCTATGATGTAGGTACAAAGATAATGTTTTAGAATCCTGTGACGTCATTTCCGGGTCGAATTTCACGGGCAATTAACACTTTCTGCTGGATACCATCTTACAATACGTAAATTATTTTGGTACTGCTTGAGGAAGGCACTTCTGAATTATGCGACAAAATGTGACAGTAATGATAAAGGATTTATGTTTTTAACATGGCAAGTCCCATAGAGAATATTCCGCCAGCTCCGGAACCGGAAGTAAGATAGGAACATACTGTTTTTATGTTACAGGCAAACATAAGAACCCATTTGCCACAAGATGGCGCCACTGCACTTGCGAATTTCTGACATTTTGTTCCGATTTTTTTTTTTAATGTACCAGAAGTGACGTCAGCGTGACGTATCCGCAAAATCTCAGATTTCATAAAACTCATGACCATTCATATTTTTATGAAGACCTAAAGACATAGAGCGATATCTTCAAAGTAAATGGGTCAAACCACAAAAAATAGTTCAAGGTCATATTTCGCGTTTTTCAAAAAAACAAACACGTCATTTTACTCGAAAATGAGTTATGACGCGTCAAAAAGTAAACATTATATGAAAGTTGCGTTGTATTTAGTACCACCTTCTAAAACTTACTCGAAGTCTCTAACCACAACATTAACGGAGACAGGTGCGTGTTACGCTTTATTTTTCAAAATCGCTGTGACCTTGACCTTTGACCTACATAAGCCATCTACGAACTTGATCTCTTAATAGCACACATCTATCGGTGAAATATGACATCCGTATATGTCACCAAATTTACAAACCATACATAGCAACATACGGACAGAAGTTTTCAAATTCTGCGAGTAACAATATGTGCATCATCTCTATGACAACATGTGGAAGGGGGAATTCTGATATACCACGGTAATTATTAGCACCAGTTTTCCATGTAATGTATTATCCTTCCTTGTAAAAGAAGTTATAAGTTGCTTGATAACTCCAGAGATATAATTTGAAACAAAAGTGAAAATAATTACTGCATGAACCTGAGAAAATAGGAAACAATAGGAATTTTAAAGAAAATAGGAATATATAGGAGCACTCGATCCAGAAAAATAGGAATAAAATAGGAATTTGACACTGAGAGGAGACATAGCCTAATTATCTGCAACATGAAACATGTACCATAATTTCTTATGAATAAGTCATTGTTTCGTCGAGGCTGATTTAATTATACACCGGTGGGACATATATATGGCTCAAAATTAAGTCTAAATATTTCTCAAAATCAGTGGGTGCGACTTATACACCAGTGCAACTTATACCCCAAAAATTACGGTACTTAATTTAGTTTGATGCAACATTTCATCACTGGCTTAAGCCCTGACATATAGTGACTGTACCAGGCCACGGGCTCCTAGGGGTGAGCTGGGAGATAAATCTGCTTTTGTGAAATGATGGACCTAACAATTGAACTAGTCCTGGTTGATTAAAAGGAATTGTTTTCAAAAAGACCTTACCTTACCTTGCAATCGGGATTGGAGTACCCCAGACATAAATTTTTTGTCACTATATATCTAGAAGAAATCACTCACAATTTTAAATGACAGTGAGAACTGCTGCTGCTTATTGAATTATCAATTGCAAGCTCCAAATATGACAACCTGTTAAGTTGGCGCCTATGTTGTTTGTATAAACCAAACAGTTTCTTTAGTCAGAATTACTAAGATAGATTAAGTAAAGTCCTGACTTTACAAAAGAATTCATATTGAGTTCTCAACATTTCCTGAGTAAAAGTCTGCAATTTCCTAGGACAGCGTTGGAGGTGTCCTGAGTAAAATATTATGAAACAAAATGGGGAACCATTTACCCTGTGAGTGTAACACTCGACAAGGAGAAAGCCAGGAGAGTTGCAAGGGACTGGAGGAAACCCCATAGAAATCTACACAGAGGAGAAAGTGAGGCAAATAAAACAACTATAGGCTTATTTTCTTTCATTGGGGCAGGGTTCACTTCCGTAATAAATATCTTGGATAGCGTTAATGAGTTATTGCTGTGGATAGGTGCTATATTAGGGTACGGGAGCTCTTGCCAACAGTTGACCCTTTTTATTTGCAAGTCATGCATTTTATATGGATTGTTAGAAAGAATTGACAGGCTAAATTTGAAAGCAATCAAATAGGTAGTGACACCCACACCTCTTGCTGACAAAGTCAAGTGATGTGCATGATGTGCACTGCAAACAAATTGCATCTTTTATTTCTTTATTTACGTCATAGCCATGGATGCACACACTGATCATGGCGGGTGAGCATACTATAGTCTGTCAGCAGTGTGCTTTTAGCTTTTATTTGGTTAAATATAGGCTTTTGTTACACATACAAAATGTTATTCCAACTGACCCAGTGGGTTCGTCATGTCCATACATGTTTATCTGCTTAGACTTGCCCATTTTATCACCTTCCAGCCTGCTGAGATGGAGTAAATCATGCGGATAAAATCGGCAAATATAAGTATAGTCTAGCCTTGTATTCATGTATATGAAATGCACATACAGTCATGTGAATAGACCTTATAGCCTATAGATTTATTAGCTACATTCTATAATATAGAGTATATCTTTACTTAAGTTTGATGAATAGTTTTAGGAAACATGCTCTGGATTACATATTTGAATCAGTATTTTAATCTGTTTTAAGAATGGGCCCACTCATTTTGTATTACCAGGTAACTTATATTGTTCGTTTGCTTATCTCAAAGATACAGATCTTGTGGAGAAATAATTAGAGAATAATTCTCTGTGTAAAAGAGTCTATGAGATATTTCCAAGGTGTATTGCTATTATAAAGCAACACATATTTGCCAAACTTGCGATCTCACAGAAATCATGCTTAAGGAATTTTCTTAAGAATTTACTTGGAGATTTTGGTGAAATAGATCCCTGTTAAATTTCTGACAGAGTAATTTCTTTTTACTAAAGCAAAAATATTTTCAAGCTTAAAAGGAATGTTTGTGAAATACTTCAATATGTGATGTCCAGTCAACAGGTAATCTAGCTTAAAAATAAGACATTACTGTCATCAGACAGTAGCCATGGTAATGGATGATAAGTTACTTGTAGTCCATTACCAACTGGCTAATTACGACAGTATTCAGTAATATCTTACTTTCAGGCTACAGTTGATCTTGCCAGGCCTGCTTCTGAACAGCATGTGTGTGATACCTTGGCCCAGGCCCGGTGGATGAAAGCCACCAAGCCCCTCGGGCCAAATGGGAAGTTCCCTTTGGCCTAATGCGTAAGGTGCTCGCTTGCTATGCGGAAGTTGATGGTTCGAATCCCGCCAGGGGCGGGGGTAGAACTTTCGGGGTCCATTCGGGCCTGGGACCAGAAATACTACATTTGGTGCTGATGGAGACGAACCTGGGTTGTCGGACCCACTAGGAGCCACAGGATATGGCCAGCGTCCGGTTTGACGGCTGGTGCATGGTGGTGGCGGTCACTGCGAGGTCGCAGTCGATTGGGGAAAGGGTGGAGTGTGATATCTCGGCCCAGGCCCGGTGGATGAAAGACACCAAGCCCCTCGGGCCAAATGGGAAGTTCCCTTTGGCCTAATGTGTAAGGTGCTTGCTCGCTATGCGGAAGTTGATGGTTCGAATCCTGCCAGAGGCGGGGGTAGAACTTTCGGGATCCATTCGGGCCTGGGACCAGAAATACTACATGTGTGCCATCAAAGCCAGGCTGCATTTACTGTCTGTGTACGGTTGCAGCGCATATTATCACATATAAGGCGCACAGTTTTTAACGATGTGACAAAATATGCTTCATTCCAAAATCCTTATATAAATGCAATTTACTGATCCGGAAAGAAAGTACTTAGATATATTATCTTAAGATTTATCATCTTAACTTGCAATGTCAAAACTTTTTCTGGCCAAATTTATTTGATCATCGTCAGTCATGTCAATATGCGCTACAACACTGTACAGACAGCAAATGCTGCCTGGCTCTAATGGCACCCTGTGATAAGTTAGAGACAGGCCTGGTAACAGGTGATAAAGTTACCTTAAAAACCCTACTACATTGCATTCCGCAATGTGGAGGTAGGCCTTTTAAGGTAAGTGATCAAGAGAAGAGGTACACATTACCTTGTGTAATGAGGCTCTAAGCCGCTTATGATCCTCATTAAAGAGGCAGGCTGTGTTGGGTTCAGTATATCCTGGCGTAGACGCTTTTTGATACAACGGCCCTGAGGGATCTGTGCCTGAAACGGAGCCGTAGATCGAGAAGAGTCGAACCCCAGCTCGGCGCGCCGCCAGGCCCACATTGGTCACAGCTGTCACTATCGACATGCTTCTTCAGTCTTCAGTTAAGAGGACACAACACTGTCAACAATCGTTACTTTGAATTAAATGGTTGCTTCCGATTTGTGACTGATCACCCAGATCAGTGTACCTTTGTAACGCTTAATAAAGTTACATGCAACGGTCAGCTTTTCGGGGCAAAGTTGTTTTAGCTGAAAGCTGGCGGTCACATGATTTAAGAATGAGTGAACAATCTGCGCAGGCAGATGGCAGCACCTCCGCTGCCTGCTGGTCTAGCCTGGGTTGAGTTGCGGAGCACGATCGACCGCCGCGAACTATTCGTTGCAGTCATATCCACTAAATAATTAACCCTAATTTGGAAATAACAGCCCACTCTAAATAGTGTAAAATATTGATAAATAAAGGATAATTAGTATGCATCGATATTTACGGGTTAGCCCCGCGTATTTCAAAAGAATCGCCGTCCAGAGTTGAATATTATGATGCGGGACTACTGTCGCTGAGGCGGTCGATCGCGGTTGATCGTGCTCCGTAACTCAACCCTGGTTCCGCGGTCCCAACTTCGCTCGCTCTTACTTGTATGAGTTTGAGCGGCGGTACCAGCTTACCTGCTGGTCCTACTCTAGCCTGGTTCCGCGGCCCCAACTTTGCTCGCAAGTTCCCCGCGCAGTGGCGCTTCGCAAGCTAGCTTTTACCGCTGCTGTCGGCCGGGGACAAATTTCAAGATTCTTATAAAACGGTCAAATCAGCTGTAATGTATTGCAATGATATAATTTTCAAGAATAAAACATAAAAATAACGAGCTTTGGTAATTAATACAGCAAAAAACATCTTGTACCCTTCGAAAAAGTTATAATTGTGACAGAACTCTTTCTTTTTATCACCTCATTTCATGTGTTATTAGGCTTAGGCTGGGTCCCAGAACCAATTTGTAGAAATGCGCGCCGCATTTTTCCTATTGATTTGCGCAGCGCCGCCCTGGCGAATGAGTGTGAAAATACATTTAGGCGACAACAGAGTAAGCTGGTACCGCCGCTCAAACTCATACAAGTAAGAGCGGGTGTTAGGTATTGCGCGTAGGTCAAGGTCACGGCATTTCTATCTTGCCCGATAGGTGACGCACTACTCCCACGTAACTGGTTCCCCTGTGCGGAGATACAAGATACTCTTTTCACTACTCTACTCAGTGTTAACATGAACGAGCGAATCCAGAATTTAGATCTTTTGTACGGCAAGTACGTGAATGTGCGAAAGGCTCTCGTGAAACTGAACATAGAATCAGAAAAGGAGTACAACCACTTGAGACCAAAGCAGTTGCGGGCCATTTCGGAGGCCTCAAAGGGAGACCACTCAACTCTCAAACCGTTTATCCTTTTTTTTGGAGTAGCTGTCAAATATGAAGTAATTATGATGGATTGAGCAAATATGTATCAGACAATTGAGAAGAGATATGTAATTTAATATATCATATGTATCAAATCTATAATTAAGAATTTTCAATATTTCATTACATAGATTAGGCATTGAATATTTGCAAGCCCAAGAATGCTTTGCTGTATTATATAAATAAAATTAATACACTGTTTTCCTTTCCATACATTACATTTCATTTATATTTATATTTAAATGATTTACCAAAAAATATTTTCCATATCAATAAGTACCGGTAGAACTTACACATCTTCAATTTTCACATCATCTTTGGTACTAAAGTGCTGCATCAGCGATGAACTGGACCCTGGGCATAATCTCATGGAACACCAAATATTGTTACTGCATGATCAAGCAGGTATTCCTCAAGCCCTATGGATAGATGGATTGGTTTTTTAATTAGACTACTTAATTGTGTGCAAGCATAAACTGAACTGGTCCAAAATATATCTTAGGATAATAGGATTATAAATTTTAGTGTAAGCATAGTTTTTTTTTACAATGTAGTGTAAGTATAGTTTGTCACGATGTAGCATAGTGTAGCAAGTGTTTATAGATTGATAAATTTAACACATACAGTTCAGTACATGAACTAAATATTAAAGATGGTACAAGTAATTGCAAGGGCTGGGGTATCATTTTCTTGGGGAGGGGAGGGGAATCCTCAATAGAATATTGATATTATACAGTGCATAATATCATGTGCTGGTACATGCAGGTTGTCTAAGTGGCATTTGCATTGCTAAAAATAAAAATAAAATAAAAATTTGTCAGAGATTTATTTATTTTTTGGGGAGGCTCTGTCAACCAATCTGAGTGTCTATCTGAGCATTTCTAAATGGCATTGCGCACCATTTTCATGCACCAGCATTACTGAAATGTGTGAGACAGGAAAGTGTTATAAACAAAATTGTGAAGGATCTTCATTTGCGTCAGATATTATGCACCTATATTAAACAATAAAAATTCAGCAGCATCTTAAAATTGTTTCATGCCCACCTAAACAATGTCCAGGATGTCTCTCTGGGGGAGGGGTAATTCTCAGCCCCTGTCATACACTGCCATAAGGAAAATGTGTCAAAGAGGGGAGTGTTACTTATTTTCCTCAAAGGTTCTATCCACTGAATAATTTTCTTGTGGGGCTGTGTCAACCTATATTAAATATTAAGAACTCTGCAGCAATTCTAAGTGGCATTCCCAACCATTTCATGCAAGGCCATTAATGAAATATGTCAGAGAGGGGAGTGCTAATAATTTTCTTGTGGGGCTGTGTCAACCAATTACAGGGGCTGTTATAGAAACCTAGTGTATTGAACTTCAGTTGTGCAAAATATTATGCATCTATATTAAATATTAAGAACTCTGCAGCATTTCTAAGTGGCATTCCCACCCATTTCATGCACCGCCATTAGTGAAATATGTCAGAGAGGGGAGTGCTAATAATTTTCTTGTGGGGCTGTGTCAACTGATTACAGGGAATGTTGTGGAAACCTAGTGTATTGAACTTCAATTGTGCAAAATATTATGCATCTATATTAAATATTAAGAACTCTGCAGCATTTCTAAGTGGCATTCCCACCCATTTCATGCACCGCCATTAATGAAATATGTCAGAGAGGGGAGTGCTAATAATTTTCTTGTGGGGCTGTGTCAACTGATTACAGAGAATGTTTTAGAAACCTAGTGTATTGAACCTCAATTGTGCAAAATATTATGCATCTATATTAAATATTAAGAACTGTGCAGCATTACTAAGTGGCATTCCCACCAATTTCATGCACCGCCATTAATGAAATATGTCAGAGAGGGGAGTGCTAATAATTTTCTTGTGGGGCTGTGTCAACTGATTACAGGATTACAGCAGAGAGTGCTTCGCTCGCACAGCAAGAGTCTTGGCTACGTACCAGAGCACGATCGACCGCCGCGAACCGCATGATAACTTTAAACTCTGAACGACGATTCTTCTCAGATAAGTGGGGATAACCCGTAAATATCGATGCTTTATAATTATCTTTTATTTATCAATATTTTACACCATTTAGATTGTGCGGGTATTTCCAAAGTAAGGATATTTGGTGGTTATCCCCGCAGCAAATGGAAATAGTTCGATGTGACCAATGTCGTACCGTAGCAAGTTCGAAGTGACCAAAAATGTTCGCTGCCGTCGATCGTGCTCCGGTACGCAGCCCCTGGTGCTAGGTATTTTCCACGCAAGCGCTTAGGTCAAGGTCATCGGTATTTTAAACTTGTCCGATAGGTGACGCGCCGTTCCCGCTGCACTGGTCGCCGGATCCGGTGTGATATGAAAACGCGTCCGCCATGAAATTGTGTCCGGGCCGTAGTGCGCATGCGTATTTTTCATAGAGTCGATCACAGCCATGAAAAGGTCTCCGATCCGCCAAATGACTCTTTCTGATGATGTATGGGTTTTCTGATAGGGGCGGACCGATTGTCATGGAGCCGATCACAGCCATGAAAATGTGTCCGACCCGCAAAATAAACACGACTACCTCTTGCCCCTTGCCCCCTCTCATTACTGCACTAAGGTCCCGTTTGTTTGTTTTTTGTCCCGTTTTTTGTCCTGTTTTTTCTCCTGCTATTCATATATATTATAAAAAATACGCGGACACTTTCTCACGGTGGCCAAAATTTCATGTTACCGTGCTATGAAATTTGGTCCGGCCGGACACGATTTCATAGCCGGACACTATTTCATGCCACACTTGCCATGAAAATGTGTCCGGCCGGTGTGACGTGGGATAATGCATCCCGTGGAAAGATGCACCCCCTACCACAGCGCGTGCGCAGTAGCGCTTCGCGCATGCGCAATACCATCCGTTCCCAGTTCCCATGAGATTTTGCACCCCCTGATCAGTGGATCATTTGCAGTATCAGGAGCGCGCGTGGCACGTACAACCAGACTACCGACATAGATTTACAATTGCCTTAAGATGGAAGAAAGCGACAAGTGGGAAAAGTGGGAACACAAATTTCAGGATATTTATTTTTTCCTTAAAAATAAACAATATCTTTCAGATCGGCTAGAATCAGGTTGGTGCAAACGCATTCGTTGCTGCCGCACATACCATATATAAGCTAGCTATATTGCTGGTATTTACTTGAATGCGTTCATGAATTAAATTTACAGATCTGTACCTGTAATTCCGGACATCCGATTTAAACTAAAAACTGCATTATAATAAAATAAAGCCAAATACGATATAGCGGTTCTTCACGACATTGCTAATTTAATTTTCATTTAACTTCCAAAACATCAGATTAGTCTTTAGTCTGGTGATTTATTACGTCAGTCGCACGTCTATATATTTGGAAAACTGCGCGCCGGTGTATAAAACAAAACACCTTTTTATATAAATATATACATATACATAGATATATATCATCGGAAGTAGAAGCCCGATAAAACACGCTGTAGTATTTTGTTGATCTTAAAATAATAAAGTGAATGCACCATAAGTGTAATATCGACCCACATATATATATATATAGCAGCCACTACATGCGCTGCATGGTCTCGTAGCATGGTTTAATGCGTGTATGCAATCAAGAACAGTCGGCAATGACTAGTAATTAAGAAATGATTGTCGGTCTCAACCGAGTCTGGCGATTTATTATACCAGCCGCGCCTCTATATATATTTTGGAAAACTAACCGCGCGCTGGCCTAACAAAAAAAAGTATATATATATATGAAGTCGAAGTCCGCTAAAACACGCTAAAGTATTTTGTTTATTCTAAAATAATGAAGAAAAATTGCACCATATGTGTGTAATATCGACCCACATATAGCCACTGGCTGGCCCAGTAGCATATGACGTAATGCGTGTATATGCAAGCAACAAGTGTCAGCAATGTAGCAAGAAAAATTGTCTATATTGTAACAATGGGGGCCAAATGGAACGTAATTCCTTTGTTTGAAATTTGAAAAGAGATCGTCATACAAACGAAATATAGTGGCAAATGAACATTCAATCTAAAATACCGTTATTTCGGTTGTAGGCCAATGTGAAGATTTAAGATTAAATGGCCCATCTTGTTGATAACGCACAGGTTTACTCTTTGTTTCAAGTCTTCTCATTGCGTAACTTGGGTCGTATGATGAAGGAGAAATGGATCAGGTGGGTATCCAGCAAGACTGTGGATCAGGTGGGTATCAAGAAAGACAGTGAATCAGGAGAGTATCCAGAAGAACAGTGGATCAGGTGGGTATGCAGAAAGTGAATCAGATGGGTATCCAGAAGGACTATGAAGCAGGTGGGTATCCAGAAGGACAGTGGATCAGGTGGGTATCAAGAAGGAGAAGTGAATCAGGTGGGTATCCAGAAAGACTGTGAATCAGGTGGGTATCAAGAAAGACAGTCAATCAGGTGGGTATCCAGAAGGACAGTAAATTAGCCGGGTATCCAGAAGGACAGTGGATCAGGTGGGCATCCAGAAGACCCGTGGATCAGGTGGGTGTCAAGAAAGACAGTGAATCAGGTGGGTATCAAGAAGAAAAGTGGATCAGGTGGGTACCAAAAAGGACAGTGGATCAGGTGGGTATCCAGAAGGACAGTGGATCAGGAGGGTATCCAGAATGACAGTGAATCAGGTAGGTATCCAGAGGGACAGTGAATTAGGTGGGTATCCAGAATGACAGTGAATCAGGCGGGTGTCGAGAAGGGCAGTGGATCAGGTGGGTATCTAGAAGGAGAGTGAATCAGGTGGGTATCCAGAAGAACAGTGGATGATGTGGGTATCCAGAAAGAAAGTGAATCAGATGGGTATCCAGAAGGACAGTGAATCAGGTGGGTATCCAGAAGGACAGTGGATCAGGTGGGTATCAACAAGGAGAAGTGAATCAGGTGGGTATCCAGAAAGACTGTGGATTAGGTGGGTATCAAGAAAGACAGTCAATCAGGTGGGTATCCAGAAGGACAGTAAATTAGCCGGGTATCCAGAAGGACAGTGGATCAGGTGGGCATCCAGAAGAACCGTGGATCAGGTGGGTGTCAAGAAGGACAGTGAATCAGGTGGGTATCAAGAAAAAAAGTGGATCAGGTGGGTACCAAAAAGGACAGTGGATCAGGTGGGTATCCAGAAGGACAGTGAATCAGGTGGGTATCCAGAAGGGGAGTGTATCAGGTGGGTATCCAGAAGGACAGTGGATCAGGTGGGTATAATGAAGGACAGTGGGGTATGTGGGTACCCTGAAGGACAGTGGGTGATGTGGGTATCCAGGACAGTGGATAAGGTGGTTATCCAGAAGGACAGTCGATCAGGTGGGTATCAAGAAGAACAGTGAATCAGGTGGGTATCCAGAAGGACAGTGAATCAGGTAGGTATCCAGAAGATCAGTGGATGAGGTGGGTATCAAGAAGGAAAGTGAACCAGGTGGGTATCCAGAAGGACAGTGGATCAGGTGGCTATCAAGAAGGACAGTGAATCAGGTGGGTATCCAGAAGAACAGTGGATCAGGTGGGTGTCAAGAAGGACAGTGAATCAGGTGGGTATCCAGAATGACAGTGAATCAGGTGGGTATCAAGAAGAAAAGTGGATCAGGTGGGTATCCAGAAAGACAGTGAATCAGGTGGGTATCCAGACGGAAAGTGAATCAGGTGGGTATCCAGAAGGGGAGTGGATCAGGTGGGTATCCAGAAGGACAGTGGATCAGGTGGGTATCCTGAAGGACAGTGGATGATGTGGGTATCTTGAAGGACAGTGGATGATGTGGGTATCCAGGATAGTGGATGAGGTGGGTATCCAGAAAAAAAGTAAATCAGGTGGGTACCCAGAAGGACAGTGGATCAGGTGGGTATCAAGAAGAACAGTGAATCAGGTGGGTATCCAGAAGGACAGTGGATGAGGTGGGTATCCAGAAGGACAGTGGATGAGGTGGGTATCCAGAAGAACAGTGGATAAGGTGGGTATCCAGAAGGACAGTGGATCAGGTGGGTATCCAGAAGGAGGGTCGATCAGGTGGGTATCCAGAAGGACAGTGGATCAGGTGGCTATCCAGAAGAAAAGTGGATCAGGTGAGTATCCAGAAGGACAGTGGATCAGGTGAAATCCAGAAGGAGAGTGGATGAGGTGGGTATCAAGAAAGATCTTCTGAATCAGGTGGGTATCCAGAAAGACAGTGGATCAGGTGGGTATCAAGAAGGACAGCGAATCAGGTGGGTATCCAGACGGACAGTGGGGGAGGTGGGCATCCAGAAAGAAAGCGAATCAGGTAGGTATCCAGAAGGACAGTGAATCAGGTTGGTATCCAGAAGGATAGTGGATCAGGTGATCATCCTGAAGGACAGTGAATCAGGTGGGTATCCAGAAGGACAGTGAATCAGGTGGGTATCCAGAAGGACAGTGGATCAGGTGGGCACCCGGAACGACAGTGGATCAAGTGGGTGTGAAGAAGGACAGTGAATCAGGTGGGTATCCAGAAGGACAGTGGATCAGGCGGGTATCAAGAAGGACAGTGAATCAGGTGGGTATCTAGAAGGACAATGGATCAGGTGGCTATCCAGAAGAACAGTGAATCAGGTGGGTATCGAGGAGATTGGATCAGGTGGGTATCGAGAAGGAAAGTAAATCAAGTGGGCATCCAGAAGGAAAGTGAATCAGGTGGGCATCCAGAAGGAGAGTGGATGAGGTGGGTATCCAGAAAGAAAGTGAATCAGGTGGGTATCCAGAAGGAGAGTGGATCAGGTGAGTATCAAGAAGAAAAGTGAATCAGGTGGGTATCTAGAAGGACAGTGAATCAGGTGGGTATCCAGAAGGACAGTGAATGAGGTGGGTATCCAGAAGGACAGTGAATCAGGTGGGTATCCAGAAGGACAGTGGATAAGGTGGGTATCCAGAAGGACAGTGAATCAGGCGGGTATCCAGAAGGACAGTGAATGAGGTGGGTATCCAGAAGGAGAGTGAATAAGGAGGGTATCTAGAAGGACAGTGGATCAGGTGGGTATCCAGAAAGAAAGTGAATCAGGTGGGTATCCAGAAGGAGGGTGGATCAGGTGAGTATCAAGAAGAAAAGTGAATCAGGTGGGTATCCAGAAGGACAGTGGATGAGATGGCTATCCAGAAGAAAAGTGAATCAGGTGGGTATCCAGAAGGACAGTGGATCAGGTGGGTATCCAGAAAGAAAGTCAATTAGGTGGGTATCCAGAAGGACAGTGAATCAGGTGGGTATCCAGAAGGAGAGTGGATCAGGTGAGTATCAAGAAGAAAAGTGAATCAGGTGGGTATCAAGAAGGACAGTGAATGATGTGGGTATCCTGAAGGACAGTGGATGATGTGGGTATCCAGGACAGTGGATGAGGTGGGTATCCAGAAAAAAAAGTAAATCTGGTGGGTATCCAGAAGGACAGTGGATGAGGTGGGTATCCAGAAGGACAGTGAATCAGGTGGGTATCCAGAAGGAGAGTGAATAAGGAGGGTACCTAGAAGGACAGTGGATCAGGTGGGTATCCAGAAGGAGAGTGGATCAGGTGGGTATCCAGATGGAGAGTGAATAAGGTGGGCATCCAGAAAGAAAGCGAATCAGGTAGGTATCCAGAAGGACAGTGAATCAGGTGGGTATCCAGAAGGATAGTGGATCAGGTGATCATCCTGAAGGACAGTGAATCAGGTGGGTATCCAGAAGGACAGTGGATCAAGTGGGTGTGAAGAAGGACAGTGAATCAGGTGGGTATCCAGAAGGACAGTGGATCAGGCGGGTATCAAGAAGGAGAGTGAATCAGGTGGGTATCTAGAAGGACAATGGATCAGGTGGCTATCCAGAAGAACAGTGAATCAGGTGGGTATCGAGGAGATTGGATCAGGTGGGTATCGAGAAGGAAAGTATATCAAGTGGGCATCCAGAAGGAAAGCGAATCAGGTGGGCATCCAGAAGGAGAGTGGATGAGGTGGGTATCCAGAAAGAAAGTGAATCAGGTGGGTATCCAGAAGGAGAGTGGATCAGGTGAGTATCAAGAAGAAAAGTGAATCAGGTGGGTATCTAGAAGGATAGTGAATCAGGTGGGTATCCAGAAGGACAGGGAATGAGGTGGGTATCCAGAAGGACAGTGAATCAGGTGGGTATCCAGAAGGACATTGGATAAGGCGGGTATCCAGAAGGACAGTGGATGAGGTGGGTATCCAGAAGGAGAGTAAATAAGGAGGGTATCTAGAAGGACAGTGGATCAGGTGGGTATCCAGAAAGAAAGTGAATCAGGTGGGTATCCAGAAGGAAGGTGGATCAGGTGAGTATCAAGAAGAAAAGTGAATCAGGTGGGTATCCAGAAGGACAGTGGATGAGATGGCTATCCAGAAGAAAAGTGAATCAGGTGGGTATCCAGAAGGACAGTGGATCAGGTGGGTATCCAGAAAGAAAGTCAATTAGGTGGGTATCCAGAAGGACAGTGAATCAGGTGGGTATCCAGAAGGAGAGTGGATCAGGTGAGTATCAAGAAGAAAAGTGAATCAGGTGGGTATCAAGAAGGACAGTGAATGATGTGGGTATCCTGAAGGACAGTGGATGATGTGGGTATCCAGGACAGTGGATGAGGTGGGTATCCAGAAAAAAAAGTAAATCAGGTGGATATCCAGAAGGACAGTGGATGAAGTGGGTATCCAGAAGGACAGTGAATCAGGTGGGTATCCAGAAGGAGAGTGAATAAGGAGGGTATCTAGAAGGACAGTGGATCAGGTGGGTATCCAGAAGGAGAGTGGATCAGGTGGGTATCCAGATGGAGAGTGAATAAGGTGGGCATCCAGAAAGAAAGCGAATCAGGTAGGTATCCAGAAGGACAGTGGATCAGTGAAGAAATGTTTCGATAAAAGACCAGTAAAGTTAATCTAATGATCGTGTTATTCATTCAGCATTGCAGAGGCTAGCGGCCAAAGACGACCAGGACTTGGGGACTTTGCGGCGGTGGTAGGAACTACAAGGAATCCTTTACAACATTGCAGTAAATAGAGCTCGTTAACCATTTTTAAATGAGACACATCATGACAGTAAAAAATATCCTGCTATAGTCTCAGATATACGGGATGAAGTATTAGATCATACTGTAATGTTCTATACATATGGCACAGAGTAATGGATCATGCCATGGGTCACGAGCTCGCTAAATGTTAATGGTACGATCCTCATAACGCGACAGTGAAGGAATGTCTCGGTAAAAGGCCTGACGAGTGTCACTTATATTCATGGTATGCCTTTAGTTTTGCAGGTGCTAACGACCAGAAACTGCGGGCTTCTGGAGCTGGACGCACTAAAAGGGGAGTATCGTCTAACTGAAATTTCGTACCTCGTCTTCGAACACAAGTTTTAAATACGAGTTCGGGTGAGAAAGTAATATATCATGTGTAGTCTCATATCTATCGACTAGATATTAATTGATATCACTCATTCGGAATCACTGTAAAGCAACATTTTACGCTTCTGGTTGTTGACAGTTGCCGGTAAAGTTCGGAACCGAATAGGATAAGGATTCCTTAATATTGTGGGCAAGTTCAGAGCAGACTTATGTCAGGGTCTCATTTTTTCTCATCGCCGTTCTATATGCTAAGTGACTACGTTCTGCGTACCCTAACATTTGACCCTTTTCTCTTAACCCTAACCATAATCCATCACCTCCTTACCCCATAACTCGAACCCATAACCCATAACCCATTGCCAGCACATAACTCCAGCCTCTTTCCATAATCACTTACCGTAACCATAACCTAGCTAGTCGAACGGCGATGTCGTATACATAAGACCATAGAACACGCCCTACAGTCATAAGACGTATGGAAACTGATGGTTATTTGTTATTATCGCATCTATGGCTATTCCTGACACATGAAAACATCACTATAATTAATTATATACTGTAATGCTTTGCTGCATTAATCCGGCAGTAGAAATATTGAGTATTGCTTCGACATAGTTTTTCAATGAAAATGTTCCACTTTTTTTTTTATTCACAGATACCTACAGCAGATGAAAGGTCTTTTGACATAGCATTTCCGGGCTGGATCTGCCCGTATTCCTGACGTACACGCCTAATGATACAACTCGCTACCTCCTGCTAACTTAGTTATATGAATCGGACGCCACAGCAGGATGAGGCGTCCTATTACAATGCTGTAACGTACTTCTGCAGAAACAAACGCTGTCTGAGCACGGATGATACGCCCACAAGTAAGCGGTTGAAAATTGCAGCCAACATTGCATTGGAAATAATAGTTGACCAATCCTGCACAAAACCGAACCAATCAAATGGCTATGGCAACAGCATTGCAGTATAGTCGCATTTTGTGATACATGGAAGCCTTGAATGTGATACCCGAAGTAAAGTTACAAATGGCATAATGAGAATATCCTACGCACCGGATCCATGCTTGACTGCGAAGAATCGAAATAAAAAAATCTCAACATTATGTGTTATTGGGTCCTACGCCCCCCACAACCACCCACCTCCACCATGCACCCCGTCCCAACAAACCCCTTCCTGCGTCAAACACCCCCTCCCTTCATGCACCCTTCCTCCCAATCATCCTGCTCCGTCACGCACCCCACCCTACAACCACCCACCTCCGTCATGCACCCCCCCCCCCAACCGTCCTCCTCCGTCACGCCCCCCCTCCCCACAACGACCTCCCTCTGCCATCCACCCCTTCCCCACAATCACCCTCCTTCATGAACCCCTTCCCCGACGACCACCCTCTTCTGTCATGCAACCCCTCCCCGCGTCAAGGGGAACGAAAGGAGTGGTCTCCGTGCGCCCCCCCCCCCCCCACACACACCCTTATTCAATCATATCACGTCGATGTAAAATGTCAATTGGGACGAAAGGAGTGGTCTCCGTGCGACCCCCCCCCCCCCACACACACCCCCTTATTAAATCATATCACGTCGATGTAAAATGTCCATTGGGACGAAAGGAGTGGTCTCCGTGCGACCCCCCCCCCCCCCCACACACACCCTTATTCAATCATATCACGTCGATGTAAAATGTCCATTGGGACGAAAGGAGTGGTCTCCGTGCGACCCCCCCCACACACACACCCTTATTCAATCATATCACGTCGATGTAAAATGTCAATTGGGACGAAAGGAGTGGTCTCCGTGCGACCCCCCCCCCCACACACCCGTATTCAATCATATCACGTCTATGTAAAATGTCAATTGGGACGAAAGGAGTGGTCTCCGTGCGACCCCCCCCCCCCACCCCCACACACACCCTTATTCAATCATATCACGTCGATGTAAAATGTCAATTGGGACGAAAGGAGTGGTCTCCGTGCGACCCCCCTCCCCCCTTCCCCACCCTTATTCAGTCGTATCACGTCGATGTAAAATGTCAATTGGGACGAAAGGAGTTGTCTCCGTGCGACCCCCCCCCCCCCCCCACACACACCCTTATTCAATCATATCACGTCGATGTAAAAGGTCCATTGGGACGAAAGGAGTGGTCTCCGTGCGCTCCCCCCCCCCCCCACACACACCCTTATTCAATCATATCACGTCGATGTAAAATGTCAATTGGGACGAAAGGAGTGGTCTCCGTGCGACCCCCCTCCCCCCTCCCCCACCCTTATTCAGTCGTATCACGTCGATGTAAAATGTCAATTGGGACGAAAGGAGTGGTCTCCGTGCGACCCCCCTCCCCCCTCCCCCACCCTTATTCAGTCGTATCACGTCGATGTAAAATGTCAATTGGGACGAAAGGAGTTGTCTCCGTGCGACCCCCCCCCCCACACACACCCTTATTCAATCATATCACGTCGATGTAAAATGTCAATTGGGACGAAAGGAGTTGTCTCCGTGCGACCCCCCTCCCCCCTCCCCCACCCTTATTCAGTCGTATCACGTCGATGTAAAATGTCAATTGGGACGAAAGGAGTTGTCTCCGTGCGACCCCCCTCCCCCCTCCCCCACCCTTATTCAGTCGTATCACGTCGATGTAAAATGTCAATTGGGACGAAAGGAGTTGTCTCCGTGCGACCCCCCTCCCCCCTCCCCCACCCTTATTCAGTCGTATCACGTCGATGTAAAATGTCCATTGGGACGAAAGGAGTTGTCTCCGTGCGACCCCCCTCCCCCCTCCCCCACCCTTATTCAGTCGTATCACGTCGATGTAAAATGTCAATTGGGACGAAAGGAGTTGTCTCCGTGCGACCCCCCTCCCCCCTCCCCCACCCTTATTCAGTCGTATCACGTCGATGTAAAATGTCCATTGGGACGAAAGGAGTTGTCTCCGTGCGACCCCCCTCCCCCCTCCCCCACC
Organism: Arenicola marina; assembly: GCA_964019135.1. NCBI lineage: Eukaryota > Metazoa > Annelida > Polychaeta > Arenicolidae > Arenicola > Arenicola marina. The sequence goes on along the minus strand of OZ025263.1, from coordinate 38,353,542 downwards.
CTTATTCAGTCGTATCACGTCGATGTAAAATGTCCATTGGGACGAAAGGAGTTGTCTCCGTGCGACCCCCCTCCCCCCTCCCCCACCCTTATTCAGTCGTATCACGTCGATGTAAAATGTCAAGGGAAACGAAAGGAGTGGTCTGCGTGACAAGTCACGAAAATAATGGTCCGCTTACCGTACCGCTCGTGCCAAAATCACGCTACGAACCTATCGAGACATGAGCTCAATACACCATATACCAGTTATTCGTATTAACGAGTGGCTGTCACCAATGCGCTTAAAGCATTAATATTATGAGTATATTTTCACCTCGTAAAATGAAACGAAAAATGTCGGAAGCCAATCGTGAGTATGCAAATGTAAAGCTTATACATGTGAAAACTACACGTCAGCATGTGAGAGCTGACAGTTGCAAGCACGGTATCTCAAGACCGCGTGGGTATAAATATCAACAGCTCCTTGCTACAAAGGGACAACGTATTTTATACCAAACAGTTGTGCGAAAATACAATGAGCAAATCTGATAAATTAACGGTAGTTTCTTTAAACTGCAGGGGACTTCGAAACCCGATAAAAAGATCTGCAGTACTACAGTTTCTAAAGGACCAAAACGCCCATATCTCTTTCCTTCAGGAAACTTTTATTACTGATGACATAACTGAGAAATTTAACGCCGACTGGGACGGAGAAGCTTTTCACTGTGTGAGCGACTCAAGTCATAGTAGAGGTGTGTCCATTCTGTTCCATAACAAATATAAGCCAAAAATTAAGTCGTGTCACAGAAGCAATGAAGGGAGAAAGCTCCTGTTAAACATTGAACATGAAAACGATCTATATACCTTGGTTGTAGCTTATGCCCCTGATAAAGGTAGAGCGATATTCCTTAAGAAACTATCGATCTGGATTAAGCGCCATGCTTGTAATCTAGATAATCTAATCATAGGAGCAGACCTGAACACGGTCGACAACACTATTGATAGGACATCAGGTAATCTCGACCAAAGTTCTTCCCAATTTTCTAAATTTAAATCTGCATCAGACTTAAAAGATGTTTGGCGATGTATGCATCCCAATGACCAAAAATTCACATATGTACATCCGTCGATAAATGGAACGATGTCACGTATTGACTATGTATTAGCTTCCCGCTCAGTAAATGTCAATGTAAGCAAGGCTGAAATCAAGCCGGCACCCATACCCGATCACAAACCGTTATCTGTACAGCAACCCTAGCTGAAAACAAGCGAAATCGGGGAAAGGGTTACTGGAAATTGAACAATTCATATCTGGAAAAAAAGGAGTACACCAAAAGCGTTTCCGAAATCATATCGGAAACGCTTAATGAATACGAGGATATCGTATCGCATAAGACCCTCTGGGACATCTGCAAAATAAAAATAAAAGAATACTCTATCATGTTTGGAATAAGAGCAAAAAGACAAGCAACCAACGAGATCCAAAATTTAGAGAACAAAATAATCGAAATTGATAACGCGATAGCGAAACATTTCAATACAGATTTACAAGTTGAACGTAAACAGCTGAAATCAAACTTAGACAACATAACGATCACCAAAGCGCAAGGTGCCCAAATTCGCTCTCGAGCTGAATGGGTGGAAAAGGGTGAGCGTAACACAGCTTATTTCATGCGCCTAGAAAAACAACGCCAATCTAGAAACAGAATTGACTGTCTTATTTCAGAAAACGGCAAATGCCTAACATCCGATAATGAAATATTGTCTGAAACGGTAACGTTCTACAAAAAACTGTATCCAAGTCGAAATCCCGAAGAGCAAGAGATAGACAAATATCTAAAGAATACAGATAAGCATGCAGTCCTTGACGATATATCAAAATCCAAATGTGAAGGTCCCGTCACGGCAAGTGAAATTGACGAGGCAGTCAGTGGGCTTAAGTGCAACAAAAGCCCAGGAAATGACGGCCTCGGTTCTGAGTTTTATAAGACGTTTTCAAATCAAATCAAGCCAATCCTTGTTAATGTGTACAATAAATCATATCTGCAAGGTGAATTGAACTACTCCCAACGAGGCTCTCTACTATCATTAATTCATAAAAAGGGACCAAGAGAAAATATTGCAAACTACCGACCTATCAGCCTAGCGAATACCGACTACAAGATATTAGCGTTTATACTTTCAAATCGTTTACAAAAAGTGTTAGATAAAATTATCAGCAAGGACCAAACAGCATATATTAAAAAGCGCTTCATTGGAACAAATATCAGACTCATTCAAGATCTGACACAACATGCAGACACAAAAGACAAAAAAGGTCTGCTATTATTTCTCGATTTTGAGAAAGCTTTCGATTCGGTAGAGTGGCTGTTTATAGAAAAAGTACTCAAAAAGTTCAGTTTTGGAAATGAATTCATTAAATGGGTCCAGACTTTATACAACAATTCTTATCTGTACGTAAAAAATAATGGGCATATGTCAGAAAGCTTTCAAGTAAACCGAGGTGTCAAACAAGGATGCCTCCTCTCAGCTCTACTTTTTATCATCGTAGTCGAAATCTTATCTATTAAAATAAAAAGTAATGAAAAAATAAAAGGCTACCGCATTAAACAACATGGTAAAGAAAAAACAGTGAAACTGTCTCAATATGCCGACGATGGCACACTGCTACTGCAAGATGCAGATCAAATAAAATTTGTATTAGAAGAAATTGATGCTTTCTCAAAAAGGGCTGGACCTCTGTTAAACAAAAGCAAAACAATTGGAATGTACTTAGGCAAAGGCAAGCACAAAGATATTACTATTAATGATATAAAAGTTGTGAGCACTCCCATAAGATACCATGGAATATACATTGGACAAAATCTAGCCAAATGCAATGAACTAAACTGGGAAAAAAAGATAAAACAAGACCATAATCAGCCGTAGGCTGAATGGGACTGACAGAAGTAACTTACACCCATGTCGTACAGCTCCTCTCTCTCTCTCTCTTCACCTGATTTTTATTGAATTTTCCAATTTGGCCAGACTCTCTATACTTTAACTTTGGGCTTAGTTCCGTTGCCATGGAAACGTCAACGTGACGTCACATGACGTCACTGACGCTTACAAAAATGAACAATTTAGCTTCAATGTTTTTCACTTTACCTGCTTATGTACCTAGTGATTTCAGCTAGTGCCTATGTAGTTGAAACTTAGACGATCTCGCGATTAAGTCGGGTAACGTAAACTTGGACGTCATTTTTGACGCACACGCTTCCGTACCACCAAAAAAGTTACGCATACCACCAGTTGTCTCTTGGTATAAGGTTTAACCTCAAACAAACCGGAAGTCGCTACGTATAATAGGCGAGTAATGACATTTACCAAATTATGACGTCATCACGTCATGCTGACGTCATGGCATGACGCACGACCACGTCCAAATACCAAAACACAAACCTTTGTACTATCAATCAAAAACGTTGACTAGAACGGCGGTAGGATTGTCAGCTCTTCTGATATGGCTTGACATAATTACCGAAAATTGCTATTCTTCATCATTACGGATAAATGAAAAAAAACAGACGAAGAAAGGACTCTGCAGCCATGATAAAAATAATAATAATGATTAGCTGCCAATAGTGATCTGGATACATATGTTCCCTACCACCATCCGCAAAGATCTAAGCTCTAGCTTGTTTTGCCGATTTTTGAGGATTTTTTTAAGTTAGACCCAATTTGTATACTTTATCATTGAGCAAATCTTCGGTTGCCATGGAAACGAAACTGAGACGCGCGTTCGCCATGGGTATACCGTAGACCTCTTGCACTCGTCCACATCTCGCACCGTGGTAAAGCGAAGTGAAGTGGCTCAAACGGAAGTACGTCATATTGAAGGAAGTTTGATTATCTCTATAGGGTCCCATGTTAAACGCGTTCGACTATATACCAAAAAAGTTACAGGGCTATGTCGCCGTGTTTATAGTTAATGGTCCATCCTACTGCTATCCTACTACAACTGCAAGCATAGGGCGATGGCTTCAATAGGACGCTCGTGGGAGCCTCTGCAAGCCCCAAAAAAAATCTTTCACAATGGGGAAAATTTCAAAAAAATTCTGTGACGTCAGTTCTTGTCTGAATTCCATCTAATAAACACCATGGCTACTGGGTACCATGTTTAACCAAAGAAAAAATCCCGCAACTGTTTGAATGGAATGTTGTTGTTTTAGGCCACTTTTGTGCACATACAGGCTAAATTGGGCCAAGGAACCTCCCGAGACGATGAAGGATGAAGGAATGAAACATGCCCCAGATTAGGTGCCCGAGCCCGGATTCGAACCCAGGACCTATTGATCTGCGGTCTAGTGCGCTAACCACTACACCAGGGAGGCCCCCCGCAACTGTTTGATGCAGGCACCGATGAAATACGGGGCAAACAAATTTCCCCAGCCTGAGAGATTGAGGGCTTTAACATTGGAGGTCCCATAGGGAATTGCCGTCACCCCTGGAACCGGAAGTAAGATAGGAACATACTATTTTTATGATGCAGGCAAACATCGGAGCCTATTTCCTACAAAATAACGCAACTCACGATTTTTTTTAATTTTTTGACGATTTTTGACGATTTTTTCAATGTACCGTAAGTGGCGTCATCGTGACGTCATATGACGGATCTGAAAAATCTCAGATTTCGCAGAGATTATTGCCATTCATATTTCTATGAGAGCCCGGAACACCAAAGCGATACCATCAACCTAAATAGGTCAAACCGAAGAAAAACGGTTCAAGGTCATCTTTTGCGTTTTTCAGAAAACATAAAACGTCATGTAGCTCGAAAATGAGTATGACGCATCAAAAAGTGGTCAATGGCTGAAAGATGCGGTCTAAACGGTAGCACATTCTAAAATTAACCGCATTTCTCTAGGTCTAATATTAACGAAGATAAGCGCATTCTTAACCTTTTTTTCAAAAAATCGCTGACCTTGACGTTTGACCTACATATGCCAATAACGAACTTAGCCGAGATATTTTATATATCTATCACTTGGTTAAGTATGACAGCCGTAACTGTTACCGTGCGCCCTGTATCCAACTGACAAACATATTAACAAACAAATAAATAAATTTACAAACCGAGCTGAGCAGTATACTGACAGAAGTCTTTAGACTTCTGTCAGTAACAAATAGAAGATGAGATTGAAAACTGGCAAACTCGAGAACTTACCATAGTTGGAAAGGTAACCATTATCAAAACACTTCTTGTTCCTAAAGTAACATTCGTAGCGACACATACAGCTATACCAAAGGACCAAACGATCTCGCAGATCGACAAAATCCTATATAATTTCATTTGGGGAAAAAGCGATAGACTGAAACGAAAGCAATTAATACGTAAAATAGAACAAGGCGGCATAGCAATGATTGACATAAGATCCCACTTTCAAGCCATAAAAGCATCATGGGTTAAAAGGATCGTCAACGTTGACGAAAATTTGAACTTTCTAGCCCGATCGCACCTGAATAGTCTTGGAGACGACTTCCTTTTTCTGAAATTTAAAAATATCAATAAGCAAAACCTACCACAAATTAAACTTCTGCCTAAATTCTACCAAGAAGTATGCGAATCCTATAGCCAAAGCAAAGAAGAAACGCGACCTATTGTATTTGAAAACCTGCGTGACGAAACACTCTGGGGAAATTATTTTATTTCGTACAAGAAAATATGCGGGAAAACTGTTGCCTGCTTTTCAAGTCCTTCATAGAAGTAGGGATCATACGTATAAGGGATTTGGATTTCTCAATGGGGAAACTATGTGAGCTCTCAATACACGAAAAGTGAAAGACATGAGGAATATTTTTGCTGAGATATCTCTGCTACGGCAGGCTCTTAAACCATATAAAGACGTTATAAACTCGGAGACGTCATACGCCTCATGTCCATATGCAACTGCCCCTCTAGCCGCCCCGATCGCCGACGTCTCGACTCGCGCATATTATGAAATATTTATTGCGAAGAAAAGTGAAGTACCGAACACAGAAGTAAAATTATCAAATCTTTTAAACCGCCTCGATATTAATTTTGCTGATGTATATAAGAGGAAAATTCAGGATATTCCAGACAGAAAAATAGCTGCCTTTAACTGTAAAGTAATTAATCAAATCTTACCCTGCAAAAGAAACCTTGTGAAATGGGGAAAAATTGAATCTGACTTGTGTGACCGATGTGGACTCCCAGAAAATACTATGCATTTGCTACATGATTGTTATTTCTCGAAAGAAATTTGGAAACTGACATAAGAGCTGCTGAGCGTTAAAATTAGTTTAAAGGAAATTATTCTCGGCGTTCAGAATAAATCGATCAACTTTGTAATATCGGTGCTATCATTTCTTTTATACAAAGACTGGCTTCTCCACACTAAAGACGGTGCTAGCCGAGAGAGTACTAAGTCAAAGGCATTTCTCAAGCGTGAATTAATGACAAAAGCAAATGTGTATATTTTGTTAAATTGGACCGATGTTGGAAGTATTCTTCGTTTTAAAGGCACGATCATGTTTTAATTCGAACCTTTGTCAACTGATTTTATATGCTTTGGTGAATAAAATCCTTATAAAAAAAAAAAAAAAAAAAAAAAAAAAAATATACCAGTTATCACTGTAGGGTAGAATAAAGTAAATAAACAAGTAAGACTGCTAAGTAGTATTATTCCAATCCTTACAATGTACATATCGACAACGTGTATAAGCAGAGGTACGTACATAAGCCACATGTAGCATAGCAGGGAGCGTCAATTCACACCTTCACGATAGTCTTGCCAGTGTGCATGGAATGCGTGCTGTCGTTGCTTTTCTTATTAGCCTGCCTGTTCTTCCAGCGATAACAATAAGCTATACATTACAGCCTAATAACTTGATATTAGGCTAAATGTTCACCGAACATTGTAGAGATATTTACTGATCGGGACATTGTGTTGCTAATCCAATCGGTAAATACGAGTATATCTTGGTAGCCCAGAGTGTTCGTACGAGCAGTGTGGCCTGTATTCGACAAGGATCCGGCGGCTCAGTCTAACAGGGCTTTCAGATTGTCTGCATTCCAGTCAACTTGCTCCCTCTCTGAGCTACATCACTAATAATACAGCATCAACACCATGTCGAAAGGCAATCAACATCATGTTGACGGACCATTGACATCAGGGTGACGGGCCATTGACGTCATGGTAACGGGCCATTGGCATCACGGTGACAGGCCACTGGCACCGCGGTGACGGGCCATTGACATCAGGGTGACAGGCACCTGGCATCACGGTGACGGGCCATTGACGTCAGGGAGACAGTCCATTGACGTCATGGTGACAGGCCACAGGCATCACGGTGACAGGCTACTGGCATTACGGTGACGGGCCATTGACGTCAGGGTGACAGGCCATTGATGTCATGTTGACGGGCCATTGACTTCAGGGTGACAGGCCATTGACGTCATGGTAACGGGCCACTGGCATCACGGTGACAGGCTACTGGCATCACGGTGACGGGCCATTGACGTCAGGGTGACAGGCCATTGATGTCATGTTGACGGGCCATTGACTTCAGGGTGACAGGCCATTGACGTCATGGTAACGGGCCATTGACATCACGGTGACAGGCCACTGGCACCGCGGTGACGGGCCATTGACGTCAGGGTGACAGGCCATTGGTGTCATGTTGACGGGCCATTGACATCAGGGTGACAGGCCATTGACGTCAGGGTGACTGGCCATTGACGTCATGGTAACGGGCCATTGACATCAGAGTGACAGGCCACTGGTATCACGGTGACGGGCCATTGACGTCATGGTAACAGGCCATTGACATCACGGTGACAGGCCACTGGCACCACGGTGATGGGCCATTGACATCAGGGTGACAGGACATTGATGTCAAAGTAACGGGCCATTGACATCAGAGTGACAGGCCATTGACGTCAGGGTGACGGGCCATTGACATTACGGTGATGGGCCATTGACTTCAGGGTGACAGGCCATTGACGTCATGGTAACGGGCCATTGACATCAGAGTGACAGGCCATTGACGTCAGGGTGACGGGCCATTGACATCAGGGTGACGGGCCACTAACATCACGGTGACAAGTCATTGACGTCATGGTGACAGGCCATTGACATCAGGGTGACGGGCCACTGACATCACGGTGACAGGTCATTGACGTCATGGTGACAGGATAATAACGTCATGGTGATAGGCCATTGACGTCACAGGCCATTGACGTCACGGTGACGGGCCGTTGATGTCAAGGTGACAGGCCCTTAACACTGAAAGCGACAGACCACAGACTCCACTTGTGGTTGACATACATGTACTGTTGTCAAAAGTCCCACTTGTTTATATCGGCAATATCGACACTCTGCAACCCTTCCGTGAGATCTTCTACTTCAGCTGCATCTAGAGAAAAAATACCACATTTCAAAGTACAGAAGGAAATGGTCTACATACAGATTTTCAGTGCTATTTATGTACTGTATACAAATCGTCTAAGACGCGAAAGAGGGTCCCTAATGTTATTTACGCATTACGTTTACGTCAGGGGCTTCAAGGTTTGGATCACAATGATCAGGAAGTCTCTAGGAAACAAACGTCATATGTCGTTATAGTTGTCAAACTTTCTCTTGTCGATACATATGTGGCTTACCCTCAGGCAAATCGATGCTGGTCAACGGTTGTACTGGTTTCAACAAATCTGGTAGGCGCGGTGCTGGCCCTTTTCGTTTCAGCTGTTTGAAGAAGCTGTGCTGCAGTAGGGATGTTGCCGACGGCCTGCATAACGGCAAACCGTATCATAAGACAAAACCATGTCATGACGGTCAGTACAATGTCATCAGACAAAACCATGTCATGACGGTCAGTACAATGTCATAAGACAAAACCATGTCATGACGGTCAGTACAATATCATAAGACAAAACCATGTCATGACGGTCAGTACAATGTCATCAGACAAAACCATGTCATGACGGTCAGTACAATGTCATCAGACAAAACCATGTCATGACGGTCAGTACAATGTCATCAGACAAAACCATGTCATGACGGTCAGTACAATGTCATCAGACAAAACCATGTCATGACGGTCAGTACAATGTCATAAGACAAAACCATGTCATGACGGTCAGTACAATGTCATCAGACAAAACCATGTCATGACGGTCAGTACAATGTCATAAGACAAAACCATGTCATGACGGTCAGTACAATGTGATCAGACAAAACCATGTCATGACGGTGAGTACAATATCATCAGACAAAACCATGTCATGACGGTCCGTACAATGTCATAAGACAAAACCATGTCATGACGGTCAGTACAATGTCATCAGACAAAACCATGTCATGACGGTCAGTACAATGTGATCAGACAAAACCATGTCATGACGGTGAGTACAATGTCATAAGACAAAACCATGTCATGACGGTCAGTACAATGTCATAAGACAAAACCATGTCGTGACGGTCAGTACAATGTCATCAGACAAAACCATGTCATGACGGTCAGTACAATGTCATAAGACAAAACCATGTCATGACGCTCAGTACAATGTCATCAGACAAAACCATGTCATGACGGTCAGTACAATGTCATCAGACAAAACCATGTCATGACGGTCAGTACAATGTCATAAGACAAAACCATGTCATGACGGTCAGTACAATGTCATAAGACAAAACCATGTCGTGACGGTCAGTACAATGTCATCAGACAAAACCATGTCATGACGGTCAGTACAATGTCATAAGACAAAACCATGTCATGACTTCATAAGATGATATTGTACCTGCGCGCAATGTGTGCCACGTATCAGAGGATGACTTGCTAGCTATGTGCAATGTGTGCCGCGCATCAGAAGATGACTTGCTAGCTATGTGCAATGTGTGCCACGTACCAGTAGATGACTTGCTAGCTATGTGCAATGTGTGCCACGTATCAGTAGATGACCTGTTACCTGTGCGCGGGGTCAGTCTGGAGGCACAATTCCACCAAGTTATGGAAATGATGGGAGAAAGTTCTGTGGTATGGAATAACGCTTGAAGCGTGCTGGGACGTTCCTTCTTCAGCCGGATCACTTGGGTTCTGGGTCTCCTCTAAGTCCATTGCTGGAAAGTATAATAATAATTTTCATATTAACTCAATTACGACAGATCACACACATACTTCATTGAAATCTCAAAATAGTTATATATGAACTATAAAGTACTGATAGAAAGGAGTTGACAACAATATGTGCAAACTAATCATAAATCAATGAGATGTACCAGCTGGAGCTTCAATCCATGAAAAATACGAGTGAGCTCAAATGAAATCATTTCGTACGTAACTTACCTTGGTCTAGATTGAGCTCCGGAATTGTGCGACTGTCTAGAAGTCTCGGCATGGAACCTTCAATCTTTTCCAACAGCATCTGTACCAATGGACGTCAGACCTATATGACTAGGACCCGCCAACACGGCCAATGCGCAGCAGTCAACAATGCACTCTCACAGTACAATATACACCAACATTTAAGACCACATGTCATATGATTTTCGGTAAAACAGTAGTTTACTACCTAGAGAGAACGTATTTGTACCCATGGCAAGGCCCGCTTCAGCCACTGTTTACACTAAAGGAAGTGTATAGAAGAATGAAGAAAAAGCTTTTAACTTGTACAAATATACATTAGAATGTTGGACGGGGACCCCGGCCGCGACGGCTTGCAGGCAGAGTACTTCGCGAAAGGCCCCATTATCAGTTTTCGCTATATTTTTAACATGTACTTCAATTGGATTTTCATTACACGTAATGTTGACACCGCTGTGAAATAAAAATAAGCATGGTAACCCTATTTTGTACAAATTATTTTGATCTTTACGCATATGCCTACCAATTGTATACAAATTGCTGACATGTAGGTCTCCTAACACTTTGTTTCTAATATCCGAGCTCAGTATAGAATGCTCTTCAAATGGTGTAAACATTATAAACAAATCTAGGAAAAAAAGAAAACTCCAAGAAAACTATATCATACATCTTTAAACATAAAGACAACACTTGCATGGGATATTAGAGGAGTGCCTGAGTTGCATAACATAACATTTCACTTGCGCGGCGTATTAGAGGAATGCCAGAGTTGTCTAACATAACATTTCACTTGCGTGGGGTATTAGAGGAGTGCCTGAGTTGTATAACATAACATTTCACTTGCGTGGGGTATTCTATGAGTATCTGGGTTCTATAACATAAGATTTCACTTGCGTGGGGTATTAGATGAGTGTCTAAGCTGTATAACATAAGATTTCACGTGTGTGAGATATCCGATGAGTGCCAGAGTTGTTTCACATAACATATCACTGGGGTAATAATTCCATATGAGACAGCTGTTGCAATATAATATATAGCAACAATATAATAAATAAATAAAACAAGAACTCGGTGGGACACTGATGATGACGAAAATCCATTTTGGGTCATAGAACGTGTCTTTCTGAACATGTCAATCTAAATATGGCGACGTTCTACGATGATTATTAATGGAAACTAGGACTGTTTCTTGATTCCAGTAGCTTGACCATTGCATATGCCATGTCCATTGATCCTTCCCGTTTTATTACATCTACTTTTGTCATAGCAATGGTAGCGGTGAAAACCAACTGCACTAGCGGTGAAAACCAATTGCACTAATTGCTCCAGTTACGATAACAATTTCGACGTAATGTTGACGCACACACCTCTTCAAAGATTGCACTTTTAGCATTTGTTGCTGATTTTAGACGATTTTTTTTAAATGGCAAGAATCTGTATGCTCATCATTAGGCCAATTGCTTCGTTGCCATGGAAAAGAAAAATATTATTGCGATCGCCGTGTTTGTCTTGCAACTTGCTTTGCCATAATAGTACCTCACTGTGTGGTGAAGGATACTAAAATAACCTGAGCGAAAGTAGGTAATGGGCACTCAAGTTCATTTTCCCCATATGATCCAATATTAAACGTTTTCGACTGTGTACAGAAAATTAATATGGCTATGGCACCATGTCCACAGCTTATGACTCAGCTGAGTGTTATCCACCAACAGCTGCAAGCCTTGAGTCATGGCACGATCGACCGACATCTGACGAAAATAGAAAATTTTCGTCTTTCGTCATAGCAATAAAGGATATCGTCATAATCACGGAGACTTGAACCAAAATAACAAAACAAGTTGTAAGATACATACTTCCAGAAACTATTGCCACATTCAAGGGAGTTCTCGCCACGCATGTTTGAGTACGGGATCTAATGGCTAGGACATGTGGCGTTGTTGCGCGAAACCAACAATGTCACATGGGGCTAGTGGGGTATCAGATGAGCACCGGGCTCATTTAACATAACATTGCTAGCATTGTAAATGACTAGGCGCAGAAGGTACAAAGATAATATTGATATCTGTTTATTCACACGACAGTGATCCTACCTGAGTGGCGGGCAGGTCGGTAAACGGGACGACTCCATTGGCCAGTTCACACGCCGTTATTCCCACGCTGTACACGTCCGATTTCATGTCATAACCCGCAAGGTTCTGGAAAATCAAGAATAAGCCTCACTGGAACTGCTCTTTATTTCCTATGTATCTCATTACAAACCGCTTCCATCACTGAGGAGGTAAGTACAACTTGCTAACTTATCAGCAGAGATATTTATATCAATATGTACTATGGTTCCAAAAACCATGCATGCTGCGCCCGCAGGTATGTCACTTACTTAGGGAAAACATTCACCTGTTCGAGTAGTTCAGGACTGGCCCATAGTAAATCATTGACGTAATGCGACGGAAACTCGTGCACGGCTTTGGCCCGCTTCCCTGCTGAGACCATGCTGAAGCAATGTCGGAGGCCAGACAACCGAACGTCGCCATCGGAAGACACCATTATGTGACTAGCTCGAACAGACCTGAGAATAAATCACCAAATATATGTCACACACCTTAGCCTTCGCTGTTACATCACTGCACATGTAATTCCTGTGCATTATTATTAGGATGACGAGACTCGTCAGTAATAAACATATGCTTTATGTAATCTACACGAAATTAATTATGTACCGCCTACAGCTTCCCCACAGGCACACGGAGTCACCTGGATTAACCAAGGTCTTGCCCAGCTGAACAATAAGTCACTCCGTGTTGCATAGAATAGAGAACCAAATGTTGCAAAAGAAACAAATCTATGTGTCATCTGGATGTCCCATGTTGTGCCAGTGTAGCATACACTTTATCATCGTTAAACAAAATCAAGGAAGTGAAGAATAGCGAATTCACAAATCCAAAAGGTTTCTAAAAGATGACAAACCTGTGTATTATTCCTTTGGCATGAATATGTTCCAATGCCTGAAGGACGCTATGAAGTATATAAGCAATGGCAAGTTCCGGCAAACCCTCGGTGAAGTGGGCGTGAATTAAATCACGACAAGACCCTGATAATTGAAGAAACGTTACATTTTTATGTCATACATAGCCTTCCATCAGTACTATAAACCAAAATATGGGCCAAAGAAACTTAGCATTACAATGGAACCCATTCGTCAGTATCTGATATGTACACCGAAGTTATTAGGGACTGCAGTTCAGAAGACGCTGCACAAGCAGGAAAGGCTGTTTATGTTTATGTTGCGTGCATCTGCAGGATCCACCAGCCGGATGGTGGATATCTGCAGAAACGCTTTAGCATGCATTGGCGTTCTATCATATATAACTCATTATCGTCAAAGTCTATATGAACATTTTATCAACATCTATAACATGAACATTTTATCTATAAAAAGCACGAACGCAGAGGAATTGAGCAGTTCAGAGCATTCATTTACCATGCATTTGAAAGAAGAGCTTAGTACTTTGGGGATGACATATGTAAATAGCTGAACAATGTAAGTATGCATGTTTTGGGTAGCATTATAGACGAAATAAACCACAACACAAAAGCACCTCCCAGTCCCATTAATGACATTGATATTGAAAAGGGTGCTGGGAAAACGTGAGTATAGTATAATAGTACAATAGTATAAATATACCCGCAGTGTTGTCGTCCACCTCAGCAGTCACTGCCCCTACAAGGCGCTGACATTTAAATAAATCTTACCATATCCCATCAAGGGTAAACAGATCCATACTTCATTTTCGTGCACGAAGCTCGCATGGGATGGCAGCACATTGTCATGAACTATCATCTTGTGCATGTGTGCCTCAAGCTGAGAGATGACAAAAGAAGACCAGAGAACATAACTTGATAACCAGGCCTCAGGTTGCTTCGATCTGTTCACGGATCCCATGTATGTAGAGATGCTTTGGTATAACGTATATAATGGAATATTAATATTGATTTTCAAATGATGTGAATAATCAGTAGACTAAACAGGAGGTTACCTGTATTAAGCTGAAGGCAACCTCACAATGCTCCAGGTTGATCCGCTTCACTGCCACGTATGTACCGCTGGGGATGTGCAAGGCGATCGCCACTGTGGCTGTATTATTACAACCACTTCCTATATGACCAATCGAAAGGGCAAAGACATTGTGAAGCTAGCGTCATGGGAACCAATACAAAATCAAATACATTGGCACACTTACTTCCAAACCTGAACTAAAGTTAATAAATCAATAGATCCACCTCCTAAGTTATAGATATGGGTACACCCTCCAGACACTAATCAAACTCCTCAGACATTGTGGTATACTCTCAAGACACCAACCAAAGTGTTAAGACATTGTTACACCTACCCTCCAGGCACCAACCAAAGTCCTAAAACATTGTTGTATACACTCCAGGCACCTACCAAAGTGTTAAAACATTGTTGTATACAATCCCGGCACCAACCAAAGTCCTAAGACATTGTTGTATACACTCCAGGCACCAACCAAAGTGTTAAGACATTGTCACACCTACCCGCCAGGCACCAAGCAAAGTCCTAAAACATTGTTGTATACACTCCAGGCACCAACCAAAGTGTTAAGACATTGTTACACCTACCCTCCAGGCACCAACCAAAGTCCTAAGACATTGTTGTATACACTCCAGGCACCAACCAAATTGTTAAGACATTGTCACACCTACCCTCCAGGCACCAATCAAAGTGCTAAGACATTGTTACACACACCCCCTAGGCACCAATCAATCAAAGAAAGTCAAGTGCCGTTGATTACGAATCGGCAAAAAATATGTTGACATGTACTGGGGATGGGAGGGATACGAGCGGGGAGATGAGGGGTGGGGTGGGGGGAGCAGTCGTTCCCGTTAGAAAGAATAATGCCGCGGGAAAGCAGTATTAAACTTTTCTAAGAACAATGTGTTCACTCCAGAAGTTTCCTTTTTTAGATTTACTTCGTCAACAAGAGCCCCTTCGTCTGCCTAAAACCTTTTTTTCAGAGACCATGGTACTTTTGTGCGGGTTCCATACGTAGCCCCGTCTAATGATCCATACAACGATATGGGGAGGGGGGGGGTACGAGTGATTCATATTGGAAGGAGCTGAAGCCTGTTCCCTTTATTATAATCATAATAGTTGGTAAACTATTACCATATTTTATATAAATATAATGTATATATATATACATCACTCACTGTTCACAGATAAATGAGATCAACGGCTACAAATAAAGTAGTCGCCCGCATACCCCAATTGGTCGTGTGCCACCGATGTCTCCCAAGCAGCGTTGGCGGAGGTCATCTTAAAGGGAGCTTAGTTTAACTAAGACTAGACCGTTTAACAGCCTTAAAATAAATGTAATCCAATTTACATTGTGCAATTCAAATCTATCAAGTCTCTGATCTGATCTGACTGCCATATCTACACGGCACTCATTTACCGTTTGGTCAGCATCCAATAACTCAAAATTGGCTAAATACTTACAAGCATACACTCCGTTGGTTGACTCATTGAGAATCTGACCAGCCCAAGCAGCTCGAGCGGGGTTCGAACCCCACCCAAGGAAATGCTCAGCATTGTTTGTTTGTGCAAGATTAAGATCTTTAGTCTACAGAGTAGGGGTAACTCCAGGAGACATGGTACCTACCTATATAACTAACATTTTTAATATGTTATGTAAAATAGAACATTATTGTAATAATAATTATGTTCTTACCGATAATGTTGAGGAGCTTGAAGTCGTGTGGCTTTTGAGGAGCATCCATCGTGTGGGCTAACTTATGTCTCAGGTCGCGGGATAAGTTACAAACATGTAATCCAACTGGTGAAACCTGCAAGTAGAATACAGCTAACCACATATCGTTAAACACGAATAAGGTAACTGACGGTAGGCAGCCCTGATGCAGTAACGATAGCACCGACGATAACCTGCATATGTGGAACCAGTGGCGGAAGAAAGTGTTCGTGTTTAGACACAAAAGAGGGCATGACCTCCAAAAGTGATTACATAGATGCAGGCGGGGGATGGAGGGAGCTCACAATACTGATGGCTGGGGCTGACGTTCGTATCCCTCGTCAATTATTCTTTCGGGTGGGCATGTTCCATACCCCCGCGCCTGCCCCCTCCGAGTCCTACGCTTATGTAAACATAATGTCCTTCTAGCTAAGAGCAGGTATAATAAATGCGCGGCAAATTTGAAGCCTACCTCTAAAAAAGACTTGCTTGTCAACTCATCAGGTCGCTTTGGAATAGCACTTCCTCTACCGTGAGCACAACATCCAGGCTGCAATTGACCAGACAAACATCTTTTCGAAGTTGGATAATAAGCCTCCCGTACAAGAAACACGTAAAAGATGTTGGTGTAAGTAGCAAATGCTAGAAATTGAGGTTTCGTCACAGCACACATATACAATTAAATAGCAGACAAAATGCCACAATAGCAGCTAACCAACAATATTAAAACAAGGCAAGATCGTTTGCAGTTCTTCATTTACAGAGATTTCCTAACATGATTTAACAAGTATAACGATGGACAACTTTCGTCGCTATTACGCAATTCCATGACGTCACCCATTGATCGTAATGTTAGTATGTATGCGAACACACCGAGAAGCGCTCCGTAATGTGAAGTTTTTTCAAGTCAAGATGTGCAATATTAATGTTCGTTATTTAAATAATTAACGAAAAAGTATCTTGGTAATGGACAGAATGGTTCATGCTCAACCCATACACCTGGACTCGTTGGATATAGTTAATGGGCCACGATATAATTGGCAAAACCCCTGCAGCATTGCACATATTTACAATTACTTATTTGACTTCGTTGACAAATTGCCCATACGCTTGTGACATCATTTAAATGTTCCTGCTCGTGTGTCCGATTAGGAAGCCACACTGGGGGTTCCCACACAAAACAACATTTCATAAATTTTCGACGACCGATTCAAGATTTTCCATGAGGATTTCGTTGATGTGTAGAATGTTTACATGGACAACTCACCCTAATGATAAAGATAATTTCCAGATACATATTGTGCAGAACCCTGGGGACGGTTATCTACGTCCGTTTATTTGATTGAAATCGAAGTTAACAACGGCATTGTTCCCTTTTTTTTGTATTTATTCCGTGCGGTTGTTTCATGAACAATTTTTCATACCCAAAGTCTAAATCAGTAAGCTTAATCTCTAAAACAACTCAGTTCCGACAAGTTCCGACGTATCCCTCCTCCTTCCTCCCTTCTAGATCCCGGCCCCTTATATACGAGATGGCCCTCTCCAAAGCTGGAGGTCCGGACCTCGTCTTAAAACTAGTTCAGGTTTCTCGCCAAATCGGACCTCGCCAAACCCGGCGGGTAGGTGGAAGAGGTGGGGGGGAGTCGCAGACTATAGCCACAGCGAGCGGGAGACACAATTGCAGGTCCGACCACGGCACCAGGCGGGTACGACGAAGCGGGTGAGGTGTGTCCCGCCTACCCAAGCCAATGGGAGCCGGACCTCGCCTTAGGGGTCCGGACCTCACCAAACCAAGCGGGTAGTATGGAGGGGGTGGGGTGTGGACGCAGGCGCCAGTGGGAAGAGCGGGACCGGACCTCGCCTGGAAGTACCGTGGGACAAGGGTGGGTGGGGCGCTACCTGAGTGGCTCCCCAGCCTACTGCTTACAGGTGACCGTTTCCCCGTCCACTCAAACACACCGGTCACACCAAGTTGTTCCATGACCTGATGGTGACTGTGTCACACCAAGCTGTTCCATGACCTGATGGTGACCGTGTCACACCAAGTTGTTCCATGACCTGATGGTGACCGTGTCACACCAAGTTGTTCCATGACCTGATGGTGACCGTGTCACACCAAGTTGTTCCATGACCTGATGGTGACCGTGTCAACCCAAGTTGTTCCATGACCTGATGGCGACCGTGTCACACTAAGTTGTTCCATGACGTGATGGCGGCCGTGTCACACCAAGTTTTTCCATGACCTGATGGTGACCGTGTCAACCAAAGTTTTTCCATGACCTGATGGCGGCTGTCTTATATTAGTAGCATAGTAGAACATATCCTGCATCTTTGATAGTAAAGAAATGAAGAACAAGCCATATAGTATTCACACAAGCTACTTACCAGGCATGAGAAAGACATCAAGCACTGGGAGATCGTCTGACTTTCATTCATTCAAACATGGTGATCTGTAACACAGCAAGAACAACTTTTACAAAGAAGCTGACCAAGTTGTCCATCGCTAATCATGGGAAATGTGTTAACGTATTACGAATGGTGGTCCAATGCTACAGGCTAGCACTATGCCCAATGCTACAGGCCAGCACAATGACCGTTGCTACTGGACAGCACAGTGGCCATTGCTACTGGACAGTACAATGACCAATGCTACAGGCCAGTACAATGGTCATTGCTAATGGACAGTACAATGACCAATGCTACAGGCCAGTACAATGGCCATTGCTACTGGACAGCACAATGCCCAATGCAACACGCCAGTACAATGCCCAATGCTACGGGCCAGCACATTGCCCAATGCTATGGGCCACCCACAATGACCAATGCTAGAGGCCAGGACAATGACCATTGCTACACGCCATCCCAATAACCATTGCTACAGACCAACACAAAAACCATTGCTACACGCCATCCCAATAACCATTGCTACAGGCCAACACAAAAACCATTGCTACAGGCCAGTACAATGACCAATGCTACAGGCCAGCACAATGACCATTGTTACTGGACAGCACAATGCCCATTGCTACAGGCCAGTACAATGCCCAATGCTACGGGCCAGCACATTGCCCAATGCTATGGGCCACCCACAATGACCAATGCTATAGGCCAGGACAATGACCATGGCTACACGACATCCCAATAACCATTGCTACAGGCCAACACAAAAACCATTGCTACAGGCCAGTACAATGACCAATGCTACAGGCCAGCACAATGACCATTGTTACTGGACAGCACAATGCCCATTGCTACAGGCCAGTACAATGACCATTGCTACAGGCCAGCACAATAACCATTGCTACAGGCCACCACAATGACCAATGCTATAGGCCAGTACAATGATCATTGTTACTGGACAGCACAATGCCCATTGCTACAGGCCAACACAATGATCATTGCTACAAGGGAGCAAAATGACCATTGCTACAGGCCAACACAATGACCAATGCTACAGGTCAGCACAATAACTATTGCTACAGGCCAACACAATGACCAATGCTACAGGTCAGCACAATTACCATTGCTACAGGCCAACACAATGCCCATTGCTACAGGCCAACACAATGCTCATTGCTACAAGGGAGCAAAATGACCAATGCTACAGGCCAGCACAATAACCATAACCATAGCACAGGTAGGAAGGATTAATTTATATAGCGATTGCAACAGTTGCGCCATATAGGGCACTGCACAACTTAGATATATAGACCATAGATATTTAGAATGTAATAATCATGAGTACCGGTACATTTGCAGGGAGATCCCGGAGGCGAGACATAGTTTAATTATCCGTGACAGGAGAGAGACATGATGTGTGAAAATGTCATACAATTAAACTATCTCTCGAAACAGTTTCTCTTGATGATGCTTCTCCAGAGTATGTTAATAAGGCACAGATACTAAAGTCAAATTCATTAATGTCATCCACAGTTGGTTTGGCCAATATCTTGGTTAATATTTAAAAAATTGTAGAAATTTATGGGATGGCTGCAAAGAATTAGGATCCAATGGATTTAGTCCAAACTTTCCTTTCTTTGTTGATTATTTCTTTCTGTATTATCCAAAGAAATAGTGCACATGATAAAGTTCCATTGAATTCAAATATCTGCCAGAAATGAACTCAAAATAGGAGCATGTGCCTGTTATGATGTTTACTGTCTCGATTGCCTCAATTACCTACATCAGGTCACAAATATTGTTACGCAATGCTTCAGGCATGCTTGTTCGTTTAGTTTATTTAATGGCAACAATTCTGATAGGTACCTGTCCTCCATCATTTGTCGCATAAAATTTCAACTGGTGCATTTCAAATCAAGCGGTGAGGGGTCATACGGATGCATTGTAAATATTTAGTGAGCAGTAGTACTGATTGTACTCCAAGTCCAAACTAAATACGTGAAGCTGTATCTGAAACTGATTTTAAAGTAATAATAGTAAAGCTAGCCCCCATCTGTATCTTCACTAGGGATTACCTTAGTAGTGCAAACAGCTGGGTGTGAGAGGGGTTTCTCTGTCCAGAATCAGAGCCTTACACCATACAGACAAAGATGCACCATGGTGACCCAGGATCAGCTGCCGATAATTGGGACCTTCTAGAACAGAATTTAACGCAGATGTCTACACATTAAAGTGCAATAAAGATTAGAGGTTGTATACAATGAAGGACACTTGAATAGCCACAATCAACCATTTGCAATGCATGTTAGAAATTGTAGGTAAAAATATATATTATAGGTGTTAGTGCCAAGTATCAAAAATTAATAATCTCACAACTGTATATGTAATTATTAAGGGATTTCCCTTAAATAAATTAGTATAGATACTACCCAATATTTTATTTAAATTAATGTCCCATTATTTTCAGATGTTCTATAATTTTAAGGAGTATCTGTGATACTGGAACCCACCTACTGACACATCTAGATCAGAATCACTGTATATGCTGATGTCTTTAAATTTTTTAATATACTATAGTATAGATTGCACTAGGCCTACATACACCGCTGTGTTACAGATACAAAGTTAACAGTCTTATAGATCTCTTCAACATGAAAATTTCTAAATTTGACATATAGCTTAGATACAGATTTACATTTTCTTGAAATAAGCCGACAACAACACTATTCGGTTATAACTGGGACGAGGTCGAAAAATGCACAATTAGGCCTGACTCCCCTATTATTTGACAACATGAGAGCACACTGAAAATTTGAAAAGTGGACACAGCGCCCCCTATTGGAGGGGGCAAGGGGGGGTCATGTACCCAACTCATGAAGAAAAATTTTTTTTATCCCAGGTGGCAAAGAATTAAAACAAGTACTCCCTGCATATCAAGGTTAGTCTTAATGAAAATCCTCTATTGCAACTGTAAGCTATTACGTTACCTCATTCCCAGTTCACTGTGGAATGAAAAGCCTATTCTTGAGGAATGGAAATACCCCTTACAGACCCCTAGCTTGTTTTAGTTAGAGTAAACTTATAGTTATCATCACACCGGTGATTTTTCAGGTAAACTTACCAGTGATTGTGCACAAAGCATAAAATGGTTCAAATAATATGCAGATTGCTTGAAATCTTACAAAATGGATGTCAAGGTAGTGGTCAGACATGATGCCATCTGTTTGGTAAAAGTTTAACAAAAATTTCATATGAATAAAATAATAAAAGGGCATTTCAGCAAGTGCGTAATCACTGGTAGGGCTACCTGCACAAACACTGGTCCAGCTTCTGCACTGTTAGTGCTGAATCACTCAGTCCTAGCTCTGTCACCTGGCCCCTGGCCGCAGGGTGGACCAGAGGACCTCCGGCCTGCTTTGCAGCGGGCCTTACCAGGCCTGTCTCTAACTTATCACGGGGGGGCGTTAGAGCCAGGCAGCATTTGCTGTCTGTGCGGTGTTGCAGCCCGTATTGGTGCGGCTGGCGCTAATGGAATAAATTTGGCCAGAAAACGTCCTGACATTGCAAGTGAAAATAATAAAATAAAGTATTTTCTTTCCGCCAGGTCAGTAAATTGCATAAGGATTCTGAAAAAATACATATTTTGTCGGATAGTTAAAAACTGTACACCCTATACGCGAAAATCTGCGCTGCAACACCGCACAGACAGTAAATGCCGCCTGGCTCTAACAGCACACATGCTACTTAGAGGCAGGCATGGTAACAGCGGGCCATGTACGTTGCAGGGCTACCTCAGTCCTAGCCTGAATGTTCAGACGTTACAGTTTGACAGTCTGATGCTTACAGTCACAAGAACAAGTGTCAAGACTGTAACATCTGAACGTTCAGGCTACCTCAGTCCTAGGAGACGGAGTGATTCAGCAGTAGCCGAGACTAGCTTCCTGTATACTTCTATATGAGTAAGACACTGCGCTTATATATATAGACCTATAGTATAATACTATAAAAGCTTAACAGGCTAGGCTAACATTATAAGTTAGGCCTACCGGAATCCAGAAATCCCCTAGCCTAGGCCTAAATCTGGATCTATTTTCATCAGCAGCCGTTTCGACCAGTAGACATAATGGTAGATATAAGCTTATTCGATCCACACACAAATCAATATTGAACAGCTAATGAGAGATGTACGATTTCGTAGTCTGAGTTGCAATATTATTGTAGGCCAAATACTAATAAAAATATACCCTGGCCTAGGCTAGGCCTAGTGTGGAGTACACAGTGTACAGAGGGTACAGATTCGACTCGCCCGCAAAGTCAATATTGGCCGATTTGTCAATTTGGTCATACCTTAGGATACCTACCTTAAAGTCAAAGTCATAAATGCCGTAGACACACGTTTCGGCCCATATTTTCCGCGAATTTGCCTCTATCACTCTCAAAATGTGAGACGTGTGTTGTTGTCGATTCTGACTTTCTTGTCAATTCTGACCAGGCAGTTAAAAAATAATAATTACTCCCTATTTTGACCGAGACTGCTGTTGCAGGGTGTAGCAAGGTCAAGGACGTATATGAGCGGCAGAATTTGTCCCTGGGCCCGGTTCCACGAACGTACTTAAGTCCGTTTTCTGACTTAAATCCTAAGTTTTGACTTAAGTTAAGTCTATGCCCTTCCAAATGCGTTCCACGAAAGAACTTAAGTCTGATGCCGCCGACGGCTGACTTCACTTTCTAAGTCTGCTTGGTAGGTGACTTAAGTTGGCAAAGGGCCCGCTCAGCCGTTGTAACGCACCAAGCCGACCGCAGCACCACCCGACAGTCCATGTGTGGCTTTTGAGTTTCGCGCTTCGGGACCAACAATTTACGATTTTCTGGATTTTTTCCAATGAAACGCTGGCATTAATGTAATATTTTAAATGCGAACATAGCAAGTGTCATGATTATGCCCACTGATCCTTGGAAACTGGGTGAGTCACAATACAAATTTGACTCGATGCGCCATGACTCTTGCATTATCGCTCACGCACCCACTGACAGACTTGTCTAAACAGACCGACAGACGGACAGTGTCAGTGTTGCAGCAGGCTATGAACAGTGATAAAAGGGGCACTGCGACTGGTTTATTGCCATATGGTCAGTGAGGACAGTCAGTGAGAGTATGTGGTTGTGATAAGCGTATATTGTTAACAATAAATCGTGATGACACTGTCTGCATGCATGACACATTGACAGCCTCACTGACACTGACAGATCACCGTCTACACTTCAGTCTTCACTCTTCAGTGTCACTAACACCTACACTAGTAGTCAATAGTGCAGGTTGCACACTGCTACTGTCGTACAAACTGACATTGTGACCTCTGTCGACTCACGATCACAGCGAGAGTCACAGTCAGACACATGGACAGCCTCTATAAAGATTCATTCACTTTGTAACACCAGGTGACACTAAATTGGCCAATTGATCACCCTCTCTTTTTTAATGTAAAATGTTTATTTATCTATAAGTAAGTAATACCATTTCATTACCAATATTAATATGGGTAGGTGTCACCTAAATGGCAAACAAAGTCAGCTAGACCTCCAAGATTTAAACTTAACATGCAGCATATTTCCCTAAAAAATATTTAATGGGGTTTTTAATGCACCCAAATAATTCATTTATATGTTTATTAACTGATGTAGATCTACAAATATATATTAGTCTATGACATGATTGAGTACTTTTTTTAGGGTTCCTCTGTAATTCCGATACTAAATGGTACATTGTCAAAAATATAATATTGTTATTATTTGATACCCATGATTAATATTGAATGGACCAATGTATTTAGGTCCTTTTTATTTGAATATAAACATCTATTGAACAATAATTATAATGGCATGTTGTTAAAAGCTCTTTTTGTAACTGATTAGGATATCTTATGCACAAATCTGTTGACAAATTCTGTATATGACAGTATGTCATTTGTTTACTTCTTAAACATACAGGTACTGGTAGATATGAATATATATAAATGTATTCCATGTTGGCCGGTTGCTAATTCCCCCACCTTGTGCAAGTTTACTTTATATGCAGGCATTGGTGGTCAATAAGACACTGTGGCCCACCGGTTATTAAATTTGGCCAGTGTTCTCCAATTAATGGTGTTAGGTTTGGTATGTGTTTGAGCGCAACAACCTGCAGACTCTCGGAACAACAAGACAAATAAATGATTTCATGTCATAATGCACCCTTGCCATAAATTAAAATTAGTTTTAAAACAAATCCACGAAAAAATCCTTTGCAAACATGTAACACAAGTCTAATTGAGAACAACTGTACTGTAAGGATTCTTTCGCCTGGCATGCACTGTCAGTTTTCTCCTTGAAATTGAACAACACCCATATGTCCCGTTTGTGTTATTTATTTAACTGTTTATACATGTACATAAATGCTGCCATAGAACTAAATAACAAATATAAACAAATGTAAACCCCTTATTCTGACCCAGCTTCAGCTGAAGGTGCCTTACGTTTGAGGTAATTGCAAGTAATACACAAAATTCAAAAAAGTCAAAACACACAAGACCAATGAGTCACCCACTTAAAAAAAACAAATCTACATTGCAATTAAAGGTCAATAATATTGATGCACAATGATGTTTCTTTGGTACATCTTTTACATTACATTAAGAATAATTGAATTTGAATAATAATGACAGGAGTAAATTAATAAAATATCATAACCATCACCATCAGCGCCCATTCGCCCAGGGGCCTAGCTATAGCAAGTAAATATATATCTAAGTAAATTTAAGAAAGAATGTCATTTTGGTAAGCTTAAAGGATATTTTTTACAATAGTCTTGCCTATACAGGACTGGAATATGCATGTGTTTAAAATTATTGAGGAACATTAATAATGGGGAGATGCTTGTCAACATTCCAAAACAGAATTTCCAACTCCTGTGGCGTCCAGTTGGCCATCCTTGCTGTTTTTCACAGAAGCCTGCAAATAGAAATGTGCAATTTAAAAGACCATCTTCCATGTAAATTACTTTATCTTACTCCATTGAATGAGGAGTAAACTTGCTGGTTCTTTTTGTTTTTTCAAATTCATGCACCGTGATGTATTCAGCATATTCAGATGAATGTGAACTTTTAGTTTAAGAGATAAGCTTACTTAAATCGCCTATAGTTATAGACAGCAGAATGAAGTGGGGGGATCACTTTTGTAGTAAGCTTAGTTTAAATATTTTTGTTCCGCCTCAAAGAAGGTTAATTTAGTAAACACAAATTTGTTTTCCATAATGGCCTTGGAAGGAAAAGGCAGATAACTGTCAAAATATAACTCGATCATCCCCATATTTTCTATTTTAAAAAGAAGGAAACAGATAAACTAAGCTTATTTATAAAACAAATACAACCGCACTTCCCCAAAAAATTTCAGGATGACGCCAGTTCTACTAAACGGACTGACGTCACAATGTAGCGCGCATGCGCAATCGCGACGAAAACGTAAGCCTCGTTCTCGCGCAGGGGACAACACAAAAGCCACGTGCGCGTGCCTAATGTAAACACACCGTACTTCTGCATGTATTCGACAATTTGCGTGTATTTTACAATTGCGTGTATTTGGCAATTTGTCCAATTTCTACAAGAACATGTCGCACGATTATTTTGACAACCTTCTTAATGAAGCCAAGAGAGGATATAGCAGCAAGCTGCAGGTTGCTGGCATTGAACAGTGCCCCTAGAGGAGCCAGCAGGAAAGTGGGTGAAAGACCCAACCAAGCGGCCAGAGGTCGGCTATGGTGACCTATATGGTGGTGGTGGGGAGGGGGGTGGGGTCGTGTTTCCACATCACGAAAAATAAATTTCTTTATTCCCAGGTCACGATGAATTAAATAGAGAACTCCCCGTATACAATGGAAGGGGCGGATACATCATATAAATTGGCGATTTCCCAATTCACGGATAAGGTATTTGGTATTAAAATTTTCAGTTCACGATTGGTGAAAATCATTGATCACGATGGTCGGCTAATATCCCAGTCCCAGTTCCCGAGGATAATTTTCCTCATTCCCAGTTCACGGTAAAATGAAAAGCCCGTTGCCGAGGAACGTAAATACCCCCACGCCCCCACCCCTCCCCACCCCCTGTATGCCTACATCATCGAAACTCCAGGTATGATATTTTGTCTAATGATATAAATTTACTGAACTTGTATTGTGTGAATTTGCTAGCTGAGACTTCAGGGAAAACAGTTTGAATCCATTGATGAGGGAAGGGGGGGGGGCGGGGGTCTGATTCTCAGATCACGGGAAAAGTTAATAGCTTTTCCCGCTTCACGAGGAAAATAAGCACCCAATACCGAATCACTGGAAAAATGACGAAATGTTCCTGGCATTATAAGCCTAATTATATGTATACTCAGCAAATTGCAGTCAAATGCAGCCAAAACACCCGAAATGAATTAATGACTGCAGATGTTCTCATACCAAAGACTTGTTCCAATCTTGCTTGTTACAATATGGAAGATTCCATCTACGCAATTCTTCCGTTAATTGGGCTTTGTTTAAATTTGACAGTTTTAATTTTATCGTTCTAGAGACTTCCACCATTTTGGACAGGGAGCTAATGTTTAGGGGCCCTGAGGAGGGGCAGGGGGTGGTGGGGGGGCTAGCCATGTCGCATGTCGATTTTAAGAAGAGGTTCATGTCGAGTGTCGCTAGAAAAGTAAGGTAGGTTGGCATATTTTCGATCATTTTGTGACTGTCTCTCTGCGAGGACTGCAGCAACGCATCACTACAAACTAAGCAGTACATACTTCTGTTTAGTGCCGCCCTCCAGCCAAGATGTCGTAAATGTTAAAATCAGTGACGGTTTTAAAAGGCCAATGCCAATCTTATTTTAATTTTAAAAACTAATTCCACATTTTTGGTGTAGGTCTATCAAGAAAAGTCTCTTTTATTAGGAAACTTACGGGAGATTCCACACCGCCGAAAATGCGAGGGACGGAGTTGGTCTGAGCCCCCTGTATCCTCCACTAGGCCTAACCATGGTCCCTCAACCCCGCCCTGCGCTGTCCGTATAGCTGTGCTACCACACGCACATATGTAGATCCAGGCTAGGTCATGTGGCTGAGCGAAATAGCAGGACCAACTGATCGAATTTTCCACCATACGCAAAATTCTTGGAGGCTGAATTCGATCATCTTATTTCCTTAATATCGCATAAAAATAGATGTTCCTTTACTATTAAACACATTAAACAAGTTCTCTGTCCTTTAAACTTCATATAGTTGTATTACTTCGAAAAATAAGTGCTGCTGTAAGCCGATCATAACTTCGGCTTATAGGTGGCTATGTGGGTGTATCTTCGGTGGGGAACGTCCCAGCCAAAAAAGAGGGCGCGCCAACTTTATAGTTTCGCGGGTGCGACGGATTAGACAAATCAGGTTACAGTACTGATTCCGCCAACTCTCCCGAGACGTACGTCATAAAGCTCCTAAATAATAAACGTTTGGCCTTCACAATAGTACAAATTTCAAATGTAATTAGGCGGCGGCGAAAGGAGAGGAAATATCATGTGATCGAAGTTATGGGCTGATCGAAATTACCCGACTTTTAAGTGTAAAGCCGTCTGCAGGGGCCGTAGATGTATAATACCATGCAGCAACTGGTAGACATTCTCACAAAATGTTGATTCATTGGACTCGACTCTTAAAGAAAACATTATACAGTACTAATAAAGTATTCGACGGTCTTAGTTTTAGGCGATATTTTTTTTTACAACAAAACCAAGTCGTTCCAAATTCTCTTCGAGCCAGACTTACTTTTTTCACAAAAATATGGTCTTTCCCTAACCACAAATCGCGTACTTTTCTCTCACTGTCCATATGCCATGGGAGGCACACCCACACCACTGCAGTAAGGTAGTGTCTCCTCTCCCCAATTCCATGGGGAAGGCTCGGTAATTAGGTAACTGTTGCATGCGATTGTTAACCAGCTATGAAATCGCTGGACACGTGCGGTCATGGCTACCTTTAAAGTCAACCCGACCGCCGCCAAAACAACGGGAGAGTGTCTACACAGTCATCCGGTCATAGCGTGGAGAATTTTGGAATAACTTTTTTTTTAGAAAAAAAATAACTCGTTTCGCATCGACGTTTGAAACGAGTTTATTTTTGTCGAATAAGAATTTAGAACGACTTTATTTTTTGTTGAGATAAAATAAGTCGTGCTCCAAAAGAATTTGGAACGATTTTATTTTTTTGGGAAAAGACACGCAACAAGTTGCGCGACAAAGTTTAGAGTGACTTATTTATTTTTTGTAAAAAAAATAACTCGTTCTGCAACCAAGTTTGGAATGAGTTATTTTTTTTATATATGGTTTGTTGTTTAGTGCACACATGGGATAAACCGCGCCAAACAACACCAAAGACAGCTGGGGGTTGCACATGCAACGTAGTTTTATAAAGTCGATAACGCTGCGACAACGGGGCATTCGGAAAAATAATAACTCGGGAATCGAACTGAGCTTGGAACGAGTTATTTTTTTTGAAAAATAATAAGTCGTGTTCCAAGAGAATTTGGAACGACTTTTTTTTTAATAAAAATAATATCAACATGTCCTAAATCGGGCACCGTAGTATTCGGCATAAACTTGAAAAGAAATTTATAACTGACGACCCGATGCATCCAGATGCCACGCTGCGTATGCTTGCCTAATGGGTAGATATGCCAGAACATATACAATCAAAATATCATATTCATTTGTAACGAGCTTGATACCAAACAGACGCTTAATTGCCGGCAGAGCCCAATGCAAAAGAATTGCCTGTCACAATACATGCGTTGGCGGAGTGGGGAAGGAGGGGATGGTTGGGACGGCGGAGATGGTGGAGCTTTAGGGCTGCGAGCCAACGCTGTAATCGCTCGTTATTCACGGGAAATTACAGCGCCTTTCCAGCTCAGTTGTGATTCGTACACTCCCAGACCCTGCACCTCTTAGTCATAGCCAATAAACGCGCTTTGAAACACCTTATATGGCAAGAGATCGTTGACAGACCGAAAGTAGCCTGCTCGCTCAAGCCTATCGGTCGGCGCACGTACGTTTGTTTTCCCCTGCGCCACCCGCGCGCCATCTGTCGAACGAAGTGTGCGTAACAGGAAGTCCGTTTAGTAGAGTACTTCCGGTTATCTGTCTGCAATCTCCTCCACCAGATGGCGCCGTGTCTCTTGCGCCGGTGGCACGGTGCCGCCCCACGCACTCTCCAACTTCTGTTTCTCCTCCAGGTGGCGGGCCAGGTCCGTGGGCATTTCACCTGAATAATGAGTAGCATAATGACCGGTTAGTGTGAGCCACGGGCGGAGAGACGGCAAGCTAAGAGTGTGAAGGACGGCGCAGAAACGAAATATACCGATGTATGACCAATAAATAAATAAAATACAAAATATTATATACAGATTTCCCGTTCAAGTCGAATGTGATTGGGGCAAAGCGATCGATTTACGGAGGTTTTAGGTTATCAAGGTTCAGCTACAAAACACTTCGGGAGCTGGATCTGGTTCTATATTGACAAGATTTCAGTTTACACAGATCGGTTCAGGGAAAGCTCCACAGTATACACATTTGTTTTAAAAGACACCACAATCGCTTCTTCCTTTACATTTAAAAAAAACTGAAACTGATATTTAATAAACTCGTCTGCTATCAAATTTGTAGTCACATAATCTAGATAAGGCTTTAGACAACTTACAGAACAGCAGCTCTATCTCCATGGTTACGGCGTTTAGCTTCTCCCAGTGTGCCGCCGTCCAGCTCAACAAGTACTCCAGCTTCTTCTGGCACCGGAAGTAACACTTCTTCCGCTCTTCTAATCCCTCCGTTTGCACTTAGGATCTTTGGATTTACTTTTCTTAATCCCTGAAACATAGAGATATACGTCATGGTCCATTTTAAGCTGTCTTTATTTTGTACAACTTACATAAACTTAAAATTCATATTCATATTATGCGCCCAAGACATTTATCAAAAAGATTTTAAAAATTATAAAGGAAGTGGAAAATTGCTGTAGGAGTAGCTTTAACATAATAAAAATAAAGGGACGATCAACAGGTAAACGTGGAACTATACAGAGCAAGCTACCAACGACATAACATGTCGACAACGACATAACATCAACCCATGCTACACAACTTCACTTCCAACCACTCGGAACGGGTACGAAATGCAGTGAAGCCCCAAAACGCCAATTTTACGGGAATAGTCAGGACTATTTTAAAGAAAACAACCAATAAAATGTATATTATTCATGTCCTAACTCGTACTTCTGTCCGTCAACTTTTTCGCGGTCCTGAAGATTTCGCGCGTGTCGGAGAGGGCGGCCAGCGTCCAGTCCCGGTCACGTGACCCAATGATGAGCTGCAGGTCCTCCAGGGCGGCGACACTGAAGTGCTGCGCCACGTACAGCGACTTGGCCTGCAGGGGGCGCCCGATGTCTGCAAGGAGGGGGGGGGGGGTTATTCCAAGACATATTCCGATAACATGTGTAGAGCTTCCTTCAAGTACTGATCGTGTAAATACCATGGACGATATTCATAACAATCGCCAATCGCCAAGCTACTAAGACCGTAGCGGGTGAATACATAATCCAGAACTTGTATTATAGTAGAATGTTGACACTTTCCGAATTAAGAAAAGTCGCCTCCTCGTTCGATATTTTTCTATTGCTGACTAGATAATCGATCGTTAAATTTTATACTTAACGTTATGAAAGCTTAAGCATGGTATATAAATATGGCCCCTTGAGTTCAATCGTCAAATCCTTTGGAATTGCGATTTTAATTTCAGCATCTCAAGTACTATTCCCTTCTATGTTACTATTTTAAGGATTCTATTTTAGTATTATTACAGAGACGGAAGAATATGCAACCTACCTGCTGCTGGAGACACGCCATACAGCTGTGAACGGCTTCGGAGGTGTCAGCGAACTGTACGTCCTTTTAGCTACGGCACAGCTGCAACAGGTCCTGTCAACGTTATAAAGAGCATGAGACAAACCACGGCACAGCTTCAACAAGTCCTGTCAACGTTATAAAGACCATGAGACACGCCACGGCACAGCTTCAACACGTCCTGTCAACGTTATAAAGACCATGAGACACGCCACGGTACAGCTTCAACACGTCCTGTCAACGTTATAAAGACCATGAGACACGCCACGGTACAGCTTCAACACGTCCTGTCAACGTTATAAAGACCATGAGACACGCCACGGCACAACTTCAACACGTCCTGTCAACGTTATAAAGACCATGAGACACGCCACGGCACAGCTTCAACACGTCCTGTCAACGTTATAAAGACCATGAGACACGCCACGGCACAACTTCAACACGTCCTGTCAACGTTATAAAGACCATGAGACACGCCACGATACAGCTTCAACACGTCCTGTCAACGTTATAAAGACCAGAAGACACGCCACGACACAGCTTCAACAGGTCCTGTCAACGTTATAAAGACCATGAGACACGCCACGGTACAGCTTCAACACGTCCTGTCAACGTTATAAAGACAATGAGACACGCCACGGTACAGCTTCAACACGTCCTGTCAACGTTATAAAGACCATGAGACACGCCACGGTACAGCTTCAACACGTCCTGTCAACGTTATAAAGACCATGAGACACGCCACGGCACAACTTCAACACGTCCTGTCAACGTTATAAAGACCATGAGACACGACACGGCACAGCTTCAACAAGTCCTGTCAACGTTATTAATGACGCGCTAGTTCTTTACCTATACTCTATCTATTTAATGCCGGGAAGAGGGTACGAAAGATATGGGACAGATTCTAATAAACTGTAAACAGGTTCAGGCTAGTACTGAGGGTAATTATATTCTCGAGTTAACTCTCCAGGTCGGTTTTGCTTAGGATAATCTTTCGTTATATTCGACCTATACATCTGAGCAAAAAACTCTGTCAGGGAGACAGAGGCAGAGGCGGGGGGGGTGGGGGGGGGGAGGGGCCAGTAACGCGTCCTTATCCTATACAGGTATCACCCCCTGGGCTCATTGTAGAAAGACTTGTGGGAGGACAGGGTGGCAGAGCAGAGGGGGAGAAGGGTAGAGGGAGGTGGGGGGCAGAGGGAGATGCGGTGGGGGGGGGGGGGGTGGGGGCAGGGATAAGAGAGGCAGGTCGACTGTTCACTTTGGCACTTGTACACACGTGTGCGAGGTCAGAGAGGCAGAGGAAATGGGGGGGGGGCGGCAGAGGGACGGAAGCGGGGTGGGGCGGTAGGATGAGGTCTTACCTGGGCGCTGTGCACCCCTGTTGGCCGTAGGTCCCCGTTGTGTAGACGGGCCAGGTAGGCGTAGCTATAGACTATGTTGACCACGCTGTAGCTCAAATAATCGCTTCTAATCTCAAAATCTTCTAAACAAGAATTCACACTGTAATTAAAATATGTTGACTATAGGTCAGACAATTGACGAGACCAGTAGTACACACAGCCCAAAGGGACATCCACAGTATGATTTGGGTGAGTTGTCGATATAAAGTGATGCCGGTTATACTTATCACGACGAACACGTGTTTTTGTCCCGTGTAACCGCTTCCACCACGGCATATAACGTTGTAGGCTATAGTTTTCACCGGTAATCGCAGGGGCATGTGGTAACATGGTTGCATAAAGCCATTCGGGCCATCAGCCAATTGGCACTATGACAGGTGAATAAATGTTTAGTCCATCAGTTTTACACATATTTTGTTTCCAGTTTTCTATGGTCGCTATTGTCCATCTATCTCGTTTGAGAGCACTGACCACTTGTCTGCTGTGAGAGCACTGACCTCTTGTCGGACTTGAGAGCATGGTCTGCGCGGCACGCATTTAGAGTCCAGTTCATGTAACTGGATTGGGAGAACAAACTTACGCAGAGCTGCTGGAAGTTCGGAATATCTTGCATGATGGCGGGTGGAGGTGTCGACTTGTCTTGCTCCTGACTGGAAGCGTCATTTTTAATCTCTTCCACAAGTCTCTTATTCTGTGACAGACAAATTAAATCGCGTCTGAACTATGGCTGATAATGCTCATATTTAATCTTCAATTACGATTCCCTCCGCCTTTAATTCCCCGTATTATCTGGAATGGCATTACTATATATATCATGACAATTTTATTTTTGCTAAATCAGTATGCAATAATATTATAAAGCCACAAAATCACGGAGATCCTAAAGAAATTATAGATTTGTGCAAAAGTTGGACCTACAGTAAGATAGGATGACATCATAGCTAGCATCGTGTCTGAGTACCTTCCGGGCAGGCCCGGTAGCTCAGTGGGTTAGAGCGCTCGCATTGAGTGTTCTGGTCACCTGAGAGCCTAACGGCACGTGAATTTATGGTTCGAGCCCCGCTGTGGCCATGTCAGTGTGGTCGCAGGATAAAGATCCCATGTCCTTCTTTGCAAAGAGTAGGGGGTTACCCCCGGGGACATGGCTCCACTCTACCTTTCTTCTCCCATTGACGCGATATGACCAAAACTGGTTAACGCGTCCTGAATATACAACCAACCAACCAATCAGTACCTTCCACCAAGGCTGCCATAACTCCACCATGTTGCCAAGGCGCCCATCCCCCAGCATCACTTTGAACTGCTTCTTCTCGTCGGCCGTCAGACGCTTCCACACGGTGTCGGTGTCGCCATCTGACGGGAGAACGTAACGGCAATCGGCGTATGTAAGATATATACAGCGATAAAATGCGGAACGGACTCCACGGAATTGTTAAGAAAGCTTTTCGCTTTCATAGTCCTTTCTTCTTTCCCTTGGAGGGTGCGGAGAGAAGTTTGAACTGCCCATCCATTGATACAACATCCCTGTCTTTCTAGCCTCTGCTACTTCTCTTGATGATCCTCCAGAACTGCTCATCGCGTTATTCTGATACCTGGTCACCCCTTCCTTTAGATCACTCTCAATTGGCCCCACTACACCGGATCTGATGCTACAGACGGAATGCCGGGAAACTCGACAGTTCTTAATGAAAGAGTAGGGGGTTACCCCCGGGGACATGGCTTCACCCTCCTTTTCGTCTCCCATTGACGCGATATGAACAAAAGCGGTTAAAGCGTCCTGAATATACAACCAACCTACCACTTCTCAATATTGACGCTTGTGTATATACATACTTCAGTAAATATGGTGAATACAGAACGCCCAGTGAAGAGTACCGGCCATAACTACAAACAGCGACAGTAGTATAGAGCTGAGGGATTAGCTACCCCTAATCCCTCCCCCCCCCCTCTCCCCCCCCCCCGGTGGTCGTGCTATAGCGCGACCGAAAATTTTGAAATATCGGTTTGAAAATGCCTGTTTACGAGTTAATGAGGTCATTAATTTTTGTCAAAAGTCTTTGTTTCCGTGCTATAGCAAGGGGTATAATTAGCATAAATTAGTATGTAAATAGGTATATTCAACAAGGTTATTAATCATTGTTTGTCTATGTTCTCGTGCTATAGTACGAGGGAATGAAGAAGACATGGGTGGCGGAAGAGACAATGAAGGTGTTAACTATGTCATTAATCATTGTTTGAAGTCTTCAATCTGCGATCAAGTACTATTATGATTTTGTTAATAGATGAACAAGTCATTTTGCTTTGATGAAACAGTAAATCATTTAATTGCTATAGATATCGCCATGTAATCTGTATATTCTCGCGTTACAGTACGATTAATCGTCAACGACACGTGTATATAATCAATGTTTGCGTTGAACAGGCCACGTGTGATCCTATAAGCTGTGTAATACGTTTGTTTGTTTGTAAAAATCTAAGGATATGTATCGAGTAAACCATATTAACGCAAATACAATCATCTATTTTGCAAAGTTTTTATTCCTATATCACTACAATACATGAAAACCATTACCCGCTACAACATCTATCGTGGTCAAAAACTTAGTATCACAAAAGCATACACCTTGATATCATATTATTATACATAACAATTTAGACCATGGGTAAAGAGGTCTTGCACACGGTGTTTGGAGACCAATACTCTGGATAGATTTGTGACATGGAGTAATTTCGACATTTGAAATGTAAGTAAGCGCTGGACGGTGGGGGGCGTGGCTTCGACCGTGACAAATATCGATTTTTTTTTCCAAGCCCCTCAACACAGAGCCCGCTGGCCGTCACGACCCAGTGATTTTCGAAAGTTCGGGCGAGCGAGCGAGCCAGAGCCAGCGGAGCGTCGCGTTTTTGGCGGGGTGGTGGGTGCTCGGGGTGGTAGGTGCACTCTCATTGGTCAATATTTACACACTATACTTTTAAATGTCACACGTACGTATACTAAACACCAATATTTATATATATATGATTAGTCATCTATAAATACATCAAATGTAACTTAGTGGATACATTAACATTTAGGATAGATATATCTTATCCAAACCTTTCGGGCAACATTCAGCACAGACGAAGTACCCCTCCTGATTTTGGTCAGATGACATGCAATCAACGAATGCCATGAGTTCCGGAACACACTTATCATGGATCATGTTCAGAAGGGTAATCACGGCTGTTGTCTTGACATACCCACTTTCTAATATCAAAACGTAAAACGTCTTTGAAATACTGAACAGTTAAATAGACATCCTCTTCGATACACACTTGTCAGCGTATATCGTGAGTTTGCTCGGAAGTACACAGCGCATTCTCCCATTTTCTTGTCTTGGCCAGCGGGAAGAGTGGTAGCCTTCGTCCGTGAACCGCTCCCCTCAAAGGCTAGCCGAGTGAATAATGAGATTCACACCCATCTTCTCGTGGCTCTGCAGGAAAACCACAAATGCCAGCATCACTTACTCATGCCACGCGGTGTATTCCACCTTTGTGCATGGACACAAGTGGGAGTAACCCGGCAAAGGCAGCAGCACGAAACAGTCACTGCATTCATAGGCATGGAAATCCAACATGTTCCTGCTAATCCGCAAGTGAAAGCCAATCCCGAAGTATCCAGTGCGTGTTAAAGATCAGATCCCACTTCTGACACCAGTTGTTAAGTTCTTCTGACACCACTTTTCGGTTCTTTCGTCGGGCCGCGTAGTGAAATTCAACACACGTCGTTCTTTTTCCCAGCTTTATTCCACAATAATATTCCAGGCAACACGACCCGTCTATCTCTCTCTCTCTCTCCCCCCTTCCCTAAGTTAGGGGTACCACCCCAACCCTGAGCTTCCCCCCTCTCCCTATCCGAGTGCGTCCGCCCACCTGCGCTGATCACTCCTGCATGCTGCCCCTGCCTTGACCCCGGTTTATGACCCCGCTGCCGGCCACCGCTCTACCTACTATTGCTACTCCCCCATGATAACCCCGCCCCCGGTCTAGCCCTACCGAATCCCTCTACAATAGTAATAACCGTCTGTATGGTCTTTACCTCCAAATCCGGTATTATTATTCTGCAAACCATTAATACGTCGACCGGAAATGTCAATCGGTTAACCTCTTCAACAACCGACTGTAGGCATTTAATTATTCCTTCCCCTTCTTGATAACTGAACAAGAGTTATGACAGTTGTTCAGACTATTACTTTGATAGTAATAAGCGTCTGAATAGACTTCACCTCCCAACCCGGTATTATTTATCTGCAAGCCATTAATACGTCGGCCGGAAAGGTCAATTGGTTAACCTCTTCAACAACCACCCGTGGGTATTTCATTAAACCTTCCCCCCCTAGATAACTAGGCGTGGCAGCTGGTTACTATGTGGTGGCAGTAAAATTCACTGTTGTATATGATACGAGGCGTCATTGTGTACTAATGGAAACATAAGAAGCTTGTGTTATAGGTCCACCCTTCCCCCTGCCCCCCTTTCTCTCCCCCATCTATTCACTGACGATTCTGAACACGTGACTCCCATGCTACACCTGCCCTCTTCGTCAACGATGCAGTTTTAAAATCATAATGGAGTGAATGGTGACGTCATTGACATTTAGTCCTCTGTTTGTTCAGGACCTATATAAAACGGGAGAGAGGAGTTAATTGGTTGTTTCTTTATGTTGGCAACCCCTTGACCTCTGTAGTCGACGTTCTGTTTGCTTGCATATGCATCCAAAAGAAGGTAGGGAGGGTGAAGGATATAACATCAATCGCCTATGTCATTGCTATACACGTTCTTGGGGAGTGTCTGTGGTTTTTTTATTGCATTGGAGTTAACAATGTTACGAGCACCCCACATCCGACGGCACGTTTAAACGAGTTTGGGGAAAGAGCGACTGGCTCCCTCCACCTCCATACACCATACACTCACAATATTCCTATTAGGTTATTTTGCTGTTACTCCGTCAAGTGAAAACTATTATGGTGCATGACCGCTTTTCTAGTTCATTAAAAGAAGCAGTTGCATTTGCTTGTGACATCTGCAACCAACGTCGCATTCATATAACTCATACACCGTTAAAGGAATTATTCTGTAGGTTTGAACATTGTTACTCGTTAAGTCAGTGTAAAGTAACATATATGTTAACAATGTATTGTATTGAACTTTATTTGTTTTTTTTGCACTTTTAAAAGCAGCTAAAGTAAAAACACATACTAACATAAATTTTACCAACAATAACCGTATCCATCCATGTCAAGGAACGTAGTCAACAATTAACTTTAGCGTAATTTAAATAACTCACAAATTTCATATGTCACCACGTCACAACTCATTCGTAGGTTTCAACAAGACTTAAAACTATTTGCAAAAGTGTTGGATTATAAAAGTGAATGCATCAACTTTAAAAATGATATTTTACGTATTGTATGTATGAAGTATTCGTTTTCCGTCACGTGTTTATATATTTTTTAAACTATCAAGTGTTACAGTAACACAATAAGTTATGCATGTATCATATATTTGTGAAACATCCATTTACCTTATTGCAATACGTCTCGGTTTACACATACACTTACAACTATGCAACTAGTCTTGTAGAATGTAATGTTTCATAAAGTTAACAAGTTATTGAATCAACAGATTGACGCGTGTTACGCGTGCGTGTATCGCGAATGTGAACTGAATTAAAAGTCGTCATCCCTTTAACGAATTAGGAAGTGAGTATAAACACTGCCATGTAATTTTTAGTGAGTAGCATTTGCGGTAAAAGAACTTCGCTATTAAAATAGCGTTAGCAACAGGCAAGTACTAATTCCACACAATGATGACAAGTTTTTAAATTTTATTTAGTGAATATTACAATTCCGAAAACAACGGTCTATGTGGTGACAACATATCTGCAATGAAGTAGAAGAGAAGTAATTAGACATAAAAAATAGCGAAGCCAACGTGATGTATGTGCGAATTTAATGAATTGAATTCACCGGTCTAATCAGATACATTCTAAACTACGGTGCGTAGAGAAGTATTGAATAGACTCATGACTGCCAAGAGTTTATCAAATGAATAACATTTGGAACATAACACAATATATGGATAATATAAGCCTAATACTTTTGATTACAATAAAACTCACACGAGTAATCTGCGAAATCCTTATGGATAATATCAACCTAATACTTTTGATTACAATAAAACTCACGCGAGTATTCTGAGAGAACATGTTGTAAACGGAATAAATCATCAGTTTGTAACCATACAAAGAGATGAATGAAACATATCATTTACTTTATCTCGTAACATACATTCTAAACTTAGAAAGAGGATTGTATTAAGTAGTTGTCATAGCAAACACTAACATCAACATAACGAATGAGTTATCTGTCTTTTTTGTATATCTTGCTGCAATGTATGACGTATCTAACTCGTGTTTTCTCTCTGCGTAGAAGGTATGTCAAAACTCGGAGTATGTATCCTCTTTTTTTTATACATCAAGAAGTTAAACAGATAGAATAGAATTCTCTTGAGTTGTGATGTCATGGACAATGAATCAGTATTCAGTTTGGTTTTATTACACATATCCCAAAACAGTTTTCTTGCTCTTACTCAACCAGATTATGTAGGAATGTATGGTAATGTAATTTTTAGAACCCTTAGCTTCCTACATGAATTGATACTTCTAGTATCTAATTAATCTTACCTTAAGCTATCCTGAAAGAAATTTCAGGGTCCACTCGTCTCCTGCGAGAATGTAACAATATGTTTAGTAGATTTATAACATTTAGGTTTTATCTACATGAAACGTATGCTTATTTTATTTTTAAACTAATACCTTTTATACTGAGTTTAACTCATTTTACTTACCACTCTCTTCCCTCTGGCGCACAGTAAACCGTTATACACTTACACCTATGACTAGTTACAAATGGAAGCTTTTATAAAGTTAACAAGTTATTGAATCAACAGATTGACGCGTGTTACGCATGTGTATATCGCGAACATGAAACGTTTGATTCTGTAAGTTATATGCCGTCATCGAGTTTGTTACATTCGTGTAATTTAAAAGACAACGAACGAGAAAGATGTCACTTTTTGTATTCAATATAACATCAAGTTTATACTTTATGTAACATGTGTAAAATAAATATCGTGTCACATCCATGTACTCAATAGTCAACCGCAAAAGTAAAAAGCTGTAAGTATTGTGTGTATTCACTGTAACATATGTCTGTGGATAGTAATCATTTGCATACGATTTTACTTATTGTAGATGACACATCGATGAATAACGTGTTCATGATAGATATATAAAAACATTCACCTCCGATGAACGAACGGTGTACGAGAAAACTAAATGACAGTTAAGAAAGTAACCGAGTGCGTATTACAATATATATTTAATGAAGTAATATGTTTGGGAAAAGAGTCGTTATATAGTTTCGCTGTATGTTAACAAAATTGAACACAAGAAAACGGTAACAAAAGTTAATGAATGATTGAATGCGAATATTTTCTTTGATATGTTTTGGATGAATTAGTTAACATTAATGCTACAGACTAACAACAACAACCAGGGGAACCGACTGACAGGAGTAAACTATGCGATGAAATGATTTTGCATTTAAACTAAAATCCATAATCTCGCCAACTGTTTGAGTCAAAGGACAAAGTGTGCATGTGAAAACTTGTTTTATAAATGTAATGGTAACACCAAAGATCTCTATACATCTCCAATGCGACATGAGTCACGATTAATGTTTTGAAGTAGTGTTTTTATATTAAATCGAGTTCACGTAAGCACAGTCAGCAGTTTTGATTATATGGTTATCAATACGTGTTTACATTTGTATATGTATATCGCATCAGCCAGTCGGTAAACAACGCGGACTGTAAAAAATCACACCAGAAGAGGGTGGATGACAAACTTTCACCAAAACGATATGTTTGTAAGTTAACTTCTGAAGCGTGGTGAGCTATATCGGACAATGCAGCAGCCCTCGACAGAGCACTGAATGTGATAAACCTGCGAAGAACTTACACCCTCACAAGATTTCTGTTGGTTGACTGCTGCATTCGAGCAGAGTATGCGTAAATACATATAGGTGTTACGATATTACTGCGTTACGTTAAGGGGGGGTGGGGTGAAGAAATACCGTTTATTAACATCAAGAATATATAGTTTAAACATAAATATATATATATATACACAAACACACACATAAAATGATTATATATATAGATTCAGTGGAGTATCCAATTGAATATGGTACATTAAAATATCGTCTTCAAGGCACGGTGGAGGATATGGGGACGGCGATCCAGGCGCCGCAACTCCGGGTGCACCTGGGCGATTTCTTATAAAGATCCGCTGTGGTTCGTCCTCTTCATCCGACGAAATAGTGATTACTTCTTCTCGGCGCGGGACTCGACCGATTGGCATCTCCAGTTGTGTGTTTTCGCCTCGCCGCGATAAAGTTGGAGATGGCGTCGGCGAGGGTAACCTATTTTCAATGGGGAGTTGGCGACCTCCCTCGCAGGCCAGACGGATGCCTGCCGGGAACTGGTCTGGAGCTGGCGTCGGCGAGGGCATCCTACTTTCAATGGGGAGTTGGCGACCTCCCTCGTAAGCCAGACGGATGCCTGCCGGGAACTGGTCTGGAGCTGGCGTCGGCGAGGGTATGCTACTTTCAATG
This sequence comes from Arenicola marina, assembly GCA_964019135.1. Lineage (NCBI taxonomy): Eukaryota > Metazoa > Annelida > Polychaeta > Arenicolidae > Arenicola > Arenicola marina. The sequence continues at coordinate 38,311,967 of OZ025263.1, read as the reverse complement.
GGGAGGCGGCGACCTCCCTCGTAGGCCAGACGGATGGCTGCCGTGAACTGCTCTGGCCGCAGCTGCAAAACCAAAGTGAGCGCGTCCCCTGCGTTGCGTATTATAAATAGTGGGGATACCCACCGGCTTAACATCATTCGAAATCAGCCATCATGGAGAACCACGCCACATGCTCGTTGTGTCAAAGATTCTGCGGCAACCGCCATAATCTGGATCAACATATGAGAGCCAAACATACTGTTTGTGAAAGAGAGAGTTTTAAATGTAAAGACTGTGGAAAAGAAATGGATAATGGCCATAATTTGCGTGTACATGAAAATACTCACGCTCAACGCAGACCCGCGGTGACATTTCCGTGCTCACATTGTGGAAAAATAATGACAAACGAGTATAACTGGCGGGTTCACGAAAATACTCATCGTCATCCCTACCATTGTGAACAGTGTGGCCTAGGAGTGAAAACTGTTATTGATCTTCGGGCTCACCAACATCAAGAACATGGAGATCACACTTGTTCACGATGTAACGTAAAGTTTATGACTGCCCACCATTTTAGAAAACACACATGTCACAAAGAGGGTGAATCTGCCGTACACGCTTGTCAACAAGGCGGTGGATCTACCGCCAAACGACAGAAATCAACCCACATCAAATGTCGTATATGTGAATGTATTTGTGATAATTGGAAAGGATTGTTTGCTCATCGACGTGAGGTACATCAAAGCGGTGCTGGCTTGCAAGACCTCCCTTTTCCGACAGAAGGTGCTCCATGGATAGAAGAAGGTACGATCAATAATTCGTTACATGATGTCTATAATAGACACTCTTCCGTCATATTGGAGCAGCATCGTATGAATCCTGAAAGGATGACCGATACCTTTAACTTTCCTGTTGACCCTGCCCATTTTCACGAACGTGATTTAATGGAACATTTTCGATTGATAATGGAACGTGAGGAGAGGGCTGTAAAAGTCAATGCTGCCGCTGGATTAATTTTACGTCACCGTGAGACTGGAGAACTAAGATATTATTATCCTCATCTAAATAATCAACTTTTTGAAACTCCACTCACGCTCAGTACGCCATCTGATCTCGCTCGTATTCAGCGAGTGGTTCACCGGTTACACTTGTTGGATCTTTTGTTGCGAGACCGTCCTGATACCAAATGGACTTTGGTTTGTATAACGAATATTCGTTATACTGTAACCAAGATGGCTTACACCATGGGAGCAGCTCTTGAGTTACCAGAATACCTCATCAACAAGGGAAGTATTTTAACGATGACATGCAATGCCAAGACTGGAAAACCATATGAAGATGACAAATGCTTCCTTCGTTGTTTGGCTTATCTTCGTCAAAATTCGATGCGTTCTACTATCGCCTCGACGGATCACTTACTGAAACAATGGTGTGAGTGGCAGCGCCAACACGATCCCGATCACGCTCAAACCCCTGAACAATTCACAGGCATAGACCTCCAAGATCTCCCCGCTTTGGAATCGTTGTTTCATGTAAATATTTACGTTTACGATCTCTCGAAGGAAGATATCGCTACATCTATCTATAGGAGCTGTGGACAACATGGAATGGATGGTCAGCGTAATGATTTATATCTAAACATGCACGACCATCATCTGTCCTACATTACCGATATGAAAGCCTTCGCAAGAAAATTTACATGTGACATGTGTCAACGTCATTTTGATCGGGCGGATAATTTTAAACGTCGCCAACGCACATGTACGTCCAAAAGCAAGTATATGTACCCAGGAGGTCACTATAAACCGTCAGTGACTTTGTTTTCACGTCTGGATGAAATCGGCATTTCAGTAAGTGAACGTCAGTTTCCTTGGTTCGCGACATTTGACTTTGAAGCAGTATTGAAGCGATCCGAAAACAATTCACCCAGTGGCAAATTGCATTTTCAGTCCACACATGAAGCCATCTCTGTCGCGGTGGCATCTGATGTCCCAGGCTATACGGAACCCGTACGTTTTGTAGACAGTCACCCGGATAACTTGGTGGAACGGATGTTTCAATATTTAATCGACATGCAAGAGAAAAGCAACGAACTTGCTCGAAAAAAGTGGGACGATATATTTCAAGAACTATCGCAAATGATGGAAACATATGAGTTGATGCAACCAGATATGGAGAGTGACGATGAAGACATAACAGCAGATGGGGAGGAATCTGAGAGACGTGGCGAGAGCAATCCTTTTATCGCTGCTATAAGTGAAGTCACGGGAAAACTGAATAACTTTTGTCGTCAACTCCCAGTGATCGGCTTCAATTCCGGCAAATACGACTTGAATCTAATTAAACAAACAGCTTTCCTGAATCATATGTTTAACGACGAATATAAGGGTGAAGATATACCTACAACAAAAGTTGATGAGGAAGGAGAGGAGAGACCTAAAGGGTTTGTTGTTAAGCGTAATAACGCTTACATGTGCATGTCTAATGACAAATTCCGCTTCCTAGATATGACACAGTTTTTGCCACCAGGAACATCCTATGATAAATTTCTAAATACGTTCGGAACTGAACAAAAGAAGTCATATTTTCCATACGAATGGTTGGATGATTTTAGTAAATTAAGCCACACCTGTCTTCCCGAAGTCGATGCCTTTTATTCAAACTTAAAAGGACGAAATATACTTGGAACTACGCCACAGGAAATAGAAATCAATTACTTATCTTTGCAAGCTGTTTGGGAAGAAGAAGACATGAAAAACATGTCCGACTTTTTACAATGGTATTACAAGTTAGATGTAGGACCATTCGTCGAAGCAGCCGATAAGTTACGACAGATGTTTTGTGCACAAGGAATTGATCCTTATAAGGAATGCATATCAGTTCCCGGCGTTGCGCGACGACTGTTAGACAAATGTGCGCAAGGACTCAACGCGTCTTTCGCAATTTTCGGTACACGAGATAAAGATATGTACGACAAGGTTCGCGCAAACCTCTTTGGGGGATTGTCTGTTATCTTCACGAGATACCATGAGGCAGACAAGACCCACATACGCTCAAACCCAGAATTTACTTGTAAAAGTATTTTCGGGTACGACGCAAACGCACTCTATTTGTCATCATTTATGGAAGAATTCCCCGTGGGACCCTTTTACCGCCGGCGCATGGAGGATAATTTCAAGTGTCAACGCTCCACCAGATATCTCAGCATGTTCCGATGGATGGATTGGTTGCAGAGAGTCAACCCTGAACTTCACATTCATCACCAACTAAACCAAGGTCGAGAAGTGAGAGTCGGAAACTATAGACTGGATGGTTTCAACCCGACGGATAATCAAGTGTATGAATTTCACGGTGAGTGCACTCGTGTGAATGGGTTATGGTTATGGGTGGATAGATTGACCCGGCTAGCTATCTGTACTCAAAAACTTGATGAGTAACGACAAGTTAAAGTACAGTTTTTACTGTGTAACTAAAGATGATGCATCAGTATATAACGTGTTGCAGGCATTGTAAAATAGAAACTGATGTTAGTTATTATTTTGTTCCTTTCTACAAGCTGTTACTACCACGGACATGACTGCGTGACCTACGCTGATGAAGGAAAGGAGACAGAGAGACGAATTCGTTTAAAGAAAACGGAAAAACGCACCCGAATGCTAAGAAAGTTAGGTTATGAAGTTGTTGAAAAGTGGGAGTGTGACTTTCAGAAAGAGATAAAGCAGTCTGAAAGGTTACGTGCTTATGTCGCCGAAACTCATCCCCCATTTACAAAACAACACGGAGATGGTGTGGTGTCAACAGAGACTTTGTTGGCGGGTGTACGAGACCAGACTTTCTTCGGGTTCATGGAGGTGGATATTGAAGTACCCTCAACATGGACAGATCCCTCCATGAAGATCAAGGCGGGGGGAATGAGTCCTAAGGCGTATTTTTCAGAGTTTCCACCATTAATATGTACAAGTACTATTGAATTCGAGCACTGGGGACAACACATGCAGAGTTTTGTGGAGGAACATGACTTACCGAAAACTAGCAAACGGTTATTGGTGAGTGGATTGAAAGCTAAGCGATTGCTCATTACATCTCCCTTACTGAAATGGTATTTGGATCACGGACTGCATGTCACCAAAATTTATGACGTGGTGGAATATGCCCGTATGAAATGTTATCTTCCCTTTGCAGAGAAAGTAACAAAAGCCAGACGTGCGGGTGATTGTGATCCCAAATTTGAATTATTGGCTTCACTGCACAAGTTACAAGGAAATGCGGCTTATGGGTGTTTGAACTGGAAATGGCTAAAGGTAAAATCTCCATGGATTTACCCATTCAAAACGCCATGTTTGTTCTACAAAACGCTAAGAAGCGAATGTTGCAGTTTTATTTCGACTTTTTACGAGTTAGAGTAGATTATAGAAAATTTGAACTGTTAGAGACGGATACAGACAGTCTATATTTTGCACTATCCGAGAAGAGTTTGCAAGATGTTCTTCTTCCCGAACACAAAGAGAGTGTGTTGAATGATTTGTATGGACGATGCGGTGAAGAATGCCGATCGGTTCTATTTTCCGAGAGAGTGTTGCGATAGGCACAGAAAACACGACAGTCGCACACCGGGTCTGTTTAAAGCGGAATACTGCAACGGTCATGTATTTTATGGTTTGTCATCCAAGACATATCTTGTTGTTGGAGATGATGGTTCTTATAAAATGTCATGTAAGGGCATCCAAAACAGCAGAGTGAACAATCCCCGAGAAATATTTCAAGATGTGATAGACAACAAAGCAACCCGTTCTATTACCAATCGCGGTTTCCTTGTTAAAAATAATCAGATTTTGACTTACTCGCAAGATAGAGCCGGATTTGCTTATCTGTTTGTCAAAAGGCAGATACAAGCTGATGGAATACATACCCTTCCCCATGACATCACGCTATGTCCCTATAGTGATGAGAAGCCAGAAACATGTGAAGACGTTTTGGTGTGAAGCCATTGATGAATGTATTGCATCGGAATAAGTTCGTAAGATAAGATCGTAGTATACACATGTGAGTAATTTTAGTTATAATGCTGGAATGTTATGTATCGCGAATTGTATGTTATATATCATCTTGGTAGATATGAATGTTATATTGTATGTTTTGTGTCGAATGTTTTGTGGTACATAATAAATATAATCTACTCTTTATTTGATTCTTTATTTCATATAATCGCATAGACATAACTTCACTTATTTAATGGTACTCTTTGGCCAATTGCTCAATGACATCAGTCAACCACATGTAATCGGGCGTTGTCGAAGGTGGTTCTTCATTCGTGGGTTCAACTTGTGGCATTTTATTCGTCTTACATATGGGTGAGGAAACTTGTACTGTCTCACATCGGGTTGGGACGACATTTATCTGAGAAGGGGGCGGGTCCACTTCTACCGTCTCGCGTCCAATCAGATTTAGGGCTCTGTCGATGGCCGCCGCGTTGTCCGCTACAGCTCGCCACGCTTGAGAAGTTAATTTTACGCGACGGCCTGATGGTAAAGAGATGTATACCAGAAAGCCATTTTTGCTATTTCTTTCAATCTCCGCAAAATGGTCTTCGCCTAAAGGCAACTTTATACGATGAAACTTGACCTCCATGATGTGTGTGATGCTTCAAACTAAATAAGTCCGTTATTGTCAAGCGTTGTATAACCAACCAACTTCCATTTGTGCTGACATCTGCACCTGTCACATTTTGAAATGGGTATGCTGTGGAGTCAAAGTAGTGAAGACACTTTTCAGTCTCACGCCCTGTGGAAGAATGGTGTTAAAATGACAAATTCATTGAAAGTTTACCAACACATTCTAAAAGGTTTTTTAGCAGACAATATTTGGCATGATGGACGTCGCGAAATATTGAGAATATTTACCCATGATGTGTGTGAATCTTTGAAACAGAAAGGACGCATGCGCGTTGCCGAACAAATTCAAGCGTACTATATAACCATCTTGAAAGCTCAGAATGAAAAGCATCATGATGAGTGAGCACATCGTCCTACCATGGAAACCCTACTCTACCTATTTCCTCGCTGGTCCTTCCAAGTGTGGGAAGACTCAATGGATACAAAGATTTATACATCATAAGAATAAGATGTTTCAAGATCCCTCACCCAGTAAAGTTATTTATTTCTACGGGGTTTGGCAACATATTTTTGAACAGATGGAACGTGACGGTATCATATTTGTTAAAGGCTTACCGACGATGAAAGAAGTGGATACTTATGGAGATGGAGAACATACGCTGTTGGTGATTGATGATCTTTATCTAGAAGCGGCGGCTTCTACTCTCGTCAGCAACTTATTTACGCGTGAATCACATCACAGAAAGCTAAGCGTCGTCTTAGTGAGTCAAAATCTATTTCACGCGGGACGCTATTCGAGAACTATACAACTGAATACGGAGTATTTAGTATTATTCAAAAGCCCACGTGACGCCAATCAGATTCAGTATCTGGCGAGGCAGTTATACCCACATCACGTACAGGCTTTCATGAGTGCCTACCAGGATGCAACGTCTGCGATGCATTGGTATTTAGTGGTGGACGCTACCGTTAACGCTTTGGACGACTACCGATTGCGGTCGCGTGTGTTTCCTGGTGAAGACATGTGGATCTACACCTATAAATAGCGTGTCTCCCGCATAGTTTCGGCAGACAACTGTGGAAATGTCCAACAAAGTGAAGGAAGAGAGCGATTTTCTCAGCTTAGTAGCCAAGGCAGATCCCCAACAAAGACTAGCACTCCTTTCAACAGCTACAGCCAACCAAGTTCTTGTTTTGCGTGAAATCATTATAAATATTTTACGTGGACGTTTCGCATTGTCAGCTGAACAGATTCAAGTGCTGAATCCATTCAAACGCTTTTTACGACTTTTATCTCAACCATCACCAACGTTGTCAGCCTCTAGGACTCTGTTGAGATGACATAGCAGACATATTCAGATACTTCTTCAGACGGTGTGGTCTCACTTGCATTCACTGCTACGCGATGAAGAAAGCCGTTCTGATACCTATTGAGAAATACGACCGATGGATGAAACTCATACAACAAGAGACGCCACAACCCGTGGGAGAAATCTCTCCTCGACATGATATCACTGTTGTTCGTGCCGCTTCGCCTATTCCCACTGAGGATAAAGTGACACATAAGCTGAATGCAGCAGTTATTGTCAGTGCATTACCGAAAAATTGTCAACATAAAATGAAGTCGTTGTTGGATTTGATAGAATCTGACATAAAATGGAATGAACGAGGGGAAGTCTTCATTCAAGAATCGTTCATCCCCGGAAGCCACATCGTCGATCTTTTGAAAGACGTCTGCCGCCAATCTACACGGTTTACCCCGAGAGGAGCGAATGAATTTTATCAGCTTCTGCGGGAAAGAAATGTCCCCTTAAGTTTCATCACCAACACACAACGACTTCGGGGATTGAGAGCTGAGGAGCATCCCCCTTCGCAGTGGATTACATTATAAACGATGGAAGATGTTTTGTCTCGCATATACTTTGACCCCAACCATCCCGCAGCATTCAACGGTCCATCGCGATTGTATAAGACATTGCGTGCTGAAGGTGTACAGGTGACGCGTTCACAAATCCGACAATTTCTTCGAAAACAACAAGTGTACACTCTTCACCGACCCATCAGAAAATCATCTCATGAACGACAAGTGGTGGTGGGGCGCTTAGGCTACCAATGGGATGCGGATTTGGTGGATTTGGTAAAATACAAGGAGAGTAACGACAAGTACATCTATATTCTAGTAGAAAGCTAGTAGAAGAGTCTTGTCAAATCGTTTGATGTGCCACTGCTACTGCCACTGCTCCTGAGTCTTCGCTGGCAATTTGTCCTCACTTTCCCTGCGAATTCTGTGTAGGCAGTTGACAGTTGAAACTCTCCGCGGCTGTAAAAGGCCCTCTCCACCTCCTTGAATTGTGCGCGGACGAGGTCATGCAAAACCTTGATGAGCTCGGTGACTGAGCGGGATGGCGATGGCGCCACTGCAGGTAGTTTTTGCTAGATGGCGCCACTGCAGATATTGTTTATACTTGGATTTAGCAATGGCAGATGGCGCCACTGCAGATGTTGTTATCAATAAACAAGATGGCAGATGGGTTCGGTGGGTGAAAGACTTTCCGGCTATGAATTGTTTGGGTTTCCCCTTCCCTAATGGATATACCTTACGGGAAAACATGTAATACTACGTAATTTACAACATGGCTTGGCGCAAGTACACCCAGGCAAACCAGCTTTCTAAAGGCAAAACGGTGTCCATGCAAAGTTCTTTAGACACCTGTCGGGAATCGACTGTAGCTTTCATCATAATGTGTGCGCGAACAATCATAGTGCTTACATATTCTATATACCTTGACCTATCTTCTGACATCAAGAAAGTGTTCAACACTAGGTTGTTTCCGTTATATTTTCGCAAAGAAATGTTGGAGCACACAACTTTTCCCGATCAACCGTTCGCCATATTGGTTTTTGGCGGATGCCGGTACCTGTTAATGCAACTTGGTTCTCTGCTTCGTTAGCAAATAATTCTCCGCTATAGGGCATAGGGCTGTACAGTCACTTCGGGATCTTATCGAGACCCCACGAGACAGGGATACCTATGCTCTACGTCAATGCCTAGCATCAACGGCCTGTACGTGCTGCCTACCTTCCGGTTGTTTGCCTTCACTCACCTCACACACAAGATCGGCTAAAGCTGTCCTTGGAAGCACAAATAACCACTGAAGTTATGTGCATATCCGAATTATAACCATCCGAGTAGATTTATGTAATGTATGAGCGGTTAGGCAGTTGATGAACCAGAATGCGGTTGTCTCTTGAGTGACTGTCAGTGTCGGGCGAGCTAACATGCTGCGCGGGGTTTTCCATGTCGTATGACGTAATAATCATCATGACGCGCGTGTCTGCGCGCGGTATCTATGGTTACGTAACAACGCTCCTTATATGGACTGAGCAGGTGAGGACAATGGTGCTCCGTTTGTCGTAGAACTGTAACATCGATGATTTGGCTCAAAATACAACGCTTCCAACAGTCTCGTCGAAGGGACCACATGCATTATGGAGAGATAAATGTCTTATCTTTAATTATATTATGATTTTATAGTTAGCCATGCCTGGACCAAAGCAAACAAAAAATAGTTTCACACCCACTCGATTTTTCACGCACAAACCGCGCAGCCGGCCGGTTCCTAACACTAAAACGTTGACTACAATGTGTGCGAGTCACGCAGTAGCAAGGCACCAGCGTGATGCGCACTCGTTCTAAGAGCACGTGTTTTTTTGTTGGTTCCCAAAAGACCTAAACCGGAAACAGAACCCGCGAGAACTGTACAGCCCTATAGCTGTGTGCTCCAACATTTCTTCGCGAAAATATAACCGAAGCAACCTAATGTCGACACACTTTATTGATGTCAGATGATAGAACAAGGTATATAGAATATGTAAACACTATGATTGTTCGAGCACACATAATAAAAGCTACAGTCGATTCCCTTCTAATGTCGTAACATTGTTACCATTGTGCCCCTAGAGAAGCGGGCTTGCCTGGGGGCACTTGCGCCAAGGTTTACCCATACCCCTTAAAATGCGCACATTTTCCATGGCCATGGGGGCGAAATGCGCCGAGACGAGAGCGAAAAAGCCTGAGTGCCAAAACTTATACCACCCATATTATCGCCCACACATCGTCAATGCGCACTCATCGGAAGCCTGTCAAAAACAAACAAACTGTACATATTAAACTTACAGTTTACATGTCACTGCGTCAAGCGCTGAGCTTCCAATTACATCAGATTCCTCAACAACATCAATTTTCGCAGTCTTCATCGTCAAATCGTATCGTCTGTTTGAGTCGGGGTTTTCTGCGCCGGGAGCCGCGGACGAGCCGTAGTAACATTATAAGCTGTCAGGGCGTGATAAACTGTCCGGCCCGGACACGTATGATAGATTAATGACGTGACACTAGGTATGTCCGGCCTTGGCGCAGGCAAGCCCACTGCGCCAATGTCCGGCCGTGATAATGCGTCGGAATCGCTCCAAATATGTGTTTCCCTCCCTACTAAAAATAATTAAGCAACAGACATTACGCGGATATGTTTTCTGTTTAGTTTTTTTTTTAGTTTTTTTTTTTTAGTTTTCTGTTCTCTGTATCATTTTGTTTTCTTTTTTTCACTTAGATGTTCTGATAAATTTAGATCCCAACTTTCAGGTGGCCCTGACGATAGCGGCCCAGGATGGCCTTAGTTGGGGTCACCTTCACCATGTGTTTTATTTAAAGTTTTTTGATATATCTAGTTGTGCTACACTTGTTATGGGGAGTTCCAGTTTTGTAACTGCGATTTTTTTGTTGTTATGCACGTGATGAATGCACTTGGTGAAAATAAACGAACATTGACTCTCCGTTGTCCGATGTCCTCTCCGTTGTCCGTGGCCCTCTCTGTTGTCCGTGGGCCTTCCCGTTGTCCGTTCCTCTCTCCGTTGTCCGTGGCCCTTTCCGATGTCCGTGGCGCTCCGTGTTGATCAAGGAGCCACGGAGCCACTTTTTAATCAACAGAAAACAAACTCTCACCGCCCCCCCCCCCCCCCACAGTGCCGGGATATAATGGGGAAGTGGGTCCTTGGGTGAGTGGCCCCCTAAATCCAACCCTTGGGGAGACGTAGCCACCCTAACGGCAACCTATATTTAGACTGTCGGATATGGGGCGGGGGGGGGGACATGGCCCTCCTAAAGCCAACCTATAGTGGGGAGGTGGGACCTAAAGGGGGGAGGGGGACGTACGTGCATGGTCCCCATTCCATGCACCAACCTATATTAGCATAATGAGGAGGGATCTTACTAGTGGAAATATTGTCATAAATGCAATTAAATACCATAATAAGGTGCTCGATATGGAATTAGTTGTGTAATGCAATTATGATATATGGCTCATAGTTTGTAACAATTTTAAGGCTGTAGCAAAATGAAAAACTCAAGCATTAAATCTAAAAAAACAAAGCAGTACTTTTTGCCCCTAGGGACATGGCTGCAGATTCAATGGTTGCTTATGTTAATAATAGACAAATGGGTTGATATCAAATTCAAAATGATTTTCTTCATTTTGTATGTACATTTAGTTTGATGCATTGAATTGTATAACATATGGAATACCAGTTCAACCTCTCACTCCCACCTCCGGGATCCCAACATCCTAACCCCACCTCCGGGATCCCAACATCCTAACCCCACCTCCAAGATGCCAACCTCTCACCCCCACCTCCAAAATTCCCTCCTTTCACCCCCACCTCTTGGATCCCATCCTCCCACTCCCACCTCCTGGATCCCCACCTCCCACTACCACCTTCTGGATCCACACCTCTCACTCCCACCTCCTGGATTCCCACCTCTCACTCCCACTCCCTGGATCCCCATTTCGCACTCGCACTCCCACCTCCTGGATCCCCACCTCCCACTCCCACCTCCTGGATCCCTACCTCTCACTCCCAACTCCTGCATCCGCACCTGCCACTCCCACCTCCTACATCCGAACCTGCCACTCCCAACTCCTGAAGCTCCACCACCCACTCCCACTTTCTGAATCCCCACCTCCCACTCCCACCTTCTAGATCCCCACCTCTCACCCCCACCTCCTGGATTCCCACCTCCCACTCCCACATCCTGGATCCCCACCTCCCACTCCCACCTCCTGGATCAACACATCCAACTGTCACCTCCTGGATCCCCACCTTCCGCCCACCCCTACCTGGATCCCCATCTCCCACTCCCATCTCCTGGTCCCCCACCTCTCATTCCCACCTCCCACTCCCACCTCCTGGATCACCACCTCCCGCCCCCAACTCCTGGATCCCCATCTCTCACCACCACCTCCCACCCCCACCTCCTAGTTCCCCACCTCTCACCTCCACCTCCTGGATCCCCACCCCCCACCCCCACCTCCTGGATCCCCACCTCCCGCCCCCAACTCCTGGATCCCCACCTCTCACCCCCACCTCCTGGATCCCAACCTCCCAACCCCACCTCCAAGATTCCAACCTCTCACCCCCACCTCCTAGATTCCCACGTCTCACCCCACCTCTTGGATCCCAACCTCCCACCCCAAACTCCTGGATCCCCACCTCCCACTACCACTTCCTGAATCCCCACCTCTCACTCCCACCTCCTTGATCTCCATCTCCCACTCCCGCCTCCTGGATCCCCATCTCTCGCTCCCACCTCCTGGATCCCCACCTTCCATCCCCACCTCCTAAATCCCGATCTCCTGGTCCCCCACCTCTCACCCCCACCTCTCACCTCCATCTCCTGGATCCCCACCTCCCACTCCCACCTCCTGGATCCCCACCCCCCACTCCCACCTCCTGGATCAACATCTCCCACTCTCAACTCCTAGATGCCCACCTCCCGCCCCCACCTCATGGATCCCCACCTCCCAGTCTCACCTCCTGGCCTCCTGGATCCCCACCACCCGCTCCCACCTCCTGGTTCCCCACCTCTCACCCCACCTCCCACTTCCACCTCCTTGTTCGCCACCTCCATCCCCACCTCCTGGATCCCCACCTCTCACCCCCACCTCCCACGCCCACCTCCTAGATTCCCACCTCTCACCTCCACCTCCTGGATCCCCACCTCCCATCCCCACCTCCTGGATCCCTACCTCCCGCCCCCACCTCTTGGATCCCCACTTCTCACGTACCTCCACCTCCTGGATCCCCACCTCCCACCCCCACCTCCTAGATCCCCACCTCCCACCCCCACCTCCTGGATTCCCACCTCTCACCTCCTAGTTCCCCGACTCTGCTGTGAAATTTAATTCAATGGGATGGTTACCTACATATTATGAAGTTTCGTCATAGGTCGATCGGCCTAGTGTTATAATCCCTTCCTTTAAGGTCATGCTGAGATTTGTTGCGACAGAACATAGAGGTATTTATAGCTGATAAGCAATCCCAGCCGAGCGGTCTAATCAAACCAGGTATTTCGGGCCGATTTATCCTTATCGGGTTCATGCGAGTTCAGTTTGTTAAATCCAGTTTTCTCAGATAAGCAGCCCTGTGTTTTTACCGGACAAGCACTATGGTAGTAAGCGTGACAGTCCGTGTAACCTGCAGCACATGATAGGAGTGCGAATTTAAGTTATATATACAGCAATTTCCCGCCAATTTAACCAATTCCGCCGAGTACGCTACAATGCAGCATTCGGATTCGCATTTAACAGAATTGCTTCCATATAACGTTACATTTTAATATTTGGGCGGAAAACAACTGTTTATATGGCGAAAAGCTGCTCGTACAACAACTTGCCGCATCTAATATTACGATGATCCTCAGATCTTGATTTTATCCCCCACATCCGGATTAGACATCTAGAATCCGGATTCGATCCTTAGTATCCCAATTTGATGTGGATCGCAATTTTACCCCTAAGATCCGGATTGGACCTGTAGTATTCCGATTTTACCCCTAAGATCCAGATTAACACATCAGAATCTGATTTCCCCCCATCGATCCGAACTGACCCCTAAGATTGATTCCTAAGATCGGGATTGATCTCAATTTTACTACTCAAAACCGGATTGACCAATCAAATCCGGAACGCCAAGATCCCAATTTGATCCTGTAGATCCAAATTGTATGCTTTAGATCCATATTTGAGCCCTAGGATCCGGATTGACCCCTCAGATCCCGATTTGACGCTATTGATCCATATTTGAGCCCTCAGATCCTAGAATCCCCATTCGACTCCTAGTATTCCGATTAACCCGTCAAGGGTCAGATTTTGTACCCTTCATATGACCTTGACCTTGCTGTGACAGTGCTTTTAGCCACTTGACCTTGATCAATATCGTCATCAGCAACCAAATATCAATGTTGGGTGCGGTGTAGTTTGACTCACCGGTTGTCCTGATAAAAACATTGAAGAGGCCATATTCCCCCCAAAATGCTCTCATAGGGTTCACTGTTAAAGTTTCAGAATTGGCCCAATATGTAAAATAATTTTTATCAATCCCCATTTTGGTCCTATCTTTCAATGGTTAAACAAATTTTGAAAAAATCCTGTGGCTTTGACCTTTGATCGACATGGCCCATCTACAAACTTACCCTCACAATGGCCATGCGGAATCTGTTTGTGAATTTAGAAGTCGATATCTGAAGGCGTTCGATAGTTATTGCGAAACATTGCAAACAGAGATACACAAAGACATACACACAGACATTCACGCAGATAGACAGAAATTGTTTTTCCATAACAAAATTCAATATTGAATCGACTAACATAATGAGCGAACTCGTAGATTTTTATCCTTAACAAATACAACTACAAACTGAACATTGTAGAATAAGTAAAAAAAGTTGAACCCTAACGGGGATTGCCAAGTCGAAGGGCGAGTCATTGAGCGCATTTCTTTGGTAGCTCTGTATCCCTGCGGTAACCCGAATACGCACATTACGCACCTGTAAACCGCCCGACACGTCTGTCACCCTGGGTATGGGTGCGCGCGCATTAATTCGGTATGCCGATGTGTCCAATTCAAAACAGCACTGGACATTCGGGAGAAGATGGCGGTTGACTGAAAGGTGATGAGAGTAGGTTGGTTTCATTACCCCTACTTGCACCGGATGTGAACGGGCTGTGCATTTCATTGGAATAGGCATATCCCTGTCGGCACACCCGGAAGTTCTCTTTCACGTGTTGCGGGTGGGGGTCCCAGGCGGGATACCGAACCTGGCCCAAAGACATGCGCCCACTCGTGCTCATATGCCATCGTTATCCGCGTGGGGCAGAAACTATGGCAAGCCGAAAATCCATGTATACATATATTACTCCTGACAATACTATTAACGCGGGACGTAAATGTAAGAAGGTATTACACGAATTCCGACTTCCATTTGCTTAATTATTCTAATATAAGCGCAAAATATCGTGTTAGTTGTACAATCAGGATGCTGTAACCACTTTTGGTCATATCGCGTCAATTTACGACTTTATATTAAAAGGATCCCCTGTAAGGCCTACCACCGCCGCAATGTTCCAGGTCCTGGTCGCCTTTGGCCACTATCATCTGTAATAATGAAAGCACAATTCGAAGATTAGTTCACATTCCACCAGTCTTTACAGAGACATTCCTTCGCTGCCTCGATCGTTATGGGGATCATAACATTAAGCTCGGTATCCCCACCAAAGAGAAACATTCTACAACATCCACACCCTACGAGAATCTTGAAGCTTTTGTTAAATTGACATAAACGTTTTTGTTGATACGATACCGTGCAAGATACGGCGCTACCACTCAACCACGTGCTTTTGTTTACTTTCTAACACGGTATTTCATAGGTGGCGCCTCGGTTTGTTTTGTCACAATCGGCCCATAGGGGAAGTTCAGAGTTGGCTATCCTATTATACACTATCCTTGGATATATCCATACAATGCTGATATATTTACGGATGTGGATTTTGCCCCATCAGCGGTCACAGATCGTGATCAAGTTGGAGAGAGTTCAAAGGAAGACCCAAGAGCTGCTCCTCAGTCGCCATCGGAAGGCCAATTAAGGCCCTGCCCCTCAATCGCCAACGGAAGGCCAAGGCCCTGCCCCTCAATCGCCAACAGAAAGCCAAGGCCCTGCCCCTCAATCGCCAACGGGAGGCCAAGGTCCTGCCCCTCAATCGCATGTGGAAGGCCAAGGCCCTGCCCCTGAATCGCCTGTGGAAGGCCAAGACTCTGCCTCGCAGTCACCTGAGCAAGGCCAAGGCCCTGCTCCTGGGTCGCCAATGGAACGCCAAGACTCTGCCTCGCAGTCACCTGAGCAAGGTCAAGGCCCTACCTCCCAGTCACGTTCTGCCCAGTTGCCAAGGGCGAAACCAGCACGTGCTTCATCCGTTCCCCCTTCTAGACAACCCGCTGCCTCAGTTTCTTGTCCGTCAAATGGAGACCTCCTAAGTCAGAGAGATGTTTCAATTGTATCTACCATACACATAGATAAATTGCCAGGGGATATTGTGAACGTTAGAGGTGACGGCCATTGTCTTTTGTATGCCGCCGTTCTGGCATTCGAAGCTGTTGGAGTAAATGTGATGCACAATTCACTTTGTGACAATTTGATTCAAGAAGTGATTGCCAATAAATCGTACTACGAAGATTTCGCCATGGATGCGCAGGACATGGTTCGTGGTGTCTGTAGTTTCATTTTCGAAAAAGACTACAACACTGGGACGTGCGATATCATTGTTGCAGCCTTGTGTAATGCAATGCGAACCACGGCATGCATCTATCAACAGACAGATAGGGTGTACCGGGAGACTCGACAAACACCTGGTCGTCCGGGACTTCAGTCAAAGCACATAATAACACTATTTCTTAGTGGTGACGGTGTCGCAGCACACTACGCTGTAATTGTTCCTACTCCCTCCGTTTCAGAGCCTGCTACTACCATTTCAAAGCCTGATCTCATCGTCACCAAGCCTGCTGACGTGTCTAAGGACCAACCGGATCTTCGCGAATACCGTTTTGCGCAGCAGAGCGGAAATTCATTCTCGCCCATTGAAGTTCAGCCTCATCCTAAGGCTCCGCACAGGAAGTTAACGACCAAGGGTAGAAAACGAAGACGAGCTGCAATCCTAACCGATACACCAGAAAAAGAAGCTATCGAAGCCAAAACACGCAACAGAAACAAAAGGCAAAGGAAAATTATCGGTGTTACAAAAGAAAAGACTAAATCAAAAACAGGTATAGAACCCAAAGCAAAGAGAAGAAACAGAATGAAGCGAAGAAGAAGCCATTCGTCTAGTGATGATTACTCTGAATATTTGTCTTGTGTGTCTATCACCATGGTCCGAAAGCAGGGAAGGAGAGGTGTGGGTGCAATGCGCATCATGTAACGACTGGTCTCACAGAGAATGTACAGGGATGGAGTCCCCTCTCTACGTATGCCACAATTGCAACTCTGATCACGATTCGATTTATACCAAATAATTCCGAGTAACTTCTAGCGATCCAAGTGTTTTGTTGAAGATTTCGTTGGTTGTGTCTAGATTGTTTAAGATAACGTCGTATTTCTAATAACAAAAAGGGTGTAAGACGGACGAATTATTTGCGTTTTGTACCATGGGCGTACTTGCCCCGCGGGTTGGGTCTACGTGCCCCGTCACGGGGCACATTAGCCCTTGTCGGGTGCCTCTGCTAAACTGCAAACTACAGGAAAAACAATTGACGGAAACAAACTAAACAAGGTCTAAAATACAGCTACATAATACAGCTGTCACCTAACAAAAAATCAGACAACATGCTTTTACCTTAGCGACCTTAATGTAAAAATGGAGCGAACGTGCCCCGGTCTCCCCCACTGCTTCTCCTGTGAGAATTTGCACCCCCTACCGATATCTTGTAGCCAGGGCTACCGTATGCTGTATATGGCAGGTGGGGGGGGGGGGGGTACCGAATCTCATGGATACTGCTTTTACTGTGTGAATTAGCACCCCTAGCTACCGATGTCATAGAGCTAGGGCTACTGTTTATTCTAGGACTTGCTTAGTTACACGACTTGCTTGAATTCTCAGGGTACCTATACTGCTAAAATAGAGACAGAAAAATGGTGTAGAAATTCCCACGTTCTACGACTTTTGTTATTGTAAATTATGTGTTTGGGATATCACACCTTGTATCAATTATGGCATTTGCATTATGATATTATAGAAATAATAAAATAAAATAATCGTAATAATCCCCATCCGCCATTGTTTTATGGGAGCGAAATCACGTTTTGATGCAGGAAAATCTCGGAATGTGGCAAGATAAACCGGCCGGTGCAACATTTCCATTAATCTAAAAGGTGGGAATAAATAGTTGAATGGTTTGCCATATATGTATATTTGTCATAAATATTCGAATGGTCCGCCATAGATGCTTCTCTGGCGAGGGGTACACAATCTCACGGGGGTGCACTATCTCATGGCACGGTAACATCATAATGCGTCCCCGGGATGGTAAATCTCACGGGGGGTGCAGAATCGCATGCCACACCGGAACCCACACGCTACTGCTAAAGCCTGCGCCGCGTTGCAGGGGGAGGGCTAAGCTATTTGCCTCTGGCGAAATTCAAACGGCCTGCACATTTTATTCTTCAAAGCTATTAATTCTTGCCATAATGATACTCCATGCATATACTAAAAAAGAACAGGAACATTAACAACGTTGCTAAATAAACATATTTCACATCGAAATCTATTATCCCTGAATATATTGACTAATTCTGATATGCTAATAATACTAGTAGGCCTATGAGAGGTAAATTGTGGAATAATCTTAGGAAATGTTGGTTACGTATATATGGCATGATCGTGATCCGTGAGTCCTCGTATTGTTCCCGCCTGTTGGCACCACTTCGTGGGACGGGCATCGCCAAGGAGCGCCTCACATATATATATATCACTGTTGTGCGTGGCATTAGGAACACGAGTTCATAGTCTATATATAAGACCTTCCGCACCTCTTGTGTGCCAGCCGCACAAGACAGATATATATCGATCGAGACTTAGGTTACTCGCGTCCTCGTCAACAACACCGATCATCGATCTCCCCAAACAGCAGTCGACGAAAATGGGGAGCAATTATTTTCCTCTACTTTCTGATCAAAACCAACGCTCGACAACAATACGCAGGTTAGGCCCAATTAAGTAAGAATTTAATACGACTTAGCTAATATATTTTCTGAATGCATACAACTGATTGGCTTAAAATATTTGATTAACGTTGAATAATAAATATATGATAACCTTACAGCATAATGAGGGCGAAAGAAACACAGCATCATGCAGATGAAACTGACATTCACAACAATAATTGAGGCAAAAATATAAATCCGTTAAAAAAAATGCCAGTTTTACAGTGTACGCTTAAGTCCTCTCTAATAATAATGCCCACCCCCCTGGACAGTAGGCCTACATATAGCATGCACAATATGACTGCATGCTTGAGCCGGGCCTATTATATAGATTTATATGGATTCCCTGGAAGCCAGGCAGCTGTTACTTCCTGATTAGGCTGCTTGACTTCACAATATCCTTTTCGGGCATACTAGCTAGACCAGCCTGGTACTACATGCACGAATGTCTTGCATAAAGAACCGCAGGACAAATAGTTCGTTCGAGACCGGTTTATTTCGGTGATTAGTCAACCAGGCAACCGGCTTAGGAACGTGGCAATAATGGCTGCGCCCATTGTGAACGTGTTGGCAGTGCTTGTTTGCGTCCTGGTAAGTGCATTTCGTGACTAATGTCATAATTTTAAAACCTTTTGTACATATTAATCTCATTTGTATATAATTTACAACTTTTCCTGTATTTGACGTAGTGTGACAGCTTGACAAAGAGTTGTAAGCCAGGGGACCCTGGGCAGGCAGGGGAACCCCGGCGCACCCGAGACCCGGCGAGAGGCGATAGCTTGTACCTAATCTCTATATAATCTTATAAGAACTTATAGGGACTCTGTACAAGTTATGACTATCCCCACTCGCCGAGCGTCGGCTTAAGGCGCCTGTACCTGAACCGAGAGCACAAACTGTCATACACCTCATTGATTTTCAGTTCCTTGGCTTAGCGCCAGTAGCGGTGTGCTGAAACGTCACTCTCTAGCTTTTATGACTTTAACTTCAGTTGGGGCATGTACAATTTATATAAAACCAAAACCTGTTTGCTAGAAAACCATGAAAGTATCGAAACTGAGAGAGTTGGTTTGATGGTTTCACAGGAACTGTCCGTTTAATCAATGGATACACCATAGACATAGTCATAAATGTAATAAATAGAGACTGCTGGAAAGACAGAAGTAATATGGATAGGTACTACCTAAAATGCTGGCATATATTTAATAGCTAATAAGTCAGCTATTTCTGGCGGATATATATCAATATCAATATTTAAAATAAATCCTCTACTTCGGCTTGCTATAATGCATATCTTTGGTTAGCCTCTGGAGACCTACTCTGTTCAGCTATTGGGTCTCGGTTCCAGCCTGGGTTTTGCACGGGACTTTTAAACAGAATAGGCGTATTTGGAAATTCTGAATTATCTGGAGGCACACTGGGGCTAAATATCATATTTTTGTATAGAGTAATCTTTTACCTATCAAATTCTTCCAAATAATCAAAAAGATTAATCATCTGTATCTGTGTCTGCAAGATGATTTACGAAGCAGCAACGTCTGAACCGGGCGCCATACTTGTTTTTGGCGCGTGCTGGTGCCTGTGAATGCAGCCTGGTTCCAAACTTTGAATTCTCTATGAGAGAGGGCGCTGCTATTGTCCTTAACTGCAAAGTGCCCATCTGACAGCGCCATCTAGCGAAGAGTCGTAGGCTGTGAAACAAGTTGCATTCACCAGGTACCAGCATGCGCCAAAACAGATCTGGCCCCCTGTTGAGATGTTGGTGGTCCGTAAAATGTCTTGCAAACACATGTACAGGTGATCAATCCTTTTGATTGTTTAGAAGAATTCGATAGCTCTATACAAAAATGTAATATTTAACCCCAGTGTGCCTCCAGATGATTCAGAATTTCCAAATGCGCCTATTCTGTTTAAAAGTCCCCATGCGAAACCCAGGCTAGAACCGAGACCCAACGCCGGAACAGAGTAGGTCTCCCGAGGCTAATCTTGGGTAAGATGACATATATCATACACTTGGCGTAAGTGCCCCCCAAACAAGCCCGCTTCTTTAATGGCACAACAGTGTCAATGTTAAAATCCTTAGACGTTAGTAGGGATTCGATTGTAGCTTTTATTATAATGTATGCGTAAACAATCCTAGTGTTTACGTATTCTATTTACCTTGTTCTATCATTTGACCATGCTGACATCAAGAAAGTGTGTTGACACTAGGTTGTTTCAGTTATATTTTCGCGCTTTTGGCGGATGCCGGTACCTGTGAATGCCACTTGGTTCCACTTCTCCATTAACATATGGCTCTCCGCTAGAGGGCATTGTCAGTCGCTCACTTTGAACTTAAGGACAACAGCAGAACCCTCTGTCACAGATAATTGACTGTTACAAAGTTTGGGACCCAGGCTACGAATGGTTTGAATGGTGGCGGGACTCGCCAGGTGGCGTTGCATATGCATGGCAGTTGTTCGGGAAAAGTAGCATGCTGCAACATTTGTTCGCGAAGATCTGACTGAAACAAACTAGTGTTTTCTTGATGTCAGAAGAATAGCACAAGGTATATAAGCACTATGATTGTACGCGCCCATGTTATAATAAAAGCCACAGGCGATTCCCTACTAACGTCTATAGATTTTAACATTGACACTGTTGTATCCCTAGAGAAGCAGGCTTGCCTGGGGGCACTTACGCCAAACCATGCACATGCTTGTGACATATGATTCGGTTACTTATAAACACCCATTGTGATGTCATTTTCATAACATTTTGACGTCACAACTAGTCAGTATAATATGAGAGACAAAATCTTGAATTTGGTTTTAAAAACGTTAAATTCTTCTTCTTAATCATTTATAGAACATATAAAACTAGAGGTTAATTTTTTTACAGCACGAGTTTTGTTGATACACATACAGTGGTCTCCGCATTATGACTTCCTGGGCTCGCGTTAGCATTCGCCAATAGCCATTTGGCGAGAAAATTTGGGATTTGGCGATAAGAACTTCCTGGACACTCGCCAAAATGGCGAATATAAAATTTCAACTACAAGCACATTTTTATTCATGTTCACATTACATGGTAGATCTACTATATTCATCTCCAATTATGAGATTTATAACCAATTTATAACTAATATATTTGGCTAATTTTGGCTAATGTTTTTCGACGGAATTAGCCAAATTGGCTAATAAAAAAAATATCCTAGCGCGAGCCCAGACTTCTGTTCTGCCAGCCCAAAAAGACTGTATAACAGAGGTAGTTGCATAACAGAGGGATGCCCAAAGATGGAGCTTTTTGCTCAACTATCACCACACAATCAAAAAGCACTATAGTACAGCTTCAGAGTGTAACTCTGGCTCTTTTTCCCCACTTATCTGTGATAGCATCAGCATTCAGTCAAGCAAAGCTGCTATGCTAATTGTTACTCCAGCTCCATGCCGTTAAATAGCATTGACAAAGTTAAAACCTTTTTACTTGCGTTCTCTAGCCATTGTGTACAATGTAGAGAGTTAACAAAGGGATTGAATTATGTGCCAGTTGCATAACCAGTTGAAATGTCGGTCAAAAGTCATGTAAGCACAGTTAAAGCAGCTTTAACATGTAAAAGTGGTGTGCACAGTGAAAAGACCAGATAACGGAAGGAGTCAGATAATGGAGCCATAATCTTCAATCAAAAAATGTTAAAAACATGTATGCAAACAAAACTCTTCTGCTTTCCCTAGCAGAGGTTGACTTCCGATAGATTTCACCAACCTATAACAGTGTGGGATTTATCATTTTTTTATGTGTGTGTTAATTAAAGAGCTCGCTACACTCACTATGACATTAATTTATTCATGTACAGACAAATGCAGATCACAACTCTAGAATTAATTCAGCACCTGTATTCATGTGCACGCTTACATGTATATGGTCAGCTTGGAGCAGTATATAACCTTGCCACCAGAAGAATAAAATAGACAGAATATTTACCTCATAAGCAAATGGCCATTGTCAAAATACATGCTGATACTGTAAACAATTGCCTTTAGGTGGTCAAGCTGTTGATACCACTTGTCCATGCACCTTCCATATTATGGGCACCATGCACCCAAAACAAACATCTTGCAAACACAGATATAAGCAAGAAATCTTTTTTTTATTTCTTTTGATGATATTGACAGGTAAAATATTAATATCAATACAAAATTGTGATGATGGTTCTATGTTAAGACTGGCGTACTATTTACATCCTTTGTGCACTGAACTCTTTAATAGCGAACCATACTGCTGATTGTACTAGAAACCAAGACCTTATTCTAATAATATAATAATATTCTAATACTGATAATAGTTTAGCCCAAGTGTAACCCTACTTGATCTTCCAGCAAAGAGAGCCAACATTTAATGCGATAGAGAGGCTAGAAACTCTGCTGTAAGTTATAGTATTTGGACCATTTTCCTGTGATATCTTGGCCCAGGCCTGGTTGATTAAAAGAGCCTCATGCCAAACAGGAAGTTTCCTTTGATCTAATGTGTTAGGTGTATGCCCTGGATGCGAAGGGTCACTGGTTTCAAATCCCGCCAGTTCGGGTAGTGAAGTTTTTGGCATCCACTCAGGCATGGGACCGGAATTACTACACTCCCTTTAAAGCATCATTAAAGCAATTTGGCTTGGGTCATGGTAGCCTAGCAAGGGGTACACTGGTTTACTAAGAAGCTGTCACACAATAATAAAGAGAACTGCCATTAACCTGTTAACTGCATTTATGAAGCTGCATACATATTATAGCTGATTAGTGAGGGATGCTTAGCCATTTTTTTTATATAAACTGTATTTATTCTATAAGGTTCACAATAGCGAATTCGCATATTAATGTTCACTATGAAGGAAGGCCTAGCCATAAGACACAAGGGACTATGAGAGAGGCCTAGCCATAGAGACACAAGAGGGACTATGAGGGAGGCCTAGCCATAGAGACACAAGAGGGACTATGAGGGAGGCCTAGCCATAGAGACACAAGAGGGACTATGAGAGAGACCTAGCCATAAGACACAAGAGGGACTATGAGGGAGATCTAGCCATAGAGACACAAGAGGGACTATGAGGGAGGCCTAGCCATAGAGACACAAGAGGGACTATGAAGGAGGCCTAGCCATAGAGACAAGAGGGACTATGAGAGAGACCTAACCATAAGACACAAGAGGGACTATGAAGGAAGGCCTAGCCATAGATACACAAGAGGGACTATGAGGGAGGCCTAGCCATAGAGATACAAGAGGGACTATGAGAGACCTACCCATAGAGACACAAGAGGGACTATGAGGGAGGCCTAGCCATAGAGACACAAGAGGGACTATGAGGGAGGCCTAGCCATAGAGACACAAGAGGGACCATGGGAGAGACCTAGCCATAAGACACAAGAGGGTGAGAGAGACCTAGCCATCAGACACACGAGGGACTATGAGAGAGACCTAGCCATAGAGATACAAGAGGGACTATGAGAGACCTAGCCATAAGACACAAGAGGGACTATGAGGGAGGCCAAGCCATAGAGACACAAGAGGGACTATGAGGGAGGCCTAGCCATAGAGATACAAGAGGCACTATGAGAGAGACCTAGCCATAAGACACAAGAGGGACTATGAGAGAGACCTAGCCATAAGTCACAAGAGGGACTATGAGAGAGACCAAGCCATAGAGACACAAGAGGGACTATGAGGGAGGCCTAGCCATAGAGACACAAGAGGGACCATGGGAGAGACCTAGCCATAAGACACAACAGGGTGAGAGAGACCTAGCCATAAGACACAAGAGGGACTATGAGAGAGACCTAGCCAAAAAAACACAAGAGGGACTATGAGGGAGGCCAAGCCATAGAGACACATGAGGGATTATGAGGGAGGCCTAGCCATAGAGATACAAGAGGGACTATGAGAGAGACCTAGCCATAAGACACAAGAGGGACTATGAGGGAGACCTAGCCATAAGACACAAGAGGGACTATGAGAGAGACCTAGCCATAGAGACACAAGAGGGACTATGAGAGAGACCTACCCATAGAGACACAAGAGGGACTATGAGGGAGGCCAAGCCATAGAGACACAAGAGGGACCATGGGAGAGACCTAGCCATAAGACACAAGAGGGAATATGAGAGAGACCTAGCCATAAGACACAAGAGGGACTATGAGAGAGACCTAGCCATAAGACACAAGAGGGAATATGAGAGAGACCTAGCCATAAGACACAAGAGGGACTATGAGAGAGACCTAGCCATAAGACACAAGAGGGAATATGAGAGAGACCTAGCCATAAGACACAAGAGGGACTATGAGAGAGACCTAGCCATAGGACACAAGAGGGACTATGAGAGAGACCTAGCCATAAGACACAAGAGGGACTATGAGGGAGGCCTAGCCATAGAGACACAAGAGGGACTATGAGAGAGACCTAGCCATAAGACACTAGAGGGAATATGAGAGAGACCTAGCCATAAGACACAAGAGGGACTATGAGAGAGACCTAGCCATGAGACACAAGAGGGAATATGAGAGAGACCTAGCCATAAGACACAAGAGGGAATATGAGAGAGACCTAGCCATAAGACACAAGAGGGACTATGAGAGAGACCTAGCCATAAGACACAAGAGGGAATATGAGAGAGACCTAGCCATAAGACACAAGAGGGACTATGAGAGAGACCTAGCCATAAGACACAATAGGGAATATGAGAGAGACCTAGCCATAAGACACAAGAGGGACTATGAGAGAGACCTAGCCATAAGACACAAGAGGGACTATGAGAGAGACCTAGCCATAGAGACACAAGAGGGAATATGAGAGAGACCTAGCCATAGAGACACAAGAGGGACTATGAGAGAGACCTAGCCATAAGACACAAGAGGGACTATGAGAGAGACCTACCCATAGAGACACAAGAGGGACTATGAGGGAGGCCTAGCGATAGACACAAGAGGGACTATGAGGGAGATCTAGCCATAGAGACACAAGAGGCACTTTGAGAGAGACCTAGCCATAGAGACACAAGAGGGACTATGAGGGAGGCCTAGCCATAGAGACACAAGAGCGACTATGAGGGAGACCTAGCCATAGAGACACAAGAGGGACTATGAGAGAGACCTAGCCATAAGACACAAGAGGGACTATGAGAGAGACCTAGCCATAGAGATACAAGAGGGACTATGAGAGAGACCTAGCCATAGAGACACAAGAGGGACTATGAGAGAGACCTAGCCATAGAGACACAAGAGGGACTATGAGAGAGACCTAGCCATAGAGACACAAGAGGGACTATGAGGGAGGCCTAGCGATAGACACAAGAGGGACTATGAAGGAAGGCCTAGCCATAGAGACACAAGAGGGACTATGAGAGAGACCTACCCATAGAGACACAAGAGGGAATATGAGGGAGGCCAAGCCATAGAGACACAAGAGGGACCATGGGAGAGACCTAGCCATAAGACACAAGAGGGAATATGAGAGAGACCTAGCCATAAGACACAATAGGGACTATGAGAGAGACCTAGCCAGAAGAATGAAATAGACAGAATATTTACCTCATAAGCAAATGGCCATTGCCAAAATACATGCTGATACTGTAAACAATTGCCTTTAGGTGGTCAAACTGTTGATACCAGTTTTTAATGCAGCTTTTACCTGATCAACAACTTGTCCATGCACCTTCCATATTATGGGCACCATGCACCCAAAACAAACATCTTGCAAACACAGATATAAGCAAGAAATCTTTTTTTTATTTGTTTTGATGATATTGACAGGTAAAATATTAATATCAATACAAAATTGTGATGATGGTTTTATGTTAAGACTGGGGTTCTATTTATATGCTTTGTGCACTGAACTCTTTAATAGCGAACCATACTGCTGATTGTACTAGAAACCAAGACCTTATTCTAATAATATAATAATATTCTAATACTGATAATAGTTTAGCCCAAGTGTAACCCTACTTGATCTTCCAGCAAAGAGAGCCAACATTTAATGCGATAGAGAGGCTAGAAACTCTGCTGTAAGTTATAGTATTTGGACCATTTTCCTGTGATATCTTGGCCCAGGCCTGGTTGATTAAAAGAGCCTCATGCCAAACAGGAAGTTTCCTTTGATCTAATGTGTTAGGTGTATGCCCTGGATGCGAAAGGGTCACTGGTTTCAAATCCCGCCAGTTCGGGTAGTGAAGTTTTTGGCATCCACTCGGGCATGGGACCGGAATTACTACACTCCCTTTAAAGCATCATTAAAGCAATTTGGCTTGGGTCATGGTAGCCTAGCAAGGGGTACACTGGTTTACTAAGAAGCTGTCACACAATAATAAAGAGAACTGCCATTAACCTGTTAACTGCATTTATGAAGCTGCATACATATTATAGCTGATTAGTGAGGGATGCTTAGCCATTTTTTTTATATAAACTGTATTTATTCTATAAGGTTCACAATAGCGAATTCGCATATTAATGTTCACTATGAAGGAAGGCCTAGCCATAAGACACAAGGGACTATGAGAGAGGCCTAGCCATAGAGACACAAGAGGGACTATGAGGGAGGCCTAGCCATAGAGACACAAGAGGGACTATGAGGGAGGCCTAGCCATAGAGACACAAGAGGGACTATGAGAGAGACCTAGCCATAAGACACAAGAGGGACTATGAGGGAGATCTAGCCATAGAGACACAAGAGGGACTATGAGGGAGGCCTAGCCATAGAGACACAAGAGGGACTATGAAGGAGGCCTAGCCATAGAGACAAGAGGGACTATGAGAGAGACCTAACCATAAGACACAAGAGGGACTATGAAGGAAGGCCTAGCCATAGAGACACAAGAGGGACTATGAGGGAGGCCTAGCCATAGAGATACAAGAGGGACTATGAGAGACCTACCCATAGAGACACAAGAGGGACTATGAGGGAGGCCTAGCCATAGAGACACAAGAGGGACTATGAGGGAGGCCTAGCCATAGAGACACAAGAGGGACCATGGGAGAGACCTAGCCATAAGACACAAGAGGGTGAGAGAGACCTAGCCATCAGACACACGAGGGACTATGAGAGAGACCTAGCCATAGAGATACAAGAGGGACTATGAGAGACCTAGCCATAAGACACAAGAGGGACTATGAGGGAGGCCAAGCCATAGAGACACAAGAGGGACTATGAGGGAGGCCTAGCCATAGAGATACAAGAGGCACTATGAGAGAGACCTAGCCATAAGACACAAGAGGGACTATGAGAGAGACCTAGCCATAAGTCACAAGAGGGACTATGAGAGAGACCAAGCCATAGAGACACAAGAGGGACTATGAGGGAGGCCTAGCCATAGAGACACAAGAGGGACCATGGGAGAGACCTAGCCATAAGACACAACAGGGTGAGAGAGACCTAGCCATAAGACACAAGAGGGACTATGAGAGAGACCTAGCCAAAAAAACACAAGAGGGACTATGAGGGAGGCCAAGCCATAGAGACACATGAGGGATTATGAGGGAGGCCTAGCCATAGAGATACAAGAGGGACTATGAGAGAGACCTAGCCATAAGACACAAGAGGGACTATGAGGGAGACCTAGCCATAAGACACAAGAGGGACTATGAGAGAGACCTAGCCATAGAGACACAAGAGGGACTATGAGAGAGACCTACCCATAGAGACACAAGAGGGACTATGAGGGAGGCCAAGCCATAGAGACACAAGAGGGACCATGGGAGAGACCTAGCCATAAGACACAAGAGGGAATATGAGAGAGACCTAGCCATAAGACACAAGAGGGACTATGAGAGAGACCTAGCCATAAGACACAAGAGGGAATATGAGAGAGACCTAGCCATAAGACACAAGAGGGACTATGAGAGAGACCTAGCCATAAGACACAAGAGGGAATATGAGAGAGACCTAGCCATAAGACACAAGAGGGACTATGAGAGAGACCTAGCCATAGGACACAAGAGGGACTATGAGAGAGACCTAGCCATAAGACACAAGAGGGACTATGAGGGAGGCCTAGCCATAGAGACACAAGAGGGACTATGAGAGAGACCTAGCCATAAGACACTAGAGGGAATATGAGAGAGACCTAGCCATAAGACACAAGAGGGACTATGAGAGAGACCTAGCCATGAGACACAAGAGGGAATATGAGAGAGACCTAGCCATAAGACACAAGAGGGAATATGAGAGAGACCTAGCCATAAGACACAAGAGGGACTATGAGAGAGACCTAGCCATAAGACACAAGAGGGAATATGAGAGAGACCTAGCCATAAGACACAAGAGGGACTATGAGAGAGACCTAGCCATAAGACACAATAGGGAATATGAGAGAGACCTAGCCATAAGACACAAGAGGGACTATGAGAGAGACCTAGCCATAAGACACAAGAGGGACTATGAGAGAGACCTAGCCATAGAGACACAAGAGGGAATATGAGAGAGACCTAGCCATAGAGACACAAGAGGGACTATGAGAGAGACCTAGCCATAAGACACAAGAGGGACTATGAGAGAGACCTACCCATAGAGACACAAGAGGGACTATGAGGGAGGCCTAGCGATAGACACAAGAGGGACTATGAGGGAGATCTAGCCATAGAGACACAAGAGGCACTTTGAGAGAGACCTAGCCATAGAGACACAAGAGGGACTATGAGGGAGGCCCAGCCATAGAGACACAAGAGCGACTATGAGGGAGACCTAGCCATAGAGACACAAGAGGGACTATGAGAGAGACCTAGCCATAAGACACAAGAGGGACTATGAGAGAGACCTAGCCATAGAGATACAAGAGGGACTATGAGAGAGACCTAGCCATAGAGACACAAGAGGGACTATGAGAGCGACCTAGCCATAGAGACACAAGAGGGACTATCAGAGAGACCTAGCCATAGAGACACAAGAGGGACTATGAGGGAGGCCTAGCGATAGACACAAGAGGGACTATGAAGGAAGGCCTAGCCATAGAGACACAAGAGGGACTATGAGAGAGACCTACCCATAGAGACACAAGAGGGAATATGAGGGAGGCCAAGCCATAGAGACACAAGAGGGACCATGGGAGAGACCTAGCCATAAGACACAAGAGGGAATATGAGAGAGACCTAGCCATAAGACACAATAGGGACTATGAGAGAGACCTAGCCAGAAGAATGAAATAGACAGAATATTTACCTCATAAGCAAATGGCCATTGCCAAAATACATGCTGATACTGTAAACAATTGCCTTTAGGTGGTCAAACTGTTGATACCAGTTTTTAATGCAGCTTTTACCTGATCAACAACTTGTCCATGCACCTTCCATATTATGGGCACCATGCACCCAAAACAAACATCTTGCAAACACAGATATAAGCAAGAAATCTTTTTTTTATTTGTTTTGATGATATTGACAGGTAAAATATTAATATCAATACAAAATTGTGATGATGGTTTTATGTTAAGACTGGGGTTCTATTTATATGCTTTGTGCACTGAACTCTTTAATAGCGAACCATACTGCTGATTGTACTAGAAACCAAGACCTTATTCTAATAATATAATAATATTCTAATACTGATAATAGTTTAGCCCAAGTGTAACCCTACTTGATCTTCCAGCAAAGAGAGCCAACATTTAATGCGATAGAGAGGCTAGAAACTCTGCTGTAAGTTATAGTATTTGGACCATTTTCCTGTGATATCTTGGCCCAGGCCTGGTTGATTAAAAGAGCCTCATGCCAAACAGGAAGTTTCCTTTGATCTAATGTGTTAGGTGTATGCCCTGGATGCGAAAGGGTCACTGGTTTCAAATCCCGCCAGTTCGGGTAGTGAAGTTTTTGGCATCCACTCGGGCATGGGACCGGAATTACTACACTCCCTTTAAAGCATCATTAAAGCAATTTGGCTTGGGTCATGGTAGCCTAGCAAGGGGTACACTGGTTTACTAAGAAGCTGTCACACAATAATAAAGAGAACTGCCATTAACCTGTAAACTGCATTTATGAAGCTGCATACATATTATAGCTGATTAGTGAGGGATGCTTAGCCATTTTTTTTATGTAAACTTTATTTATTCTATAAGGTTCACAATAGCGAATTCGCATATTAATGTTCACTATGAAGGAAGGCCTAGCCATAAGACACAAGGGACTATGAGAGAGGCCTAGCCATAGAGACACAAGAGGGACTATGAGAGAGACCTAGCCATAAGACACAAGAGGGACTATGAGGGAGGCCTAGCCATAGAGACACAAGAGGGACTATGAGAGAGACCTAGCCATAGAGACACAAGAGGGACTATGAGAGAGACCTAGCCATAAGACACAAGGGACTATGAGAGAGGCCTAGCCATAGAGACACAAGAGGGACTATGAGGGAGGCCTAGCCATAGAGACACAAGAGGGACTATGAGGGAGGCCTAGCCATAGAGACACAAAAGGGACTATGAGAGAGACCTAGCCATAAGACACAAGAGGGACTATGAGGGAGATCTAGCTATAGAGACACAAGAGGGACTATGAGGGAGGCCTAGCCATAGAGATACAAGAGGGACTATGAGGGAGGCCTAGCCATAGAGATACAAGAGGGACTATGAGAGACCTACCCATAGAGACACAAGAGGGACTATGAGGGAGGCCTAGCCATAGAGACACAAGAGGGACTATGAAGGAAGGCCTAGCCATAGAGACACAAGAGGGACTATGAGGGAGGCCTAGCCATAGAGATACAAGAGGGACTATGGGAGACCTAGCCATAGAGACACAAGAGGGACTATGAGGGAGGCCTAGCCATAGAGACACAAGAGGGACCATTGGAGAGACCTAGCCATAAGACACAAGAGGGTGAGAAAGACCTAGCCATAAGACACAAGAGGGACTATGAGAGAGACCTAGCCATAAGACACAAGAGGGACTATGAGGGAGGCCTAGCCATAGAGACACAAGAGGGACTATGAGGGAGGCCTAGCCATAGAGATACAAGAGGCACTATGAGAGAGACCTAGCCATAAGACACAAGAGGGACTATGAGAGAGACCTAGCCATAAGACACAAGAGGGACTATGAGAGAGACCAAGCCATAGAGACACAAGAGGGACTATGAGGGAGGCCTAGAGATGGACACAAGAGGGACTATGAAGGAAGGCCTAGCCATAGAGACACAAGAGGGACCATGGGAGAGACCTAGCCATAAGACACAAGAGGGACTATGAGAGAGACCTACCCATAGAGACACAAGAGGGACTATGAGGGAGGCCAAGCCATAGAGACACAAGAGGGACCATGGGAGAGACCTAGCCATAGAGACACAAGAGGGACTATGAGAGAGGCCTAGCGATAGACACAAGAGGGACTGAAGGAAGGCCTAGCCATAGAGACACAAGAGGGACTATGAGAGAGACCTACCCATAGAGACACAAGAGGGACTATGAGGGAGGCCAAGCCATAGAGACACAAGAGGGACCATGGGAGAGACCTAGCCATAAGACACAAGAGGGAATATGAGGGAGACCTAGCCATAAGACACAATAGGGACTATGAGAGAGACCTAGCCATAGGACACAAGAGGGACTATGAGGGAGGCCTAGCCATAGAGACACAAGAGGGAATATGAGAGAGACCTAGCCATAGAGACACAAGAGGGAATATGAGGGAGATCTAGCCATAGAGACACAAGAGGGACTATGAGAGAGACCTAGCCATAGAGACACAAGAGGGACTATGAGGGAGGCCTAGCCATAGAGACACAAGAGGGACTATGAGAGAGACCTAGCCATAAGACACAAGAGGGAATATGAGGGAGATCTAGCCATAGAGACACAAGAGGGACTATGAGAGAGACCTAGCCATAGAGACACAAGAGGGACTATGAGGGAGGCCTAGCCATAGAGACACAAGAGCGACTATGAGGGAGACCTAGCCATAGAGACACAAGAGGGACTATGAGAGAGACCTAGCCATAAGACACGAGGGAATATGAGAGAGACCAAGCCATAAGACACAAGAGGGACTATGAGGGAGGCCTAGCCATAGAGACACAAGAGGGACTATGAGAGAGACCTAGCCATAAGACACAAGAGGGACTATGAGAGTGACCTAGCCATAGAGATACAAGAGGGACTATGAGAGAGACCTAGCCATAGAGACACAAGAGGGACTATGAGAGAGACCTAGCCATAGAGACACAAGAGGGACTATGAGAGAGACCTAGCCATAGAGACACAAGAGGGACTATGAGGGAGGCCTAGCGATAGACACAAGAGGGACTATGAGGGAGGCCTAGCCATAGAGATACAAGAGGGACTATGGGAGACGTAGCCATAGAGACACAAGAGGGACTATGAGGGAGGCCTAGCCATAGAGACACAAGAGGGACCATTGGAGAGACCTAGCCATAAGACACAAGAGGGTGAGAAAGACCTAGCCATAAGACACAAGAGGGACTATGAGAGAGACCTAGCCATAAGACACAAGAGGGACTATGAGGGAGGCCTAGCCATAGAGACACAAGAGGGACTATGAGGGAGGCCTAGCCATAGAGATACAAGAGGCACTATGAGAGAGACCTAGCCATAAGACACAAGAGGGACTATGAGAGAGACCTAGCCATAAGACACAAGAGGGACTATGAGAGAGACCAAGCCATAGAGACACAAGAGGGACTATGAGGGAGGCCTAGAGATGGACACAAGAGGGACTATGAAGGAAGGCCTAGCCATAGAGACACAAGAGGGACTATGAGAGAGACCTACCCATAGAGACACAAGAGGGACTATGAGGGAGGCCAAGCCATAGAGACACAAGAGGGACCATGGGAGAGACCTAGCCATAAGACACACGAGGGAATATGAGGGAGACCTAGCCATAAGACACAATAGGGACTATGAGAGAGACCTAGCCATAGGACACAAGAGGGACTATGAGGGAGGCCTAGCCATAGAGACACAAGAGGGAATATGAGAGAGACCTAGCCATAGAGACACAAGAGGGAATATGAGGGAGATCTAGCCATAGAGACACAAGAGGGACTATGAGAGAGACCTAGCCATAGAGACACAAGAGGGACTAATATTGAGGCCTAGCCATAGAGACACAAGAGGGACTATGAGAGAGACCTAGCCATAAGACACAAGAGGGACTATGAGGGAGATCTAGCCATAGAGACACAAGAGGGACTTTGAGAGAGACCTAGCCATAGAGACACAAGAGGGACTATGAGGGAGGCCTAGCCATAGAGACACAAGAGGGACTATGAGAGAGACCTAGCCATAAGACACAAGAGGGACTATGAGAGAGACCTAGCCATAGAGATACAAGAGGGACTATGAGAGAGACCTAGCCATAGAGACACAAGAGAGACTATGAGAGAGACCTAGCCATAGAGACACAAGAGGGACTATGAGAGAGACCTAGCCATAGAGACACAAGAGGGACTATGAGGGAGGCCTAGCGATAGACACAAGAGGGACTATGAAGGAAGGCCTAGCCATAGAGACACAAGAGGGACTATGAGAGAGACCTACCCATAGAGACACAAGAGGGAATATGAGGGAGGCCAAGCCATAGAGACACAAGAGGGACCATGGGAGAGACCTAGCCATAAGACACAAGAGGGAATATGAGAGAGACCTAGCCATAAGACACAAGAGGGACTATGAGAGAGACCTAGCCATAAGACACATAAGGGAATATGAGAGAGACCTAGCCATAAGACACAAGAGGGACTATGAGAGAGACCTAGCCATAAGACACAAGAGGGAATATGAGAGAGACCTAGCCATAGGACACAAGAGGGACTATGAGGGAGGCCTAGCCATAGAGACACAAGAGGGAATATGAGAGAGACCTAGCCATAGAGACACAAGAGGGAATATGAGGGAGATCTAGCCATAGAGACACAAGAGGGACTATGAGAGAGACCTAGCCATAGAGACACAAGAGGGACTAATATTGAGGCCTAGCCATAGAGACACAAGAGGGACTATGAGAGAGACCTAGCCATAAGACACAAGAGGGACTATGAGGGAGATCTAGCCATAGAGACACAAGAGGCACTTTGAGAGAGACCTAGCCATAGAGACACAAGAGGGACTATGAGGGAGGCCTAGCCATAGAGACACAAGAGCGACTATGAGGGAGACCTAGCCATAGAGACACAAGAGGGACTATGAGAGAGACCTAGCCATAAGACACAAGAGGGACTATGAGAGAGACCTAGCCATAGAGATACAAGAGGGACTATGAGAGAGACCTAGCCATAGAGACACAAGAGGGACTATGAGAGAGACCTAGCCATAGAGACACAAGAGGGACTATGAGAGAGACCTAGCCATAGAGACACAAGAGGGACTATGAGGGAGGCCTAGCGATAGACACAAGAGGGAATATGAGAGAGACCTAGCCATAAGACACAAGAGGGACTATGAGAGAGACCTACCCATAGAGACACAAGAGGGAATATGAGGGAGGCCAAGCCATAGAGACACAAGAGGGACCATGGGAGAGACCTAGCCATAAGACACAAGAGGGAATATGAGAGAGACCTAGCCATAAGACACAAGAGGGACTATGAGAGAGACCTAGCCATAAGACACATAAGGGAATATGAGAGAGACCTAGCCATAAGACACAAGAGGGACTATGAGAGAGACCTAGCCATAAGACACAAGAGGGAATATGAGAGAGACCTAGCCATAAGACACAAGAGGGACTATGAGAGAGACCTAGCCGTAGGACACAAGAGGGACTATGAGGGAGACCTAGCCATAAGACACAAGAGGGACTATGAGGGAGGCCTAGCCATAGAGACACAAGAGGGACTATGGGAGAGACCTAGCCATGAGACACAAGAGGGACTATGAGGGAGGCCTAGCCATAGAGACACAAGAGGGACCATGGGAGAGACCTAGCCATAAGACACAAGATGGACTATGAGGGAGACCTAGCCATAGAGACACAATAGGGACCATGGGAGAGACCTAGCCATAAGACACAAGAGGGACTATGAGGGAGACCTTGCCATAGAGACACAATAGGGACCATGAGAGAGACCTAGCCATAGAGACACAAGAGGGACTATGGGGAAGGCCTAGCCATAGAGACACAAGAGGGACTATGAGGGAGGCCTAGCCATAAGACACAAGAGGGACTATGAGGGAGGCCTAGCCATAGAGACACAAGAGGGACTATGAGGGAGGCCTAGCCATAGAGACACAAGAGGGACTATGAGGGAGGCCTAGCCATAAGACACAAGAGGGACTATGAGGGAGACCTAGCCATAGAAACACAAGAGGGACTATGAAGGAAGGCCATTGAAGTTAAGGCCCATAATTATTGTATTATGTATGGAGTTGACACAGCCGCCGAGGTATGATATTTATGTGGGAACTAGCAGATTTGTATTGTTGTGAAGAAACTGCGTGTGGTAAACCCATTACATGTATCAGTGAAGATATTTGGAGAACCCTGACTGTGCTGTCTCCAATGACAAAGCAGGGAACAACTTCATATATGTCCCGTAAGTCAAACGCAGTGCAACCGAAGAACGTTGAATAGCAGATTTTGCGCTCTGTTGAACAACAACCATCGATTGTATGCTTGAATGCTAGGTATTCTCGGTTTGGTGAAGTCCATTCAACTTCGATACAGTTTAAAGATATTTATTGGTGTGCTTCAAGTAAATCTTGTATATTTAGCAGAAGTACAAATTCGATATCATATCCCAGATGTTGCTTAACTGGCATCGATTCTTTCTCATGACGAAATGTCCTGCAGCTGCTGCCCCTACCTATTAAATAGAAACGAGAGTTAAATGGATTATCAATTATTTCGCTTTTCTTGTGCAGGTGTGCCTTGCTCCAGGTGTCAACCACGCGAAGAAGGTCTCAAGAGCTGAAGTAATAAAACAAATATCTGACTTCAAGGAATTCAAGAAAGTCCTGAGGACTCATAACAATGTGCTCGTCATCTTTGCAAAGTCTGGTAAGTCAGTGATTAATAACTCTGGAAAAGTCAACAGCTTACCCAGTTATATCTAATGTCCCTAACTGACGAACTTGCTTCTTTGGCTGAAAACTATTATTGACTTGATTTACTCCTCACCAATTGCCAGCTAGAATGGATAACAAACTTTCATCATAGCATTGGTGACATTTGACATACCGTATGCACTATATGTAATGTGCAGCTGGAGGACAATTGGTGATAACCGAGATAAGGTTAATTCTCTTAGAATATATGTAGCGCCAAGTGATGTAGGTTCCGGTTTGATATCTATATACATGTAATCGCATGTGAAGCGTGCATGTAAATATTCAAATTAATGGGTATTGCTGTGAAAGGAGGTAACCGATAGGTGTTCGATGTGTTGAATTGAAAATATCTGGAAAACGTTTTAACCTGCGATGTTATGTAACGGAGTTTCTAACAAAAGAAATAGCATGACTGCCCGTCTCATGCGTACAGCGGGCCGGCTCTTTAAAAGGGGAACGTACATTTACGTCACCAAACGTCGAATGATCGCCTCTGACTATTTTTTTATTTTTAACGCGTCATATGGGATAATGGTCAATATTTCTAATAGTGCTCCCGAATAAAATTAATGGGTATTCCATTTTGATGATGTAATGTATTGGGATTAATATCTTGAAAGTTCCTTTGGGCCTAGGAGCTGGACTTTATACCAACCAACCAATCTAATGGAGAAGGCTGTCACATTGGGATCGATATGCTGATGCTTAGCATTGTGATGTTTCACCTTATAGAAAAGGTTGTCACATTGGGATCGATATGCTGATGTTTAGCTTTGTGTTGTTTTACCTTATAGAGAAGGCTGTCACTTTGGGATCGATATGCTGATGTTTAGCAGTGTGATGTTTTACCTTATTGAGAAGGCTGTCGCATTGGGATCGATATGCTGATGTTTAGCAGTGTGATGTTTTACCTTATTGAGAAGGCTGTCGCATTGGGATCGATATGCTGATGTTTAGCATTGTGTTGTTTTACCTTATAGAGAAGGCTGTCACTTTGGGATCGATATGCTGATGTTTAGCATTGTGTTGTTTTACCTTATAGAGAAGGCTGTCACTTTGGGATCGATATGCTGATGTTTGGCATTGTGCTGTTTAGCTTTGTGCTGTTTTGCCTTGTAGAGTAGGCTGTCGCATTGGGATCGATATGCTGATGTTTAGCATTGTGCTGTTTTACCTTATAAAGAAGGCTGTCGCATTGGGATCGATATGCTGATGTTTAGCATCGTGCTGTTTTACCTTGTAGAGAAGGCTGTATCACATTGGGATCTCTATGCTGAGGTGGCAGTGGGCATGAAGGGCCTGGCAACTTTCCTCTTTGTAGACTGTGGGTGAGTTTCATTATCTCTGGGTCATTCATTCATGCACCATAATGTGATTTGTGTCAGAAATCTGTGTAGTGTGCTTGACAGCAAACCAACCCGTGTTTGAGACCGTTTAGGGTCGTTTTGTGTCCGGCAAGCCCATGTTTGTGCAAATGTGATCTAAACTACCCATCGATCCACACATTTTAAAGTATGAAGCATCTTCTCGTCATTTTGAGGGTTCAGTTTTTACTGTCCCCAGATTTGTCGAGTAACCAGCTTGCTTGCAAATCATTTTCAGCTCAAAACACGTTACCAAATACGCGCAAATCAGCCTTTGGCTTCTGCTCTTGTCACGATAAACGTCTTGTAAAAATGTACTGAATGCATGTAATTTGTGTGTTCTTGTGGCAATAAACTGATTATTATTATTGACAGATTTTGAATTGTGCCGGTGGTTTGCATCCCATTGGGCAACTCTCTATATTGTCGTCCCACTGAGTAAATGTCAAGAGCTTACGGGTCAAAGGTGTCGTTCTCAAACGAACCAACCTGACAATTTCATGTGAAAAGAAGCGTTGATAATTCCCTCGTCATGATTAGGATATAACATACCGCTACCTTAACGAGAGCGTCACCCACAGGGTGAAGGCTGATGACGGAAATGAAACATTCCCGCACACCGCACCCCCACCCCTCGCCGCCAATACACACGACCAAACACACGGACAGATGAAAAGTAAATCTAGATTTGGCCCTTCAGATCCAGATTTGACCTCTCAGATCCGGATTGACCACTTAGATACAGATTTGACCCCTCAGGACCATATTTGACTTCTCAGATCCAGATTAACCCATTCGATCCAGATTTGACTTCCCATATCCAGATGTGAAGCCTTAGATTTGACCTATCGTATCCAGGTTGACCATTAAGATCCAAATTTGACCATTCAGATCCACATTTGACCTCTCATATCCAGATTGACCATTCAGATCCACATTTGACCATTCAGATCCAGATTTGACCATTCAGATCCAGATTTGACCATTCAGATCCAGATTTGACCATTCAGATCCAGATTTGACCATACAGATCCAGATTTGACCTCTCAGAGGCAGATCGATCCCTTAGATCCAGATTTGACCACTCAGATCCAGATTTGACCTCTCATATCCAGATTGACCCATCAGATCCAGATTGACCCAGCAGATCCAGATTTGACCCCTTAGATTCAGATTGTACCTCTCTGATCCAGATGTGACCCCGTAGATCCAGATTGCATCTCTCATATCCAGATTGACCTGTCAGATCCGGATTTGACCTCTCAGATCCAGATTGACCCCTCAGATCCAGATTTGACCCCTCAGATCCAGATTTCGGCCCCTTCGATCCAGATTTGACCCCTCAGATCCAGATTTGACCTCTCAGATCCAGATTGACCCTCAGATCCAGATTTGACCTCTCAGATCCAGATTGACCCCTGAGATCCAGATTGACCCCTAAGATCCCGGAGACACCCATAGATGGACAGAACCCAACGCCACACCGCTCTCTTCCCTGTCCGTCAATACACACACAGATTTGAGCAGTATTCCACCCTGAAAGGCGGCACGGCTTATTGCTCACGCGATGAACAGAGGTTATTGCTCAAATATGTAGCCTCATAGAGTCCCATGTTAAACGTTTTTTTAAAGTTAAAATATTTTTTAGCGATCAAACTTCTTAATTGATTTCGATGGCACAGGGCGAGAAAAGCCAGAGGATCATATGTGTATTTTTTTCCAAAGCGCTAGCTCCAAAACTGTCTGTACAGTGGCCTGTATTTCAATTATTGGCCCTATCTCCCAATGGTTAGAGATCAAACGAAAAATTCCTGTGACCTTGACCTTTGACCTACACACCCCGCTAACGAACTTGACCGAGCCATGTCGGATACCTATCGGTGGGTAAAGTTACAGAACGATCTGTTGCGATTTGCGACCAACAGAGTGCGAACAGACAGACAGACAAACAAACAGACACACGGACAAACGGACAAACTGATAGATTCCTCCAATCAAAGATTTCCGTCATAATAAATGGGTCGCACTTAATACGACCAGCGATATATTAAGATATAACTCCGGTACCTTAATAAATGGGTCGCACTTAATACGACCAGCCATATATTAAGATACAACACCGGTACCTTAAAAGAACGTAACACATTGCCGGCGATAAATTAAGATATTACACCGGTACATTAAGAAGTGGGTGGCACTTAAAACGACCATCGATATTGGACACTCGTTTTTCACACGTTTATTTGTTTGTGCTCTACCTAGGCAAGATAAGAAACTATGTAAGAAGCTCAAGGTCTCTTCCACGGAGGAATCTCTGAAACATTACAGGTTGGTAATGGACATCTGAATTACTATCAGAATACACGCAGCCTTTACTTCATCTTCTTAAAATAAATTGCAGCAACACTGTTTAATGAGTGTGCTGAAAGTTGCACTATTACTAATTATCTAGAGTATGCACTCTGACTAGATTTGATTTCAACCTGGTTGTACATTAGATAATTTTTTTCATTGTAGCGAAGGTGAATACAACAAAGATTATGACAGAAAACATACTGTCAAAGTAAGTGACACTTTGTTCTTGGCTTGCTATCGGGTTTGTTGCACTTTGACATTGCTCTGGATGTATGAAATGCCTTGATAGGTACGACTTAGCTCCATAAAGTGACCGGGGACCGGCGCGATAGCTCAGTGGGCTAGAGCGCTCGCATTGAGAGCTCTGGCCACCTGAGAGCCTAACGGCACGTGGGTCGGTGGTTCGCGCCCTGCTATGGCCAGGGCTGTGTGGTCGCAGGATAAAGATCCCATGTTTTTCTTCGCAAAGAGTAGGGGGTTACCCCCGGGGACATTGCTCCACTCTCCCTTCCTTCTCCCATTGACGCGATATGACCAAAGGTGGTTAAAGCGTCCTAAATAACCGCCCAACCAACCATAAATGGATCGTTCATTAATACCCAAATATCAGCAGTAGCTAGAGAATCGTTATAAAGTATAAATGTTATGTTCATTTGTCTTTATGTAACTTCGTTGTTGTTTAATGATGCAGTTCTTTGGATTTGCTGCCGTTTGCCAGATTGCACGTGTATAACGTGGACTATAACGTAACGACTGGCAGAATAACATACCATAAATCAGTCGCGCAAAGCACTTGCCAAATGGTTTGTTTTGCAGTTGAGAAATATTTAATGCAAAGACCCAGTAAATGTAGTAGACAGACCGATTAATGAACCTGGTTTAGCATATCCATATTCCCTGACCTGTCGGTAATCCTACCTAACGGGGGATCTTTATGGCAACATATTCTGGATGGACATTGTTACACAGTAACGTCTGATATTACTCAAGTTTGGAACATTTATCGCTTGATAACTAGAATGACCAGAATAACCACTGTAACCCCTGCGTAACCTAGCAGAATGGCCAGAATAACCACTAACCCCTGTGTAACCTAGCAGAATGGCCAGAATAACCACTGTAACCCCTGCGAAACCTAGCAGAATGGCCAGAATAACCACTGTAACCCCTGCGAAACCTAGCAGAATGACCAGAATAACCACTGTAACCCCTGCGAAACCTAGCAGAATGGCCAGAATAACCACTGTAACCCCTGCGTAACCTAGCAGAATGGCCAGAATAACCACTAACCCCTGTGTAACCTAGCAGAATGGCCAGAATAACCACTGTAACCCCTGCTTACCTAGCAGAATGACCAGAATAACCACTGTAACCCTTGCATAACCTAGCAGAATGGCCAGAATAACCACTGTAACCCTTGCGTAACCTAGCAGAATGGCCAGAATAACCACTGTAACCCCTGCTTACCTAGCAGAATAGCCAGAATAACCACTGTAACCCCTGCGTAACCTAGCAGAATGGCCAGAATAACCACTAACACCTGCGTAACCTAGCAGAATGACCAGAATAACCACTAACCCCTGCGTAACCTAGCAGAATGGCCAGAATAACCACTGTAACCCCTGCGTAACCTAGCAGAATGGCCAGAATAACCACTAACCCCTGCGTAATCTAGCAGAATGGCCAGAATAACCACTGTAACCCCTGCGTAACCTAGCAGAATGA
Organism: Arenicola marina; assembly: GCA_964019135.1. Taxonomy (NCBI): domain Eukaryota; kingdom Metazoa; phylum Annelida; class Polychaeta; family Arenicolidae; genus Arenicola; species Arenicola marina. The sequence goes on along the minus strand of OZ025263.1, from coordinate 38,269,847 downwards.
CCAGAATAACCACTGTAACCCCTGCGTAATCTAGCAGAATGGCCAGAATAACCACTGTAACCCCTGCATAATCTAGCAGAATGGCCAGAATAACCACTGTAACCCCTGCGTAACCTAGCAGAATGACCAGAATAACCACTGTAACCCCTGCGAAACCTAGCAGAATGGCCAGAATAACCACTGTAACCCCTGCGTAACCTAGCAGAATGGCCAGAATAACCACTGTAACACCTGCGTAACCTAGCAGAATGGCCAGAATAACCACTGTAACCCCTGCGTAACATAGCAGAATGACCAGAATAACCACTGTAACCCCTGCGTAACCTAGTAGAATGGCCAGAATAACCACTGTAACACCTGCGTAACCTAGCAGAATGACCAGAATAACCACTGTAACCCCTGCGTAACCTAGCAGAATGGCCAGAATAACCACTGTAACCCCTGCGTAACATAGCAGAATGACCAGAATAACCACTGTAACCCCTGCGTAACCTAGCAGAATGGCCAGAATAACCACTGTAACCCCTGCTTACCTAGCAGAATGGCCAGAATAACCACTGTACCTCCTGCTTACCTAGCAGAATGGCCAGAATAACTACTGTAACACCTGCGTAACCTAGCAGAATGACCAGAATAACCACTGTAACCCCTGCGTAACTTAGCACAATGGCCAGAATAACCACTAACCCCTGCGTAACCTAGCAGAATAGCCAGAATAACCACTGTAACCCCTGCGTAAACTAGCAGAATGGCCAGAATAACCACTGTAATACCTGCGTAACCTAGCAGAATGACCAGTATAACCACTGTAACCCCTGCGTAACCTAGCAGAATGGCCAGAATAACCACTGTAACACCTGCGTAACCTAGCAGAATGACCAGAATAACCACTGTAACCCCTGCGTAACCTAGCAGAATGACCAGTATAACCACTGTAACCCCTGCGTAACCTAGCAGAATGGCCAGAATAACCACTGTAACACCTGCGTAACCTAGCAGAATGACCAGAATAACCACTGTAACCCCTGCGTAACCTAGCAGAATGGCCAGAATAACCACTGTAACCCCTGCGTAACCTAGCAGAATGACCAGAATAACCACTGTAACCCCTGCGTAACCTAGCAGAATGACCAGAATAACCACTGTAACCCCTGCGTAACCTAGCAGAATGACCAGAATAACCACGGTAACACCTGCGTAACATAGCAGAATGACCAGAATAACCACTGTAACCCCTGCGTAACCTAGCAGAATGGCCAGAATAACCACTGTAACCCCTGCTTACCTAGCAGAATGGCCAGAATAACCACTGTAACCCCTGCGTAACATAGCAGAATGACCAGAATAACCACTGTAACCCCTGCGTAACCTAGCAGAATGGCCAGAATAACCACTGTACCCCCTGCTTACCTAGCAGAATGGCCAGAATAACCACTGAACTCCTGCTTACCTAGCAGAATGGCCAGAATAACTACTGTAACACCTGCGTAACCTAGCAGAATGACCAGAATAACCACTGTAACCCCTGCGTAACTTAGCAGAATGGCCAGAATAACCACTAACCCCTGCGTAACCTAGCAGAATAGCCAGAATAACCACTGTAACCCCTGCGTAAACTAGCAGAATGGCCAGAATAACCACTGTAACACCTGCGTAACCTAGCAGAATGACCAGTATAACCACTGTAACCCCTGCGTAACCTAGCAGAATGGCCAGAATAACCACTGTAACACCTGCGTAACCTAGCAGAATGACCAGAATAACCACTGTAACCCCTGCGTAACCTAGCAGAATGACCAGTATAACCACTGTAACCCCTGCATAACCTAGCAGAATGGCCAGAATAACCACTGTAACACCTGCGTAACCTAGCAGAATGACCAGAATAACCACTGTAACCCCTGCGTAACCTAGCAGAATGGCCAGAATAACCACTAACCCCTGCGTAACCTAGCAGAATGACCAGAATAACCACTAACCCCTGCGTAACCTAGCAGAATGGCCAGAATAACCACTGTAACCCCTGCTTACCTAGCAGAATGACCAGAATAACCACTGTAACCCCTGCATAACCTAGCAGAATGACCAGAATAACCACTGTAACCCTGCGTAACCTAGCAGAATGGCCAGAATAACCACTGTAACCCCTGCGTAACCTAGCAGAATGACCAGAATAACCACTGTAACCCCTGCGTAACCTAGCAGAATGACCAGAATAACCACTGTAACCCCTGCGTAACCTAGCAGAATGACCAGAATAACCACGGTAACACCTGCGTAACCTAGCAGAATGGCCAGAATAACCACTGTAACACATGCAAAACTTAGCAGAATGGCCAGAATAACCACTGTAACACATGCATAACTTAGCAGAATGGCCAGAATAACCACTGTAACACATGCATAACTTAGCAGAATGGCCAGAATAACCACTGTAACCCCTGCGTAATCTAGCAGAATGACCAGAATAACCACTGTAACCCCTGCGTAATCTGGCAGAATGGCCAGAATAACCACTGTAACCCCTGCGTAACCTAGCAGAATGGCCAGAATAACCACTAACACCTGCGTAGCCTAGCAGAATGACCAGTATAACCACTGTAACCCCTGCTTACCTAGCAGAATGACCAGAATAACCACTGTAACCCCTGCATAACCTAGCAGAATGGCCAGAATAACCACTGTAACCCCTGCGTAACCTAGCAGAATGACCAGAATAACCACTGTAACCCCTGCGTAACCTAGCAGAATGGCCAGAATAACCACTGTAACCCCTGCGTAACCTAGCAGAATGGCCAGAATAACCACTAACACCTGTGTAACCTAGCAGAATAGCCAGAATAACCACTGTAACCCCTGCGTAGCCTAGCAGAATAGCCAGAATAACCACTGTAACCCCTGCGTAACCTAGCAGAATGGCCAGAATAACCACTAACACCTGCGTAACCTAGCAGAATAGCCAGAATAACCACTGTAACCCCTGCGTAACCTAGCAGAATGACCAGAATAACCACTGTAACCCCTGCGTAATCTAGCAGAATGGCCAGAATAACCACTGTAACCCCTGCGTAATCTAGCAGAATGGCCAGAATAACCACTGTAACCCCTGCGTAATCTAGCAGAATGGCCAGAATAACCACTGTAACCCTTGCGTAACCTAGCAGAATGACCAGAATAACCACTGTAACCCCTGCGTAACCTAGCAGAATGGCCAGAAGTACCACTAACACCTGCGTAACCTAGCAGAATGACCAGAATAACCACTGTAACCCTTGCGTAACCTAGCAGAATGACCAGAATAACCACTGTAACACCTGCGTAACCTAGCAGAATGGCCAGAATAACCACTAACCCCTGCGTAACCTAGCAGAATAGCCAGAATAACCACTGTAACCCCTGCATAACCTAGCAGAATGGCCAGAATAACCACTGTAACACCTGCGTAACCTAGCAGAATGGCCAGAATAACCACTGTAACACCTGCGTAACATAGCAGTATGGCCAGAATAACCACTGTAACCCCTGCGTAACCTAGCAGAATGGCCAGAATAACCACTAACCCCTGCGTAACCTAGCAGAATGGCCAGAATAACCACTAACACCTGCGTAACCTAGCAGAATGACCAGTATAACCACTGTAACCCCTGCTTACCTAGCAGAATGACCAGAATAACCACTAACACCTGCGTAACCTAGCAGAATAGCCAGAATAACCACTGTAACCCCTGCGTAACCTAGCAGAATAGCCAGAATAACCACTAACACCTGCGTAACATAGCAGTATGGCCAGAATAACCACTGTAACACATGCGTAACTTAGCAGAATGGCCAGAATAACCACTGTAACCCCTGCGTAATCTAGCAGAATGGCCAGAATAACCACTGTAACCCCTGCGTAATCTAGCAGAATGGCCAGAATAACCACTGTAACCCTTGCGTAACCTAGCAGAATGACCAGAATAACCACTGTAACCCTTGCGTAACCTAGCAGAATGGCCAGAATAACCACTGTAACCCCTGCTTACCTAGCAGAATAGCCAGAATAACCACTGTAACCCCTGCGTAACCTAGCAGAATGGCCAGAATAACCACTAACACCTGCGTAACCTAGCAGAATGACCAGAATAACCACTAACCCCTGCGTAACCTAGCAGAATGGCCAGAATAACCACTGTAACCCCTGCGTAACCTAGCAGAATGGCCAGAATAACCACTAACCCCTGCGTAATCTAGCAGAATGGCCAGAATAACCACTGTAACCCCTGCGTAACCTAGCAGAATGACCAGAATAACCACTGTAACCCCTGCGTAATCTAGCAGAATGGCCAGAATAACCACTGTAACCCCTGCATAATCTAGCAGAATGGCCAGAATAACCACTGTAACCCCTGCGTAACCTAGCAGAATGACCAGAATAACCACTGTAACCCCTGCGAAACCTAGCAGAATGGCCAGAATAACCACTAACCCCTGCGTAACCTAGTAGAATGGCCAGAATAACCACTGTAACACCTGCGTAACCTAGCAGAATGACCAGAATAACCACTGTAACCCCTGCGTAACCTAGCAGAATGGCCAGAATAACCACTGTAACCCCTGCGTAACATAGCAGAATGACCAGAATAACCACTGTAACCCCTGCGTAACCTAGCAGAATGGCCAGAATAACCACTGTAACCCCTGCTTACCTAGCAGAATGGCCAGAATAACCACTGTACCTCCTGCTTACCTAGCAGAATGGCCAGAATAACTACTGTAACACCTGCGTAACCTAGCAGAATGACCAGAATAACCACTGTAACCCCTGCGTAACTTAGCAGAATGGCCAGAATAACCACTAACCCCTGCGTAACCTAGCAGAATAGCCAGAATAACCACTGTAACCCCTGCGTAAACTAGCAGAATGGCCAGAATAACCACTGTAATACCTGCGTAACCTAGCAGAATGACCAGTATAACTACTGTAACCCCTGCGTAACCTAGCAGAATGGCCAGAATAACCACTGTAACACCTGCGTAACCTAGCAGAATGACCAGAATAACCACTGTAACCCCTGCGTAACCTAGCAGAATGACCAGTATAACCACTGTAACCCCTGCGTAACCTAGCAGAATGGCCAGAATAACCACTGTAACACCTGCGTAACCTAGCAGAATGACCAGAATAACCACTGTAACCCCTGCGTAACCTAGCAGAATGGCCAGAATAACCACTGTAACCCCTGCGTAACCTAGCAGAATGACCAGAATAACCACTGTAACCCCTGCGTAACCTAGCAGAATGACCAGAATAACCACTGTAACCCCTGCGTAACCTAGCAGAATGACCAGAATAACCACGGTAACACCTGCGTAACATAGCAGAATGACCAGAATAACCACTGTAACCCCTGCGTAACCTAGCAGAATGGCCAGAATAACCACTGTAACCCCTGCTTACCTAGCAGAATGGCCAGAATAACCACTGTAACCCCTGCGTAACATAGCAGAATGACCAGAATAACCACTGTAACCCCTGCGTAACCTAGCAGAATGGCCAGAATAACCACTGTACCCCCTGCTTACCTAGCAGAATGGCCAGAATAACCACTGTAACTCCTGCTTACCTAGCAGAATGGCCAGAATAACTACTGTAACACCTGCGTAACCTAGCAGAATGACCAGAATAACCACTGTAACCCCTGCGTAACTTAGCAGAATGGCCAGAATAACCACTAACCCCTGCGTAACCTAGCAGAATAGCCAGAATAACCACTGTAACCCCTGCGTAAACTAGCAGAATGGCCAGAATAACCACTGTAACACCTGCGTAACCTAGCAGAATGACCAGTATAACCACTGTAACCCCTGCGTAACCTAGCAGAATGGCCAGAATAACCACTGTAACACCTGCGTAACCTAGCAGAATGACCAGAATAACCACTGTAACCCCTGCGTAACGTAGCAGAATGACCAGTATAACCACTGTAACCCCTGCATAACCTAGCAGAATGGCCAGAATAACCACTGTAACACCTGCGTAACCTAGCAGAATGACCAGAATAACCACTGTAACCCCTGCGTAACCTAGCAGAATGGCCAGAATAACCACTAACCCCTGCGTAACCTAGCAGAATGGCCAGAATAACCACTAACCCCTGCGTAACCTAGCAGAATGGCCAGAATAACCACTGTAACCCCTGCTTACCTAGCAGAATGACCAGAATAACCACTGTAACCCCTGCATAACCTAGCAGAATGACCAGAATAACCACTGTAACCCTGCGTAACCTAGCAGAATGGCCAGAATAACCACTGTAACCCCTGCGTAACCTAGCAGAATGACCAGAATAACCACTGTAACCCCTGCGTAACCTAGCAGAATGACCAGAATAACCACTGTAACCCCTGCGTAACCTAGCAGAATGACCAGAATAACCACGGTAACACCTGCGTAACCTAGCAGAATGGCCAGAATAACCACTGTAACACATGCATAACTTAGCAGAATGGCCAGAATAACCACTGTAACACATGCATAACTTAGCAGAATGGCCAGAATAACCACTGTAACACATGCATAACTTAGCAGAATGGCCAGAATAACCACTGTAACCCCTGCGTAATCTAGCAGAATGACCAGAATAACCACTGTAACCCCTGCGTAATCTAGCAGAATGGCCAGAATAACCACTGTAACCCCTGCGTAACCTAGCAGAATGGCCAGAATAACCACTAACACCTGCGTAGCCTAGCAGAATGACCAGTATAACCACTGTAACCCCTGCTTACCTAGCAGAATGACCAGAATAACCACTAACACCTGCGTAACCTAGCAGAATAGCCAGAATAACCACTGTAACCCCTGCGTAACCTAGCAGAATAGCCAGAATAACCACTGTAACACCTGCGTAACATAGCAGTATGGCCAGAATAACCACTGTAACACATGCGTAACTTAGCAGAATGGCCAGAATAACCACTGTAACCCCTGCGTAATCTAGCAGAATGGCCAGAATAACCACTGTAACCCCTGCGTAATCTAGCAGAATGGCCAGAATAACCACTGTAACCCTTGCGTAACCTAGCAGAATGACCAGTATAACCACTGTAACCCCTGCGTAACCTAGCAGAATGGCCAGAAGTACCACTAACACCTGCGTAACCTAGCAGAATGACCAGAATAACCACTGTAACCCTTGCGTAACCTAGCAGAATGACCAGAATAACCACTGTAACACCTGCGTAACCTAGCAGAATGGCCAGAATAACCACTAACCCCTGCGTAACCTAGCAGAATAGCCAGAATAACCACTGTAACCCCTGCATAACCTAGCAGAATGGCCAGAATAACCACTGTAACACCTGCGTAACCTAGCAGAATGGCCAGAATAACCACTGTAACACCTGCGTAACATAGCAGTATGGCCAGAATAACCACTGTAACCCCTGCGTAACCTAGCAGAATGGCCAGAATAACCACTAACCCCTGCGTAACCTAGCAGAATGGCCAGAATAACCACTGTAACACCTGCGTAACCTAGCAGAATGACCAGAATAACCACTGTAACCCCTGCGTAACCTAGCAGAATGGCCAGAATAACCACTGTAACCCCTGCGTAACCTAGCAGAATGACCAGTATAACCACTGTAACCCCTGCTTACCTAGCAGAATGACCAGAATAACCACTAACACCTGCGTAACCTAGCAGAATAGCCAGAATAACCACTGTAACCCCTGCGTAACCTAGCAGAATAGCCAGAATAACCACTGTAACACCTGCGTAACATAGCAGTATGGCCAGAATAACCACTGTAACACATGCGTAACTTAGCAGAAAGAAGTCAACCGGTTAGTTAATGTAATATAATAATAATGAGTTGTGTATGTGCGTTTTGCAGTCTTTGTCGAGTTTTCTGCGGGATCCCAAGGGAGAAATTCCATGGGAGGAGGACATTACGGCGGAGTACGTGGTGCATTTGGACAATAAACAGGTACGGTGGATCTCTCATTTCAGGCACAATATAATGCTACGAACAGATGCAGTGAATCTCATCTAAAGCACAATATAATGCTACAAACAGGTGCAGTAGCTCTATCACTTAAGGCACAATATAATGCTACGAACAGGTACGGCGAATCTCTCATTTAAGGAACAATATAATGCTACGAACAGGTGCAGTGAATCTCATTTAAGGCTCAATATAATGCTACAAACAGGTGCAGTAGCTCTATCACTTAAGGTACCATATAATGCTACGAACAGGTGCAGTGAATCTCATTTAAGGCTCAATATAATGCTACAAACAGGTGCAGTAGCTCTATCACTTAAGGTACCATATAATGGTACGAACAAGTACGGCGAATCTCTTACCTCATATACAATATAATGCTACAAACAGGTATAGTAGCTCTCTCACTTCTCTGTTTGTGACTGGTGTGTATTTGCCTTCATTGATGGATATGCCTTTTTATATTTCAGAGTTTGACAACGTTGCTACGAAAAGAAAAGAAACCCATTCTTGTTATGTTTTATGCACCATGTGAGTATCTGTAATGGTTCGAGTTGCATTGGCGCTAAGCTTTTCGACGTTATCAAGTATTCGACAAGTGTTAGATGAGAACCGACCACTTCTACAGCTGTGCAGCACCATTATTCATGTCTGTGTCTGTCATTGAAGTCTGTCACAATTCCACCAAACCCATTGAATCAGATTTCCAGTAAATGTATGGTTACGTCCCACTGATAACAGTTTGAATGTTGATATATTTCTTCTGCTCGCAGGGTGTGGATTTTGCAAAAAAATGAAACCAGACTTTGCCGCCGCTGCTAAGGCCCTTGCAGGTGAAGCGGTGAGTATCAGTACTGTGTGAGGGTTTAGGCCCGATTGGACCCGGCAGGTTCTGACAGGTTCCGGCTTGACCCGACAGCTTCCGGCTGGACCCGACAGGTTCCGGCTGCTCTCGACAGGTTCCGGCTGGACCCGACAGGTTCCGGCTGCTCCCGACAGGTTCCGGCTGCACCCGGCTGGTTCCGGCTCGGCCCGACTGGTTCTGGCTGGATCCGGTTAGACTAGGAAAATTCCTGCTGGACCTGGCAAATTCCGGCTGGGCACGGCTGGACCCGGCAGGTTCCGGCTGGTTCCGACTGGACCCGGCAGATTCCGGCTGGGCCCGACTGGTTCCGGCTGGACCCGGCTGGACCAGGCAGATTCCGGCTGGACCTAGCAAATTCCGGCTGGGCGCGGCTGGACCCGACTGGTTCCGGCTGGGCGCGGCTGGACCCGGCTGGACCCGACTGGTTCCGGCAGGTTCCGGCAGGTTCCGGCTGGGCGCGGCTGGACCCGGCTGGTTCCGGCAGGTTCCGGCAGGTTCCGGCAGGTTCCGGCAGGTTCCGGCTGGTCCCGGGCTGGACCTGCCGGGTCCCGTCGGAACGCATTCAATCTGGGAACATGTATCGTTGAGAATTTACTTACATTACTTTTAGCTGACCTACTGCCCTATAATTACTATTTCTAAGATATGGACTGTATGCTGAGTATTTTTGTTTGTTGGTTGGTTGCAGATAATTGCTGGCATGGATGTTGACAAGCCCGACAACATGATTATCCGCATTGAATACAACATCACTGGCTTCCCGACCATATGCTACTTCGAGTGAGTGGTTCTTGTTCAATGTTGCGTCAGTGCGCTCGCTCTGTCACATACTGGCCATGCTGGGATGACATTTCGATATTCTATTTGGTAGGTAAAGTGAGATACCAACCATGATGCCCAATAAATGTCTTAATGCCAGTGAACAGGTATGGTCGTTATGATGAACATGTTTGTGAGATATTGTGTGTGTTTGGTTTCAGACGCGGACAGTTCCAGTACCGGTATGGCGGGGAGAACACTGAAGCTGGCATGATCAGCTGGATGAGGAAGTAAGTGACGATACCACAGCGCGGCGCTAGGGCTTCAATCTCTATCAATCTTTTACTACGACCTACACTACCATCAACGTTCTGCCTTGGAAGCGGCAATGGAAAAAAAGGAGTCCGGTGTTCCCTCTGTATCTCCCCCCGCTCTGTGTTTCAGTCCGGTGTTCCCTCTGTATCTCTCCCCGCTCTGTGTTTCAGTCCGGTGTTCCCTCTGTATCTCTCCCCGCTCTGTGTTTCAGTCCGGTGTTCCCTCTGTATCTCTCCCCGCTGTGTTTCAGTCCGGTGTTCCCTCTGTATCTCTCCCCGCTCCGTGTTTCAGTCCGGTGTTCCCTCTGTATCTCTCCCCGCTCTGTGTTTCAGTCCGGTGTTCCCTCTGTATCTCTCCCCGCTCTGTGTTTCAGTCCGGTGTTCCCTCTGTATCTCTCCCCGCTCTGTGTTTCAGTCCGGTGTTCCCTCTGTATCTCTCCCCGCTCCGTGTTTCAGTCCGGTGTTCCCTCTGTATCTCTCCCCGCTCTGTGTTTCAGTCCGGTGTTCCCTCTGTATCTCCCCCCGCTCCGTGTTTCATTCCGATGTTCCCTTTGTATCTCTCCCCGCTCTGTGTTTCAGCCCGGTGTTCCCTCTGTATCTCTCCCCGCTCCGTGTTTCAGTCCGGTGTTCCCTCTGTATCTCTCCCCGCTCCGTGTTTCAGCCCGGTGTTCCCTCTGTATCTCTCCCCGCTCCGTGTTTCAGTCCGATGTTCCCTCTGTATCTCTCCCCGCTCTGTGTTTCAGTCTGGTGTTCCCTCTGTATCTCTCCCCGCTCCGTGTTTTAGCCCGGTGTTCCCTCTGTATCTCTCTCCGCTCTGTGTTTCATTCCGGTGTTCCCTCTGTATCTCTCCCCGCTCCGTGTTTCAGTCCGGTGTTCCCTCTGTATCTCCCCCCGCTCTGTGTTTCAGTCCGGTGTTCCCTCTGTATCTCTCTGTATCTCTCCCCGCTCCGTGTTTCAGTCCGGTGTTCCCTCTGTATCTCTCCCCGCTCCGTGTTTCAGCCCGATGTTCCCTCTGTATCTCTCCCCGCTCTGTGTTTCAGTCCGGTGTTCCCTCTGTATCTCTCCCCGCTCCGTGTTTCAGTCCGGTGTTCCCTCTGTATCTCCCCCCGCTCTGTGTTTCAGTCCGGTGTTCCCTCTGTATCTCTCTGTATCTCTCCCCGCTCCGTGTTTCAGCCCGGTGTTCCCTCTGTATCTCTCTCCGCTCTGTGTTTCATTCCGATGTTCCCTTTGTATCTCTCCCCGCTCTGTGTTTCAGTCCGGTGTTCCCTCTGTATCTCTCCCCGCTCTGTGTTTCAGTCCGGTGTTCCCTCTGTATCTCTCCCCGCTCCGTGTTTCAGCCCGGTGTTCTCTCTGTATCTCTCTCCGCTCTGTGTTTCATTCCGATGTTCCCTTTGTATCTCTCCCCGCTCTGTGTTTCAGCCCGGTGTTCCCTTTGTATCTCTCCCCGCTCTGTGTTTCAGTCCGATGTTCCCTCTGTATCTCTCCCCGCTCCGTGTTTCAGTCCGGTGTTCCCTCTGTATCTCTCCCCGCTCCGTGTTTCAGTCCGATGTTCCCTCTGTATCTCTCCCCGCTCTGTGTTTCAGTCCGGTGTTCCCTCTGTATCTCTCCCCGCTCTGTGTTTCAGTCCGGTGTTCCCTCTGTATCTCTCCCCGCTCTGTGTTTCAGTTCGATGTTCCCTTTGTATCTCTCCCCGCTCCGTGTTTCAGTCCGGTGTTCCCTCTGTATCTCTCCCCGCTCCGTGTTTCAGCCCGGTGTTCCCTTTTTATCTCCCCCCGCTCTGTGTTTCAGTCCGGTGTTCCCTCTGTATCTCTCCCCGCTCCGTGTTTCAGTCCGATGTTCCCTCTGTATCTCTCCCCGCTCCGTGTTTCAGTCCGGTGTTCCCTTTGTATCTCCCCCCGCTCCGTGTTTCAGTCCGGTGTTACCTCTGTATCTCTCCCCGCTCCGTGTTTCAGTCCGATGTTCCCTCTGTATCTCTTCCCGCTCTGTGTTTCAGTCCGGTGTTCTCTCTGTATCTCTCCCCGCTCTGTGTTTCAGTCCGGTGTTCCCTCTGTATCTCTCCCCGCTCCGTGTTTCAGTCCGATGTTCCCTCTGTATCTCTCCCCGCTCCGTGTTTCAGTCCGGTGTTCCCTTTGTATCTCTCCCCGCTCCGTGTTTCCGTCCGGTGTTCCCTCTGTATCTCTCCCCGCTCCGTGTTTCAGTCCGGTGTTCCCTCTGTATCTCTCCCCGCTCTGTGTTTCAGTCCGGTGTTCCCTTTGTATCTCTCCCCGCTCCGTGTTTCCGTCCGGTGTTCCCTCTGTATCTCTCCCCGCTCCGTGTTTCAGTCCGGTGTTCCCTCTGTATCTCTCCCCGCTCTGTGTTTCAGTCCGGTGTTCCCTCTGTATCTCTCCCCGCTCTGTGTTTCAGTCCGGTGTTCCCTCTGTATCTCTCGCCGCTCTGTGTTTCAGTCCGATGTTCCCTCTGTATCTCTCCCCGCTCTGTGTTTCATTCCGGTGTTCCCTTTGTATCTCTCGCCGCTCTGTGTTTCAGTCCGGTGTTCCCTCTGTATCTCCCCCCGTTCTGTGTTTCATTCCGGTGTTCCCTTTGTATCTCTCCCCGCTCTGTGTTTCAGTCCGGTGTTCCCTCTGTATCTCTCGCCGCTCTGTGTTTCAGTCCGATGTTCCCTCTGTATCTCTCCCCGCTCTGTGTTTCATTCCGGTGTTCCCTTTGTATCTCTCGCCGCTCTGTGTTTCAGTCCGATGTTCCCTCTGTATCTCCCCCCGCTCTGTGTTTCAGTCCGGTGTTCCCTCTGTATCTCTCTGTATCTCTCCCCGCTCCGTGTTTCAGCCCGGTGTTCCCTCTGTATCTCTCTCCGCTCTGTGTTTCATTCCGATGTTCCCTTTGTATCTCTCCCCGCTCTGTGTTTCAGTCCGGTGTTCCCTCTGTATCTCTCCCCGCTCTGTGTTTCAGTCCGGTGTTCCCTCTGTATCTCTCCCCGCTCCGTGTTTCAGCCCGGTGTTCTCTCTGTATCTCTCTCCGCTCTGTGTTTCATTCCGATGTTCCCTTTGTATCTCTCCCCGCTCTGTGTTTCAGTCCGATGTTCCCTTTGTATCTCTCCCCGCTCTGTGTTTCAGTCCGATGTTCCCTCTGTATCTCTCCCCGCTCCGTGTTTCAGTCCGGTGTTCCCTCTGTATCTCTCCCCGCTCCGTGTTTCAGTCCGATGTTCCCTCTGTATCTCTCCCCGCTCTGTGTTTCAGTCCGGTGTTCCCTCTGTATCTCTCCCCGCTCTGTGTTTCAGTCCGGTGTTCCCTCTGTATCTCTCCCCGCTCTGTGTTTCAGTTCGATGTTCCCTTTGTATCTCTCCCCGCTCCGTGTTTCAGTCCGGTGTTCCCTCTGTATCTCTCCCCGCTCCGTGTTTCAGCCCGGTGTTCCCTTTTTATCTCCCCCCGCTCTGTGTTTCAGTCCGGTGTTCCCTCTGTATCTCTCCCCGCTCCGTGTTTCAGTCCGATGTTCCTTCTGTATCTCTCCCCGCTCCGTGTTTCAGTCCGGTGTTCCCTTTGTATCTCCCCCCGCTCCGTGTTTCAGTCCGGTGTTCCCTCTGTATCTCTCCCCGCTCCGTGTTTCAGTCCGATGTTCCCTCTGTATCTCTCCCCGCTCTGTGTTTCAGTCCGGTGTTCCCTCTGTATCTCTCCCCGCTCTGTGTTTCAGTCCGGTGTTCCCTCTGTATCTCTCCCCGCTCCGTGGTTCAGTCCGATGTTCCCTCTGTATCTCTCCCCGCTCCGTGTTTCAGTCCGGTGTTCCCTCTGTATCTCTCCCCGCTCCGTGTTTCCGTCCGGTGTTCCCTCTGTATCTCTCCCCGCTCTGTGTTTCAGTCCGGTGTTCCCTTGTATCTCTCCCCGCTCCGTGTTTCCGTCCGGTGTTCCCTCTGTATCTCTCCCCGCTCCGTGTTTCAGTCCGGTGTTCCCTCTGTATCTCTCCCCGCTCTGTGTTTCAGTCCGGTGTTCCCTCTGTATCTCTCCCCGCTCTGTGTTTCAGTCCGATGTTCCCTCTGTATCTCTCCCCGCTCTGTGTTTCATTCCGGTGTTCCCTTTGTATCTCTCGCCGCTCTGTGTTTCAGCCCGGTGTTCCCTCTGTATCTCTCCCCGCTCTGTGTTTCAGTCCGGTGTTCCCTCTGTATCTCTCCCCGCTCTGTGTTTCAGTCCGGTGTTCCCTCTGTATCTCTCCCCGCTCTGTGTTTCATTCCGGTGTTCCCTTTGTATCTCTCGCCGCTCTGTGTTTCAGCCCGGTGTTCCCTCTGTATCTCTCCCCGCTCTGTTTTTCAGTCCGGTGTTCCCTCTGTATCTCTCCCCGCTCCGTGTTTCCGTCCGGTGTTCCCTCTGTATCTCTCCCCGCTCTGTGTTTCAGTCCGGTGTTCCCTTTGTATCTCTCCCCGCTCCGTGTTTCCGTCCGGTGTTCCCTCTGTATCTCTCCCCGCTCTGTGTTTCAGTCCGGTGTTCCCTTTGTATCTCTCGCCGCTCTGTGTTTCAGTCCGGTGTTCCCTCTGTATCTCTCGCCGCTCTGTGTTTCAGTCCGATGTTCCCTCTGTAAATCTCCCCGCTCTGTGTTTCATTCCGGTGTTCCCTTTGTATCTCTCGCCGCTCTGTGTTTCAGTCCGGTGTTCCCTCTGTATCTCCCCCCGTTCTGTGTTTCAGCCCGACGCCGCCCGAGGAGAAGGAGGCCGAGGCTGAGTGGGCGGACGAGGACACTGATGTTGTGCACCTGGCGGATGACACATTCCACCCCTTCATCGCCGAACACCCGTCCGTCCTCGTCATGTTTTATGCCCCGTGTATGTATCCGGACTGTCATGGCCGTGTTCAGCACAGCAGGCCGCTGATAGCCTTACGTGCTATACATCTCTTTATTTCTGATGGTTCAGGCCATTCCTGTGGCTCGGGCTAGGTTATGAGCTAATGTGCGCAAAGCTTGTCCATCACCCCAATTCGTTAAATTATAGTTTGTGTGTGTCCTGATTGTATTTCATCATACCCGTTCGGTCTCACTACCACATGACCTGTTGCTGTATCAACCTTTCATAACGTCCACGATGTAATAGTTTGTTGACATGATCATCTAATCATACCGTAAGCAAGTTCCCGTAAGACAATTGGTTTCTGTGAACGAGAAAACAAGGCCAGAAAGTTAGCGTAACTGTGTTCTGAATTCCGATTTTGTTCTCGCAGTTCAAATTATGTCAGGCTTCATCTGGTACCTCGCCTGTCCCAGTGGGTTACACCCCGTACATGTCACCTGTCCCAGGGTGTTACACCCCGTACATGTCGCCTGTCTCAGGCTGTTACACCCCGTACATGTCGCCTGTCCCAGGGTGTTACACCCGGTAGATGTCGCCTGTCCCAGGGTGTTACACCCCGTACATGTCTGCTGTCCCAGGGTGTTACACCCCGTACATGTCACCTGTCCCAGGATGTTACACCCCGTACATGTCGCCTGTCCCAGGGTGTTACACCCCGTACATGTCGCCTGTCCCAGGGTGTTACGCCCCGTACATGTCGCTTGTCCCAGGGAGTTACACCCCGTACATGTCACCTGTCCCAGGGTGTTACACCCCGTACATGCCACCTGTCCCACGGTGTTACACCCCGTACATGTCACCTACCCCAGGGTTTTACACCCCGTACATGTCACCTGTCCCAAGGTGTTACACCCGTACATGTCACCTGTCACAGGGTGTTATACCCCGTACATGTCGCCTGTCCCAGGGTGTTACACCCGGTACATGTCGCCTGTCCCAGGCTGTTACACCCCGTACATGTCACCTGTCCCAGGGTGTTACACCCCGTACATGTCTCCTGTCCCAGGGTGTTACACACCGTACATGTCACCTACCCCAGGGTGTTACACCCCGGACATGTCGCCTGTCCCAGGGTGTTACACCCCGTACATGTCGCCTGTCCCAGGGTGTTACGCCCCGTACATGTCGCCTGTCCCAGGGTGTTACACCCCGTACATGTCACCTGTCCCAGGGTGTTACACCCCGTACATGTCGCCTGTCCCAGGGTGTTACGCCCCGTACATGTCGCCTGTCCCAGGGTGTTACACCCCGTACATGTTACCTGTCCCAAGGTGTTACACCCCGTACATGTCACCTGTCCCAGAGTGTCACACCCCGTACATGTCACCTACCCCAGGGTGTTACACCCCGTACATGTCACCTACCCCAGGGTGTTACACCCCGTACATGTCACCTGACCCAGGGTGTTACACCCCGTACATGTCACCTGTCCCAGGGTGTTACACCCCGTACATGTCACCTGTCCCAGGGTGTTACACCCAGTACATGTCACCTACCCCAGTGTGTTACACCCCGTACATGTCACCTGTCCCAGGGTGTTACACCCCGTACATGTCACCTACCCCAGGGTGTTACACCCCGTTCATGTCACCTGTCCCAGGGTGTTACACCCCGTACATGTCGCCTGTCCCAGGGTGTTACCCCCCGTACATGTCACCTGTCCCAGGGTGTTACACCCCGTACATGTCGCCTGTCCCAGGGTGTTACACCCCGTACATGTCACCTACCCCAGTGTGTTACACCCCGTACATGTCACCTGTCCCAGGGTGTTACACCCCGTACATGTCACCTACCCCAGGGTGTTACACCCCGTTCATGTCACCTGTCCCAGTGTGTTACACCCCGTACATGTCGCCTGTCCCAGGGTGTTACCCCCCGTACATGTCACCTGTCCCAGGGTGTTACGCCCCGTACATGTCACCTACCCCAGGGTGTTACACCCCGTACATGTCGCCTGTCCCAGGGTGTTACACCCCGTACATGTCGCCTGTCCCAGGGTGTTACACCCAGGACATGTCGCCTGTCCCAGGGTATTACACCCCGTACATGTCGCCTGTCCCAGGGTGTTACACCCCGTACATGTCGCCTGTCCCAGGGTGTTACACCCCGTACATGTCGCCTGTCCCAGGGTGTTACACCTCGTACATGTCGCCTGTCCCAGGGTGTTACACCCTGGACATGTCGCCTGTCCCAGGGTGTTACACCTCGGACATGTCGCCTGTCCCAGGGTGTTACACCCCGTACATGTCGCCTGTCCCAGGGTGTTACACCCCGTACAATCGCCTGTCCCAGGGTGTTACACCCCGTACATGTCGCCTGTCCCAGGGTGTTACACCCCGTACATGTCGCCTGTCCCAGGGTGTTACACCCCGGACATGTCTCCTGCCCCATGGTGTTACACCCCGTACATGTCGCCTGTCCCAGGGTGTTACACCCCGGACATGTCGCCTGTCCCAGGGTGTTACACCCCGGACATGTCACCTGACCCAGGGTGTTACACCCCGTACATGTCACCTGTCCCAAGGTGTTACACCCCGTACCTGTCACCTGTCCCAGGGTGTTACACCCAGTACATGTCACCTACCCCAGTGTGTTACACCCCGTACATGTCACCTGTCCCAGGGTGTTACACCCCGTACATGTCACCTGCCCCAGGGTGTTACACCCCGTTCATGTCACCTGTCCCAGGGTGTTACACCCCGTACATGTCGCCTGTCCCAGGGTGTTACCCCCCGTACATGTCACCTGTCCCAGGGTCTTACACCCCGTACATGTCGCCTGTCCCAGGGTGTTACACCCCGTACATGTCACCTACCCCAGTGTGTTACACCCCGTACATGTCACCTGTCCCAGGGTGTTACACCCCGTACATGTCGCCTGTCCCAGGGTGTTACGTCCCGTACATGTCACCCACCCCAGGTTGTTTCGCCCCGTACATGTCGCCTGTCCCAGGGTGTTACACCCCGTACATGTCACCTGTCCCAGGGTGTTACACCCCGTACATGTCGCCTGTCCCAGGGTGTTACACCCCGTACATGTCACCTGTCCCAGGGTGTTACACCCCCTACATGTCACCTACCCCAGGGTGTTACACCCAGTGCATGTGACCTGTCCCAGGGTATTACACCCCGTACATGTCGCCTGTCCCAGGGTGTTACGCCCGGTACATGTCGCCTGTCTCAGGGTGTTACACCCCGTACATGTCGCCTGTCCCAGGGTGTTACACCCCGTACATGTCGCCTGTCCCAGGGTGTTACACCCCGTACATGTCGCCTGTCCCAGGGTGTTACACCCCGTACATGTCACCTGTCCCAGGGTGTTACACCCCGTACATGTCGCCTGTCCCAGGGTGTTACACCCCGTACATGTCGCCTGTCCCAGGGTGTTACGCCCCGTACATGTCGCCTGTCCCAGGGTGTTACACCCCGTACATGTCACCTGTCCCAAGGTGTTACACCCCGTACATGCCAAATGTCCCACGGTGTTACACCCCGTACATGTCACCTACCCCAGGGTGTTACATCCCGTACATGTCGCCTGTCCCAGGGTGTTACACCCCGTACATGTCACCTGTCCCAAGGTGTTACACTCCGTACATGTCACCTGTCACAGGGTGTTACACCCCGTACATGTCACCTACCCCAGGGTGTTACACCCCGTACATGTCGCCTGTCCCAGGGTGTTACACCCCGTACATGTCACCTGACCCAGGGTGTTACACCCCGTACATGTCACCTGTCCCAAGGTGTTACACCCCGTACATGTCACCTGTCCCAGGGTGTTACACCCAGTACATATCACCTACCCCAGTGTGTTACACCCCGTACATGTCTGCTGTCCCAGGGTGTTACACCCCGTACATGTCCCCTACCCCAGGGTGTTACACCCCGTACATGTCACCTACCCCAGGGTGTTACACCCCGTACATGTCCCCTACCCCAGGGTGTTACACCCCGTACATGTCACCTACCCCAGGGTGTTACACCCCGTACATGTCGCCTGTCCCAGGGTGTTACACCCCGTACATGTCGCCTGTCCCAGGGTGTTACACCCCGGACATGTCGCCTGTCCCAGGGTATTACACCCCGTACATGTCGCCTGTCCCAGGGTGTTACACCCCGTACATGTCGCCTGTCCCAGGGTGTTACACCCCGTACATGTCACCTACCCCAGGGTGTTACATCCCGTACATGTCGCCTGTCCCAGGGTGTTACACCCCGTACATGTCACCTGTCCCAAGGTGTTACACTCCGTACATGTCACCTGTCACAGGGTGTTACACCCCGTACATGTCACCTACCCCAGGGCGTTACACCCCGTACATGTCGCCTGTCCCAGGGTGTTACACCCCGTACATGTCACCTGACCCAGGGTGTTACACACCGTACATGTCACCTGTCCCAAGGTGTTACACCCCGTACATGTCACCTGTCCCAGGGTGTTACACCCAGTACATGTCACCTACCCCAGTGTGTTACACCCCGTACATGTCACCTGTCCCAGGGTGTTACACCCCGTACATGTCACCTGTCCCAGGGTGTTACACCCCGTACATGTCACCTGTCCCAAGGTGGTACGCCCCGGACATGTCACCTACCCCAGGGTGTTACACCCCGTACATGTCGCCTGTCCCAGGGTGTTACACCCCGTACATGTCACCTACCCCAGGGTGTTACACCCCGTACATGTCCCCTACCCCAGGGTGTTACACCCCGTACATGTCGCCTGTCCCAGGGTGTTACACCCCGGACATGTCGCCTGTCCCAGGGTATTACACCCCGTACATGTCGCCTGTCCCAGGGTGTTACACCCCGTACATGTCGCCTGTCCCAGGGTGTTACACCCCGTACATGTCGCCTGTCCCAGGGTGTTACACCCCGTACATGTCGCCTGTCCCAGGGTGTTACACCCCGTACATGTCACCTGTCCCAGGGTGTTACACCCCGTACATGTCACCTGTCCCAAGGTTGTACACCCTGGACATGTCACTAACCCCAGGGTGTTACACCCCGTACATGTCGCCTGTCCCAGGGTGTTACACCCCGTACATGTCGCCTGTCCCAGGGTGTTACGCCCCGTACATGTCGCCTGTCCCAGGGAGTTATACCCCGTACATGTCACCTGTCCCAGGGTGTTACACCCCGTACATGCCACCTGTCCCACGGTGTTACACCCCGTACATGTCACCTACCCCAGGGTTTTATACCCCGTACATGTCACCTGTCCCAAGGTGTTACACCCGTACATGTCACCTGTCACAGGGTGTTATACCCCGTACATGTCACCTGTCCCAAGGTGTTACACTCCGTACATGTCACCTGTCACAGGGTGTTACACCCCGTACATGTCACCTACCCCAGGGTGTTACACCCCGTACATGTCGCCTGTCCCAGGGTGTTACACCCCGTACATGTCACCTGACCCAGGGTGTTACACACCGTACATGTCACCTGTCCCAAGGTGTTACACCCCGTACATGTCACCTGTTCCAGGGTGTTACACCCAGTACATGTCACCTACCCCAGTGTGTTACACCCCGTACATGTCTGCTGTCCCAGGGTGTTACACCCCGTACATGTCACCTGTCCCAGGGTGTTACACCCCGTACATGTCACCTGTCCCAAGGTGGTACGCCCCGGACATGTCACCTACCCCAGGGTGTTACACCCCGTACATGTCACCTGTCCCAGGGTGTTACACCCCGTACATGTCGCCTGTCCCAGGGGGTTACACCCCGTACATGTCACCTGTCCCAAGGTGTTACACCCCGTACATGTCACCTGTCCCAGGGTGTTACACCCTGTACATGTCCCCTACCCCAGGGTGTTACACCCCGTACATGTCGCCTGTCCCAGGGTGTTACACCCCGGACATGTCGCCTGTCCCAGGGTATTACACCCCGTACATGTCGCCTGTCCCAGGGTGTTACACCCCGTACATGTCGCCTGTCCCAGGGTGTTACACCCCGTACATGTCGCCTGTCCCAGGGTGTTACACCCCGTACATGTCGCCTGTCCCAGGGTGTTACGCCCCGTACATGTCGCCTGTCCCAGGGTGTTACACCCCGTACATGTCACCTGTCCCAGGGTGTTACACCCCGTACATGCCACCTGTCCCACGGTGTTACACCCCGTACATGTCACCTACCCCAGGGTTTTACACCACGTACATGTCACCTGTCCCAAGGTGTTACACCCGTACATGTCACCTGTCACAGGGTGTTATACCCCGTACATGTCGCCTGTCCCAGGGTGTTACACCCGGTGCATGTCGCCTGCCCCAGGGTGTTACACCCCGTACATGTCACCTGTCCCAGGGTGTTACACCACGTACAAGTCGCCTGTCCCAAGGTGTTACACGTCGTACATGTCACCTGTTGCAAGGTGTTACACCCTGTACATGCCACCTGTCCCACGGTGTTACACCCCGTACATGTCACCTACCCCAGGGTTTTACACCCCGTACATGTCGCCTGTCCCAGGGTTTTACACCCCGTACATGTCACCTGTCCCAAGGTGTTACACCCGTACATGTCACCTGTCACAGGGTGTTACACCCCGTACATGTCTGCTGTCCCAGTGTGTTACACCCTGTACATGTCACCTACCCCAGGGTGTTACACCCCGTACATGTCGCCTGTCCCAGGGTGTTACACCCCGTACATGTCACCTACCCCAGGGTGTTACACCCCGTACATGTCCCCTACCCCAGGGTGTTACACCCCGTACATGTCGCCTGTCCCAGGGTGTTACACCCCGGACATGTCGCCTGTCCCAGGGTATTACACCCCGTACATGTCGCCTGTCCCAGGGTGTTACACCCCGTACATGTCGCCTGTCCCAGGGTGTTACACCCCGTACATGTCGCCTGTCCCAGGGTGTTACACCCCGTACATGTCGCCTGTCCCAGGGTGTTACACCCCGTACATGTCACCTGTCCCAGGGTGTTACACCCCGTACATGTCACCTGTCCCAAGGTTGTACACCCTGGACATGTCACTAACCCCAGGGTGTTACACCCCGTACATGTCGCCTGTCCCAGGGTGTTACACCCCGTACATGTCGCCTGTCCCAGGGTGTTACGCCCCGTACATGTCGCCTGTCCCAGGGAGTTATACCCCGTACATGTCACCTGTCCCAGGGTGTTACACCCCGTACATGCCACCTGTCCCACGGTGTTACACCCCGTACATGTCACCTACCCCAGGGTTTTATACCCCGTACATGTCACCTGTCCCAAGGTGTTACACCCGTACATGTCACCTGTCACAGGGTGTTATACCCCGTACATGTCACCTGTCCCAAGGTGTTACACTCCGTACATGTCACCTGTCACAGGGTGTTACACCCCGTACATGTCACCTACCCCAGGGTGTTACACCCCGTACATGTCGCCTGTCCCAGGGTGTTACACCCCGTACATGTCACCTGACCCAGGGTGTTACACACCGTACATGTCACCTGTCCCAAGGTGTTACACCCCGTACATGTCACCTGTTCCAGGGTGTTACACCCAGTACATGTCACCTACCCCAGTGTGTTACACCCCGTACATGTCTGCTGTCCCAGGGTGTTACACCCCGTACATGTCACCTGTCCCAGGGTGTTACACCCCGTACATGTCACCTGTCCCAAGGTGGTACGCCCCGGACATGTCACCTACCCCAGGGTGTTACACCCCGTACATGTCACCTGTCCCAGGGTGTTACACCCCGTACATGTCGCCTGTCCCAGGGGGTTACACCCCGTACATGTCCCCTACCCCAGGGTGTTACACCCCGTACATGTCACCTACCCCAGGGTGTTACACCCTGTACATGTCACCTACCCCAGGGTGTTACACCCCGTACATGTCGCCTGTCCCAGGGTGTTACACCCCGGACATGTCGCCTGTCCCAGGGTATTACACCCCGTTAATGTCGCCTGTCCCAGGGTGTTACACCCCGTACATGTCGCCTGTCCCAGGGTGTTACACCCCGTACATGTCGCCTGTCCCAGGGTGTTACACCCCGTACATGTCGCCTGTCCCAGGGTGTTACGCCCCGTACATGTCGCCTGTCCCAGGGTGTTACACCCCGTACATGTCACCTGTCCCAGGGTGTTACACCCCGTACATGCCACCTGTCCCACGGTGTTACACCCCGTACATGTCACCTACCCCAGGGTTTTACACCACGTACATGTCACCTGTCCCAAGGTGTTACACCCGTACATGTCACCTGTCACAGGGTGTTATACCCCGTACATGTCGCCTGTCCCAGGGTGTTACACCCGGTGCATGTCGCCTGCCCCAGGGTGTTACACCCCGTACATGTCACCTGTCCCAGGGTGTTACACCACGTACAAGTCGCCTGTCCCAAGGTGTTACACGTCGTACATGTCACCTGTTGCAAGGTGTTACACCCTGTACATGCCACCTGTCCCACGGTGTTACACCCCGTACATGTCACCTACCCCAGGGTTTTACACCCCGTACATGTCGCCTGTCCCAGGGTTTTACACCCCGTACATGTCACCTGTCCCAAGGTGTTACACCCGTACATGTCACCTGTCACAGGGTGTTACACCCCGTACATGTCTGCTGTCCCAGTGTGTTACACCCTGTACATGTCGCCTGTCCCAGGGTGTTACACCCCGTACATGTCACCTGTCCCAGGGTGGTACACCCCGGACATGTAACCTACCCCAGGGTGTTACACCCCGTACATGTCACCTGTCCCAGGGTGTTGCACCCCGTACATGTCCCCTACCCCAGGGTGTTACACCCCGTACATGTCACCTGTCCCAGGGTGTTACACCCCGTACATGTCACCTACCCCAGGGTTTTACACCCCGTACATGTCACCTGTCCCAGGGTGTTGCACCCCGTACATGTCACCTGTCCCAGGGTGTTACACCCCGTACATGTCGCCTGTCTCAGGCTGTTACACCCCGTACATGTCGCCTGTCCCAGGGTGTTACACCCGGTAGATGTCGCCTGTCCCAGGGTGTTACACCCCGTACATGTCTGCTGTCCCAGGGTGTTACACCCCGTACATGTCACCTGTCCCAGGGTGTTACACCCCGTACATGTCGCCTGTCCCAGGGTGTTACACCCCGTACATGTCGCCTGTCCCAGGGTGTTACGCCCCGTACATGTCGCTTGTCCCAGGGAGTTACACCCCGTACATGTCACCTGTCCCAGGGTGTTACACCCCGTACATGCCACCTGTCCCACGGTGTTACACCCCGTACATGTCACCTACCCCAGGGTTTTACACCCCGTACATGTCACCTGTCCCAAGGTGTTACACCCGTACATGTCACCTGTCACAGGGTGTTATACCCCGTACATGTCGCCTGTCCCAGGGTGTTACACCCGGTACATGTCGCCTGTCCCAGGCTGTTACACCCCGTACATGTCACCTGTCCCAGGGTGTTACACCACGTACAAGTCGCCTGTCCCAGGGTGTTACGCCCCGTACATGTCGCCTGTCCCAGGGTGTTACACGTCGTACATGTCACCTGTTCCAAGGTGTTACACCCCGTACATGCCACCTGTCCCACGGTGTTACACCCCGTACATGTCACCTACCCCAGGGTTTTACACCCCGTACATGTCGCCTGTCCCAGGGTTTTACACCCCGTACATGTCACCTGTCCCAAGGTGTTACACCCGTACATGTCACCTGTCACAGGGTGTTACACCCCGTACATGTCACCTACCCCAGGGTGTTACACCCCGTACATGTCGCCTGTCCCAGGGTGTTACACCCCGTACATGTCACCTGTCCCAGGGTGGTACACCCCGTACATGTCACCTGTCCAAAGGTGTTACACCCCGTACATGTCACCTGTCCCAGGGTGTTACACCCCGTACATGCCACCTGTCCCAGGGTGTTACACCCTGTACATGTCGCCTGTCTCAGGGTGTTGCACCCCGTACATGTCTGCTGTCCCAAGGTGTTACACCCCGTACATGTCACCTGTCCCAGGGTGTTACACCCCGTACATGTCACCTGTCCCAGGGTGGTACACCCTGGACATGTCACTAACCCCAGGGTGTTACACCCCGTACATGTCGCCTGTTCCAGGGTGTTACACCCCGTACATGTCACCTACCCCAGGGTTTTACACCCCGCACATGTCGCCTGTCCCAGGGTTTTACACCCCGTACATGTCACCTGTCCCAAGGTGTTACACCCGTACATGTCACCTGTCACAGGGTGTTACACCCCGTACATGACACCTACCCCAGGGTGTTACACCCCGTACATGTCACCTGTCCCAGGGTGTTGCACCCCGTACATGTCCCCTACCCCAGGGTGTTACACCCCGTACATGTCACCTGTCCCAGGGTGTTACACCCCGTACATGTCACCTACCCCAGGGTGTTACACCCCGTACATGTCGCCTGTCTCAGGGTGTTACACCCCGTACATGTCTGCTGTCCCAGGGTGTTACACCCCGTACATGTCACCTGTCCCAGGGTGTTACACCCCGTACATGTCACCTGTCCCAGGGTGGTACATCCCGGACATGTCACCTACCCCAGGGTGTTACACCCCGTACATGTCACCTACCCCAGTGTGTTACACCCCGTACATGTCTGCTGTCCCAGGGTGTTACACCCCGTACATGTCACCTGTCCCAGGGTGTTACACCCCGTACATGTCACCTGTCCCAGTGTGTTACATCCCGGACATGTCACCTACCCCAGGGTGTAACACCCCGTACATGTCGCCTGTCCCAGGGTGTTACACCCCGTTCATGTCGCCTGTCCCAGGGCGTTACATCCCGTACATGTCGCCTGTCCCAGGGTGTTACACCCCGTACATGTCACCTACCCCAGCGTGTTACACCCCGTACATGTCACCTGTCCCAGGGTGTTGCACCCCGTACATGTCCCCTACCCCAGGGTGTTACACCCCGGACATGTCACCTGTCTCAGGGTGTTACACCCCGTACATGTCACCTACCCCAGGGTGTTACACCCCGTACATGTCGCCTGTCTCAGGGTGTTACACCCCGTACATGTCTGCTGTCCCAGGGTGTTACACCCCGTACATGTCACCTGTCTCAGGGTGTTACACCCCGTACATGTCACCTGTCCCAGGGTGGTACATCCCGGACATGTCACCTACCCCAGGGTGTTACACCCCGTACATGTCACCTGTCCCAGGGTGTTGCACCCCGTACATGTCCCCTACCCCAGGGTGTTACACCCCGTACATGTCACCTACCCCAGGGTGTTACACCCCGTACATGTCACCTGTCCCAGGGTGTTAGATCCCGTACATGTCACCTACCCCAGGGTGTTACACCCCGTACATGTCGCCTGTCCCAGGGTGTTACACCCCGTACATGTCGCCTGTCCCAGGGTGTTACACCCCTTACATGTCGCCTGTCCCAGGGTGTTACACCCCGTACATGTCGCCTGTCCCAGGGTGTTACACCCCGTACATTTCGCCTGTCCCAGGGTGTTACACCCCGTACATGTCACCTGTCCCAGGGTGGTACACCCCGGACATGTCACCTACCCCAGGGCGTTACACCCCGTACATGTCACCTACCCCAGGGTGTTACACCCCGTACATGTTACTTGTCCCAGGGTGTTACACCCCGTACATGTTACATGTCCAAAGGTGTTACACCCCGTACATGTCACCTGTCCCAGGGTGGTACACCCCGTACATGTCGCCTGTCCCAGGGTGTTACACCCCGTACATGTCGCCTGTCTCAGGGTGTTGCACCCCGTACATGTCTGCTGTCCCAGGGTTTTACACCCCGTACATGTCACCTGTCCCAAGGTGTTACACCCGTACATGTCACCTGTCACAGGGTGTTACACCCCGTACATGTCACCTACCCCAGGGTGTTACACCCCGTACATGTCGCCTGTCCCAGGGTGTTACACCCCCCGTACATGTCACCTGTCCCAGGATGGTACACCTCGTGCATGTCACCTGTCCAAAGGTGTTACACCCCGTACATGTCACCTGTCCCAGGGTGGTACACCCCGTATATGTCGCCTGTCTCAGGGTGTTACACCCCGTACATGTCGCCTGTCTCAGGGTGTTACACCCCGTACATGTCTGCTGTCCCAGGGTGTTACACCCCGTATATGTCGCCTGTCCCAGGGTGTTACACCCCGTACATGTCGCCTGTCTCAGGGTGTTACACCCCGTACATGTCTGCTGTCCCAGGGTGTTACACCCCGTACATGTCACCTGTCCCAGGGTGTTACACCCCGTACATGTCACCTGTCCCAGGGTGGTACACCCCGGACATGTCACCTACCCCAGGGTGTTACACCCCGTACATGTCACCTGTCCCAGGGCGTTACACCCCGTACATGTCCCCTACCCCAGGCTGTTACACCCCGTACATGTCACCTGTCCCAGGGTATTACACCCCGTACATGTCACCTACCCCAGGGTGTTACACCCCGTGCATGTCACCTGTCCCAGGGTGTTACATCCCGTACATGTCGCCTGTCCCAGGGTGTTACACCCAGTACATGTCAGCTACCCCAGTGTGTTACACCCCGTACATGTCGCCTGTCCCAGGGTGTTACACCCCGTACATGTCACCTACCCCAGGGTGTTACACCCCGTACATGTCACCTACCCCAGGGTGTTACACCCCGTACATGTCACCTACCCCAGGGTGTTACACCCCGTACATGTCACCTGTCCCAGGGTGTTACACCCCGTACATGTCGCCTGTCCCAGGGTGTTACACCCCGTACATGTCACCTGTCCCAGGGTGTTACACCCCGTACATGTCACCTGTCCCAGGGTGTTACACCCCGTACATGTCACCTGTCCCAGGGTGGTACACCCCGTACATGTCACCTGTCCCAGGGTGTTACACCCCGTACATGTCGCCTGTCCCAGGGTGTTGCACCCCGTACATGTCGCCTGTCCCAGGGTGTTACACCCCTTACATGTCGCCTGTCCCAGGGTGTTGCACCCCGTACATGTCACCTGTCCCAGGGTGTTACACCCCGTACATGTCGCCTGTCCCAGTGTGTTACACCCCGTACATGTCACCTTTCCCAGGGTGGTACACCCCGTACATGTCGCCTGTCCCAGGGTGTTACACCCCGTACATGTCGCATGTCCCAGGGTGTTACACCCCGTACATGTCGCCTGTCCCAGTGTGTTACACCCCGGACATGTCCCCTACCCCAGGGTGTTACACCCCGTACATGTCACCTGTCCCAGTGTGTTACACCCCGTACATGTCGCCTGTCCCAGGGTGTTACACCCCGTCCATGTCGCCTGTCCCAGGGCGTTACATCCCGTACATGTCGCCTGTCCCAGGGTGTTACACCCCGTACATGTCGCCTGTCCCAGTGTATTACACCCCGTACATGTCACATGTCCCAGGGTGTTACACCCCGTACATGTCGCCTGTCCCAGGGTGTTACACCCCGTACATGTCGCCTGTCCCAGGGTGTTACACCCCTTACATGTCGCCTGTCCCAGGGTGTTACATCCCGTACATGTCGCCTGTCCCAGGGTGTTACATCCCGTACATGTCCCCTGTCCCAGGGTGTTACACCCCGTACATGTCGCCTGTCCCAGGGTGTTACACCCCGTACATGTCGCCTGTCCCAGGGTGTTACACCCCTTACATGTCGCCTGTCCCAGGGTGTTACATCCCGTACATGTCGCCTGTCCCAGGGTGTTACATCCCGTACATGTCCCCTACTCCAGGGTGTTACACCCCGTACATGTGACCTACCCCAGGGCGTAACACCCCGTACATGTCGCCTGTCCCAGGGTGTTACACCCCGTACATGTCCCCTACCCCAGGGTGTTACACCCCGGACATGTCGCCTGTCCCAGGGTGTTACACCCCGTACATGTCGCCTGTGCCAGGGTGTTACACCCCGTACATGTCGCCTGTCCCAGGGTGTTACACCCCGGACATGTTGCCTGTCCCAGGGTGTTACACCCCGGACATGTCCCCTACCCCAGGGTGTTACACCCCGTACATGTCACCTGTCCCAGTGTGTTACACCCCGTACATGTCACTTACCCCAGGGTGTTACACCCCGTACATGTCGCCTGTCCCAGGGTGTTGCACCCCGTACATGTCACCTACCCCAGGGTGTTACACCCCGTACATGTCACTTACCCCAGGGTGTTACACCCCGTACATGTCGCCTGTCCCAGGGTGTTACACCCCGTACATGTCACCTGTCCCAGGGCCTTACATCCCGTACATGTCGCCTGTCCCAGGGTGTTACACCCCGTACATTTCGCCTGTCCCAGTGTGTTACACCCCTTACATGTCGCCTGTCCCAAGGTGTTACACCCCGGACATGTCGCCTGTCCCAGGGTGTTACACCCCGGACATGTCGCCTGTCCCAGGGTGTTACACCCCGTACATGTCGCCTGTCCCAGGGTGTTACACGCCGTACATGTCGCTTGTCCCAGGGTTCTACACCCCGTACATGTCACCTGTCCCAGGGTGTTACACCCCGTACATGTCACCTACCCCAGGGTGTTACACCCCGTACATGTCACCTACCCCAGGGTGTTACACCCCATACATGTCACCTGTCCCAGGGTGTTACCCCCCTTACATGTTGCCTGTCCCAGGGTGTTACACCCCGTACATGTCGCCTGTCCCAGGGCGTTACATCCCGTACATGTCGCCTGTCCCAGGGTGTTACACCCCGTACATGTCACCTGTCCCAAGTTGTTACACCCCGTACATGTCACCTACCCCAGGGTGTTACACCCCGTACATGTCCCCTGCTCCAGGGTGTTACACCCCGTACATGTCACCTACCCCAGGGTGTTACACCCCGTACATATCGCCTGTCCCAGGGTGTTACACCCCGTACATGTCCCCTACCCCAGGGTGTTACACCCCGTACATGTCACCCACCCCAGGGTGTTACACCCCGTACATGTCACCTACTACAGGGCGTTACACCCCGTACATGTCGCCTGTCCCAGGGTGTTACACCCCGTACATGTCCCCTACCCTAGGGTGTTACGCCCCGTACATGTCACCTACCCCAGGGCGTTACACCCCGTACATGTCGCCTGTCCCAGGGTGTTACACCCCGTACATGTCGCCTGTCCCAGGGTGTTACACCCCGTACATGTCGCCTGTCCCAGGGTGTTACACCCCGTACATGTCGCCTGTCCCAGGGTGTTACACTCCGTACATGTCGCCTGTCCCAGGTTGTGTCGTGTCATACTGGGGTTGATTTCGGGTCACAAGTTGACTGATGCTTTAATCGCCGTTCATCCCATGTGCAGGGTGCGGACACTGTAAGAAGATGAAGCCCGAATATGTGGAGGCCGCCGCCCAGCTCAAACAGGACGAGGTAATCACTCCTCGTTTTTGCCTTCAATAGCTTTGAAGTTTTAAATAGTACATATTGTGATTAACATTACTGTTTTTTTGTTTTTTTTATTATTGTTATTATCATTTTTGTTATAACCATTTTTATTATTATCTATTATTATTAATGATATTGTGACTGCCTGCTCATGGACCGGGGCTGTGACTATGACGCGCGGCCGTGCCTGTACCTAGAAATTATGTTTCTTACATCAATAAATATAAATATGTGTCTCTTATACTTGTTGTCGTGCCTTGATGTAAAGAAATAAATAAGAGAATACACGGTACGTAAAAAAGCATAGTCTTTTAATGTAATCTGGTTGATAGATAGAACCCAATGTGGTTGTGATTGGTGTTTGTAATCTGGTTGATAGATAGAACCCAATGTGGTTGTGATTGGTGTATGTAATCTGGTTGATAGATAGAACCCAATGTGGTTGGGATTGGTGTTTGTAATCTGGTTGATAGATAGAACCCAATGTGGTTGTGATTGGTGTATGTAATCTGGTTGATAGATAGAACCCAATGTGGTTGTGATTGGTGTTTGTAATCTGGTTGATAGATAGAACCCAATGTGGTTGTGATTGGTGTTTGTAATCTGATTGATAGATAGAACCCAATGTGGTTGTGATTGGTGTTTGTAATCTGGTTGATAGATAGAACCCAATGTGGTTGTGATTGGTGTATGTAATCTGGTTGATAGATAGAACCCAATGTGGTTGTGATTGGTGTTTGTAATCTGGTTGATAGATAGAACCCAATGTGGTTGTGATTGGTGTTTGTAATCTGGTTGATAGATAGAACCCAATGTGGTTGTGATTGGTGTATGTAATCTGGTTGATAGATAGAACCCCATGTGGTTGTGATTGGTGTTTGTAATCTGGTTGATAGATAGAACCCAATGTGGTTGTGATTGGTGTTTGTAATCTGGTTGATAGATAGAACCCAATGTGGTTGTGATTGGTGTTTGTAATCTGGATGCAGGTGGAAGGTATTATTGCTGCCGTGGATGCCACCAAACACAAGGTCGTAGGAGAGGCTTTCAAGGTCAAGGGCTTCCCCACAGGTCAGCCATGTTTTTGTTTGGTTTCCTCTCGGTGAGAAAATGCTGCAGGTATCTTTTAAGGTTAAAATAGTTTAAAGATAATTGTAATTACAATTAATTGTTATTAATATGTTGTGCACCTTTCTTATTAACGTGTTTGTACTTCTGAATCTGGTCTGAATACGTAATATGTTGTATGTGTTATATATACGTAACGACATGAACATATAATGGGTTGTATGTGTTATATATGCTTAACGATATGAACACGTAATGTGTTGTATGTGTTATATATACATAACGACATGAACATGTAACTGGTTGTATGTGTTATATATGCTTAACGATATGAACACGTTATGTGTTATATATACATAAATACCTGAACACGTAATGAGTTGTATGTGTTATATCTGCTTAACGATGTGAACACGTAATGTGTTGTATGTGTTATATATACATAACGATCGAACACGTAATGGGTTGTATGTGTTGTATATGCTTAACTATATGAACACGTAATGTGTTGTATGTGTTATATATACATAACGATCGAACATGTAATGGGTTGTATGTGTTATATATGCTTAACGATATGAACACGTAATGTGTTGTATGTGTTATATATACATAACGATATGAACACGTAATGTGTTTGGTTACATATATTTGACCATCTCGTTTTCTCTTCCATGCTCTTGACTGCAGTGAAATATTTCAAGTGAGTGGACACATGTTTCAAGTACTTTGTGTAGCTAGGTTTGTCGGCAAGATATTAACCTTTATTTTACGATATTTGTATTACTTCATGGATCTATGCGTTATAAGAATGCAATCATTTACATCATATTGTCGAGGGACTGAACCGAATACCATAGTCATTGATTGAGTGTTTATATAGCGGAGCCCGGTGTTGACTTGAGTGTGTGATGAACATGTTGCGTTGTTGCTCCATAGAAACGGCGAAGAAGCTTGGGACGTTAACGAAAGAACTGCAGAAAAAATTATGGATTTCATGAAAGAGTGAGTAATATGTTGTACACTTATCGGGTGGTGGACCATACCATTGCTGTTGTCATGGCTCTAAAAGGCGGCATCATTAGTACTAAACCAGAGTCTGTGTCAACCACTACGGAGTAATGTGCCTGCCATTCATAAGTCTACCCTAACCTGTTCCCCACCCCCTTGCAGCCCCAAGGAGCCGCCGCCACCACCCCCCGAGGAGGCGGCCTGGGAGGACACCCCGAGCCACGTGGAACACCTGACCGACGACACCTTCCAGCCGCTGCTCAAGAAGAAGAAACACACGCTTGTCATGTTCTACGCGCCTTGTACGTAGACTGTCACACGCTTGTCATGTTCTACGCGCCCTGTACGTAGACTGTCACACACATGTTAGCGGCCTGTTTCTAGACCGTCCTCTCATATGTCTCATCGCTTGTACTTCCCATGGCGGAATAGTGAGAGAAGCTTTGAAAGTCTAGAGAACCATTTGGTGCTGGTAATATTGTTTAGTTTTCCTGGTCTCGACCCTTATCGCCGCGTTTCCATCCTACCCTCAGGGTGTGGCCATTGCAAGAAAGCCAAGCCGGAGTTTATGGGAGCGGCGGAACAGTACAAGGACGACAACAAGGTGAGCCTCGTGCCGCACGTGGGGTGTATGTCTATGGTGACCTATGACCTCAGGCCACACGTGGGTTCCCGAGCACGCGTGTCCAAGGGTGACCTGGGACCTCTGGCCACTGTTGCCCAAGGGAGACATATCCTTTAAACCGCCAGACGTAGACTACCGCGTGAACACGTAACGGCTGTTCTATGGTACTGCGTCGGCCGGCCTCTCGGTGGCTACAAACCACTACTCATTGCAACACAACGGCGGTTTAAAGGGCCACTATTGTCCAAGTGTGACATATGACCTCTGGTCGCTGTCTCCTAAGTGGTCATAAATCGGGTGTAAAAACACTAAATTTTACCCATCGTTACTATTATATTTATACCAGTACACCAGGTAAATGGACAATAAACCCAATCTGTATTTGAAGGAAATGAGTTTTAAGGAATATTGCCCCTTTTTTGCCGTGCATGCTTGCATGTTTGTCGTTCTTGCTGTCTATTAAAGGTGGCGTTCGCTGCAGTCGATTGCACAAAGAGCTCCGCCATTTGCTCAACTCATGAAGTGTCCGGCTACCCAACATTTAAATACCTCAACTACGGGAAAAATGCTCAGAAATATGCTGGCGGCAGAGAGGTAGGTCCATGCTTTACCGTCTTCTGAAGCTGGATAAATGTATCGTCTTCTTATGATATAATTGGAACTATTTTTTTTGCGAATGAGCGAATGTCTTCTTTAATCCCTGCAATAGTTTTTCTTAAAAGTGCTTAATCGTTATTTATGTGGAAATTGTTCTTGTAACAACATTCTTGGTTTGACACTGGTGTAGTTTGTGAGTCCTGCCTCAGTTCCGCCTTAATGCATACACATTAAGTGAATGTCTCTCCGGGACTCACGTGTCTCATTGTAACACTGAAGCCATGGGTACACTCATTCCATCCTAGGGGCCCTCGTGTCTCATTGTAACACTCAAGCCATGTGTACACTCATTCCATTCTAGGGGCCCTCGTGTCTCATTGTAACACTCATTCCATCCTAGGGGCCCTCGTGTCTCATTGTAACACTCAAGCCATGTGTACACTCATTCCATCCTAGGGGCCCTCGTGTTTCATTGTAACACTCATTCCATCCTAGGGGCCCTCGTGTCTCATTGTAACACTCAAGCCATGTGTACACTCATTCCATCCTAGGGGCCCTCGTGTCTCATTGTAACACTCAAGCCATGTGTACACTCATTCCATCCTAGGGGCCCTCGTGTTTCATTGTAACACTCATTCCATCCTAGGGGCCCTCGTGTCTCATTGTAACACTCAAGCCATGTGTACACTCATTCCATCCTAGGGGCCCTCGTGTCTCATTGTAACACTCAAGCCATGTGTACACTCATTCCATCCTAGGGGCCCTCGTGTCTCATTGTAACACTGAAGCCATGTGTACACTCATTCCATCCTAGGGGCCCTCGTGTTTCATTGTAACACTCAAGCCATGTGTACACTCATTCCATCCTAGGGCCCTCGTGTCTCATTGTAACACTCAAGCCATGTGTACACTCATTCCATCCTAGGGCCCTCGTGTCTCATTGTAACACTCATTCCATCCTAGGGGCCCTCGTGTCTCATTGTAACACTCAAGCCTTGTGTACACTCATTCCATCCTAGGGGCCCTCGTGTCTCATTGTAACACTGAAGCCATGTGTACACTCATTCCATCCTAGGGGCCCTCGTGTTTCATTGTAACACTCAAGCCATGTGTACACTTATTCCATCCTAGGGCCCTCGTGTCTCATTGTAACACTCAAGCCATGTGTACACTCATTCCATCCTAGGGGCCCTCGTGTCTCATTGTAACACTCATTCCATCCTAGGGGCCCTCGTGTCTCATTGTAACACTCAAGCCTTGTGTACACTCATTCCATCCTAGGGGCCCTCGTGTCTCATTGTAACACTGAAGCCATGTGTACACTCATTCCATCCTAGGGGCCCTCGTGTTTCATTGTAACACTCAAGCCATGTGTACACTCATTCCATCCTAGGGCCCTCGTGTCTCATTGTAACACTCAAGCCATGTGTACACTCATTCCATCCTAGGGGCCCTCGTGTCTCATTGTGACACTCATTCCATCCTAGGGGCCCTCGTGTCTCATTGTAACACTCAAGCCTTGTGTACACTCATTCCATCCTAGGGGCCCTCGTGTCTCATTGTAACACTGAAGCCATGTGTACACTCATTCCATCCTAGGGGCCCTCGTGTCTCATTGCAACACTCAAGCCTTGTGTACACTCATTCCATCCTAGGGGCCCTCGTGTCTCATTGCAACACTCAAGCCTTGTGTACACTCATTCCATCCTAGGGGCCCTCGTGTCTCATTGTAACACTCAAGCCATGGGTACACTCATTCCATCCTAGGGGCCCTCGTGTTTCATTGTAACACTCAAGCCACGTGTACACTCATTCCATCCTAGGGGCCCTCGTGTCTCATTGTAACACTCAAGCCATGGGTACACTCATTCCATCCTAGGGGCCATCGTGTCTCATTGTAACACTCATTCCATCCCAGGGGCCCTCGTGTCTCATTGTAACACTCATTCCATCCTAGGGGCCCTCGTGTCTCATTGTAACACTCAAGCCATGTGTACACTCATTCCATCCTAGGGGCCCTCGTGTTTCATTGTAACACTCAAGCCATGTGTACACTCATTCCATCCTAGGGGCCCTCGTGTCTCATTGTAGCACTGAAGCCATGTGTACACTCATTCCATCCTAGGGGCCATCGTGTCTCATTGAAAACTCAAGCCATGTGTACACTCATTCCATCCCAGGGGCCCTCGTGTCTCATTGTAACACTCATTCCATCCTAGGGGCCTTCGTGTCTCATTGTAACACTCAAGCCTTGTGTACACTCATTCCATCCTAGGGGCCCTCGTGTCTCATTGTAACACTCAAGCCATGTGTACACTCATTCCACCCTCGGGGCCCTCGTGTCTCATTGTAACACTCAAGCCATGTGTACACTCATTCCACCCTAGGGGCCCTCGTGTCTCATTGTAACACTGAAGCCTTGTGTACACTCATTCCATCCTAGGGGCCATCGTGTCTTATTGTAACACTCAAGCCATGTGTACACTCATTCCATCCTAGAGGCCCTCGTGTTTCATTGTAACACTCAAGCCATGTGTACACTCATTCCATCCTAGGGGCCCTCGTGTCTCATTGTAACACTCATTCCATCCTAGGGGCCTTCGTGTCTCATTGTAACACTCAAGCCTTGTGTACACTCATTCCATTCTAGGGGCCTTCGTGTCTCATTGTAACACTCAAGCCTTGTGTACACTCATTCCATCCTAGGGGCCCTCGTGTTTCATTGTAACACTGAAGCCATGTGTACACTCATTCCATCCTAGGGTCCCTCGTGTTTCATTGTAACACTCAAGCCATGTGTACACTCATTCCACCCTAGGGGCC
Organism: Arenicola marina; assembly: GCA_964019135.1. Classification (NCBI taxonomy): domain Eukaryota; kingdom Metazoa; phylum Annelida; class Polychaeta; family Arenicolidae; genus Arenicola; species Arenicola marina. Next base: position 38,233,617 of record OZ025263.1, on the reverse strand, counting down.
CTCGTGTCTCATTGTAACACTCAAGCCATGTGTACACTCATTCCACCCTTGGGGCCCTCGTGTCTCATTGTAACACTCAAGCCATGTGTACACTCATTCCATCCTAGGGCCCTCGTGTCTCATTGTAACACTCAAGCCATGTGTACACTCATTCCATCCTAGGGGCCCTCGTGTCTTATTGTAACACTCAAGCCATGTGTACACTCATTCCATCCTAGGGGCCCTCGTGTCTCATTGTAACACTCAAGCCATGTGTACACTCATTCCATCCTAGGGGCCCTCGTGTCTCATTGTAACACTCAAGCCTTGTGTACACTCATTCCATCCTAGGGGCCCTCGTGTCTTATTGTAAGACTCAAGCCATGTGTACACTCATTCCATCCTAGGGGCCCTCGTGTCTCAGTGTAACACTCATTCCATCCTAGGGGCCTTCGTGTCTCATTGTAACACTCAAGCCTTGTGTACACTCATTCCATCCTAGGGGCCCTCGTGTCTCATTGTAACACTCAAGCCATGTGTACACTCATTCCACCCTCGGGGCCCTCGTGTCTCATTGTAACACTCAAGCCATGTGTACACTCATTCCACCCTAGGGGCCCTCGTGTCTCATTGTAACACTGAAGCCTTGTGTACACTCATTCCATCCTAGGGGCCATCGTGTCTTATTGTAACACTCAAGCCATGTGTACACTCATTCCATCCTAGAGGCCCTCGTGTTTCATTGTAACACTCAAGCCATGTGTACACTCATTCCATCCTAGGGGCCCTCGTGTCTCATTGTAACACTCATTCCATCCTAGGGGCCTTCGTGTCTCATTGTAACACTCAAGCCTTGTGTACACTCATTCCATTCTAGGGGCCTTCGTGTCTCATTGTAACACTCAAGCCTTGTGTACACTCATTCCATCCTAGGGGCCCTCGTGTTTCATTGTAACACTGAAGCCATGTGTACACTCATTCCATCCTAGGGTCCCTCGTGTTTCATTGTAACACTCAAGCCATGTGTACACTCATTCCACCCTAGGGGCCCTCGTGTCTCATTGTAACACTCAAGCCATGTGTACACTCATTCCACCCTTGGGGCCCTCGTGTCTCATTGTAACACTCAAGCCATGTGTACACTCATTCCATCCTAGGGCCCTCGTGTCTCATTGTAACACTCAAGCCATGTGTACACTCATTCCATCCTAGGGGCCCTCGTGTCTTATTGTAACACTCAAGCCATGTGTACACTCATTCCATCCTAGGGGCCCTCGTGTCTCATTGTAACACTCAAGCCATGTGTACACTCATTCCATCCTAGGGGCCCTCGTGTCTCATTGTAACACTCAAGCCTTGTGTACACTCATTCCATCCTAGGGGCCCTCGTGTCTTATTGTAAGACTCAAGCCATGTGTACACTCATTCCATCCTAGGGGCCCTCGTGTCTCAGTGTAACACTCAAGCCATGTGTACACTCATTCCATCCTAGGGGCCCTCGTGTCTCATTGTAACACTCAAGCCATGTGTACACTCATTCCATCCTAGGGGCCCTTGTGTCTCATTGTAACACTCATTCCATCCTAGGGGCCCTCGTGTCTCATTGTAACACTCAAGCCATGTGTACACTCATTCCATCCTAGGGGCCCTCGTGTCTCAATGTAACACTCAAGCCTTGTGTACACTGATTCCATCCTAGGGCCCTCGTGTCTCATTGTAACACTCAAGCCATGTGTACACTCATTCCATCCTAGGGGCCCTCGTGTCTCAATGTAACACTCAAGCCTTGTGTACACTCATTCCATCCTAGGGGCCCTCGTGTCTCATTGTAACACTCAAGCCATGTGTACACTCATTCCATCCTAGGGGCCCTCGTGTTTCATTGTAACACTCAAGCCATGTGTACACTCATCCCATCCTAGGGGCCCTCGTGTTTCATTGTAACACTCAAGCCATGTGTACACTCATTCCATCCTAGGGGCCATCGTGTCTCATTGAAACACTCAAGCCATGTGTACACTCATTCCATCCTAGGGGCCCTCGTGTCTCATTGTAACACTCAAGCCTTGTGTAGACTCATTCCATCCTAGGGGCCCTCGTGTCTCATTGTAACACTCAAGCCATGTGTACACTCATTCCATCCTAGGGGCCCTCGTGTCTCATTGTAACACTGAAGCCTTGTGTACACTCATTCCATCCTAAAGCCCTCGTGTTTCATTGTAACGCTGAAGCCTTGTGTACACTCATTCCATCCTAGGGGCCCTCGTGTCTCATTGTAACACTCAAGCCTTGTGTACACTCATTCCATCCTAGGGGCCCTCGTGTCTCATTGTAACACTCAAGCCTTGTGTACACTCATTCCATCCTATAGGCCATCGTGTCTCAATGTAACACTCAAGCCTTGTGTACACTCATTCCATCCTAGGGCCCTCGTGTCTCATTGTAGCACTCAAGCCATGTGTACACTCATTCCATCCTAGGGGCCCTCGTGTCTCATTGTAACACTGAAGCCATGTGTACACTCATTCCATCCTAGGGGCCCTCGTGTCTCATTGTAACACTCAAGCCTTGTGTACACTCATTCCATCCTAGGGGCCATCGTGTCTCATTGTAACACTCAAGCCTTGTGTACACTCATTCCACCCTAGGGGCCCTCGTGTCTCAATGTAACACTCAAGCCTTGTGTACACTCATTCCATCCTAGGGGCCCTCGTGTCTCATTGTAACACTCATTCCATGTGTACACTCATTCCATCCTAGGGGCCCTCGTGTTTCATTGTAACACTCAAGCCATGTGTACACTCATTCCATCCTAGGGGCCCTCGTGTTTCATTGTAACACTCAAGCCATGTGTACACTCATTCCATCCTGGGGGCCCTCGTGTCTCATTGTAACACTCAAGCCTTGTGTACACTCATTCCATCCTAGGGGCCCTCGTGTCTCATTGTAACACTCAAGCCATGTGTACACTCATTCCATCCTAGGGGCCCTCGTGTCTCATTGTAACACTCAAGCTATGTGTACACTCATTCCATCCTAGGGGCCCTCGTGTTTCATTGTAACACTCAAGGCATGTGTACACTCATTCCATCCTAGGGGCCCTCGTGTCTCATTGTAACACTCAAGCCATGTGTACACTCATTCCATCCTAGAGGCCCTCGTGTTTCATTGTAACACTCAAGCCATGTGTACACTCATTCCATCCTAGGGGCCCTCGTGTTTCATTGTAACACTCAAGCCATGTGTACACTCATTCCATCCTAGGGGCCATCGTGTCTCATTGAAGCACTCAAGCCATGTGTACACTCATTCCATCCTAGGGGCCCTCGTGTCTCATTGTAACACTCAAGCCTTGTGTACACTCATTCCATCCTAGGGGCCCTCGTGTTTCATTGTAACACTCAAGCCTTGTGTACACTCATTCCATCCTAGGGGCCCTCGTGTCTCAATGTAACACTCAAGCCTTGTGTACACTCATTCCATCCTAGGGCCCTCGTGTCTCATTGTAACACTCAAGCCATGTGTACACTCATTCCATCCTAGGGGCCCTCGTGTCTCATTGTAACACTCAAGCCATGTGTACACTCATTCCATCCTAGGGGCCCTCGTGTCTCAATGTAACACTCAAGCCTTGTGTACACTCATTCCATCCTAGGGGCCCTCGTGTCTCATTGTAACACTCAAGCCATGTGTACACTCATTCCATCCTAGGGGCCCTCGTGTTTCATTGTAACACTCAAGCCATGTGTACACTCATTCCATCCTAGGGGCCCTCGTGTTTCATTGTAACACTCAAGCCATGTGTACACTCATTCCATCCTAGGGGCCATCGTGTCTCATTGAAACACTCAAGCCATGTGTACACTCATTCCATCCTAGGGGCCCTCGTGTCTCATTGTAACACTCAAGCCTTGTGTACACTCATTCCATCCTAGGGGCCCTCGTGTCTCATTGTAACACTCAAGCCATGTGTACACTCATTCCATCCTAGGGGCCCTCGTGTCTCATTGTAACACTGAAGCCTTGTGTACACTCATTCCATCCTAGGGGCCCTCGTGTTTCATTGTAACACTGAAGCCTTGTGTACACTCATTCCATCCTAGGGGCCCTCGTGTTTCATTGTAACACTCAAGCCATGTGTACACTCATTCCATCCTGGGGGCCCTCGTGTCTCATTGTAGCACTCAAGCCATGTGTACACTCATTCCTTCCTAGGGGCCCTCGTGTCTCATTGTAACACTCAAGCCTTGTGTACACTCATTCCATCCTAGGGGCCCTCGTGTCTCATTGTAACACTCAAGCCTTGTGTACACTCATTCCATCCTAGGGGCCATCGTGTCTCAATGTAACACTCAAGCCTTGTGTACACTCATTCCATCCTAGGGCCCTTGTGTCTCATTGTAACACTCAAGCCATGTGTACACTCATTCCATCCTAGAGGCCCTCGTGTTTCATTGTAACACTCAAGCCATGTGTACACTCATTCCATCCTAGGGGCCCTCGTGTTTCATTGTAACACTCAAGCCATGTGTACACTCATTCCATCCTAGGGGCCATCGTGTCTCATTGAAACACTCAAGCCATGTGTACACTCATTCCATCCTAGGGGCCCTCGTGTCTCATTGTGACACTCAAGCCTTGTGTACACTCATTCCATCCTAGGGGCCCTCGTGTTTCATTGTAACACTCAAGCCTTGTGTACACTCATTCCATCCTAGGGGCCCTCGTGTCTCATTGTAACACTCAAGCCATGTGTACACTCATTCCATCCTAGGGGCCCTCGTGTCTCATTGTAACACTCAAGCCATGTGTACACTCATTTCATCCTAGGGGCCCTCGTGTTTCATTGTAACACTCAAGCCATGTGTACACTCATTCCATCCTGGGGACCCTCGTGTCTCATTGTAACACTCAAGCCTTGTGTACACTCATTCCATCCTAGGGGCCCTCGTGTCTCATTGTAACACTCAAGCCATGTGTACACTCATTCCATCCTAGGGGCCCTCGTGTCTCATTGTAACACTCAAGCTATGTGTACACTCATTCCATCCTAGGGGCCCTCGTGTTTCATTGGAACACTCAAGCCATGTGTACACTCATTCCATCCTAGGGGCCCTCGTGTCTCATTGTAACACTCAAGCCATGTGTACACTCATTCCATCCTAGGGGCCCTCGTGTTTCATTGTAACACTCAAGCCATGTGTACACTCATTCCACCCTAGGGGCCCTCGTGTCTCATTGTAACACTCAAGCCATGTGTACACTCATTCCATCCTAGGGGCCCTCGTGTCTCATTGTAACACTCAAGCCTTCTGTACACTCATTCCATCCTAGGGCCCTCGTGTCTCATTGTAACACTCAAGCCTTGTGTACACTCATTCCATCCTAGGGGCCCTCGTATCTCATTGTAACACTCATTCCATCCTAGGGGCCCTCGTGTTTCATTGTAACGCTCAAGCCATGTGTACACTCATTCCATCCTAGGGGCCCTCGTGTCTCATTGTAACACTCAAGCCATGTGTACACTCATTCCATCCCAGGGGCCCTCGTGTCTCATTGTAACACTCATTCCATCCTAGGGGCCCTCGTGTCTCATTGTAACACTCAAGCCATGTGTACGCTCATTCCATCCTAGGGGCCCTCGTGTTTCATTGTAACACTGAAGCCTTGTGTACACTCATTCCATCCTAGGGCCCTCGTGTCTCCTTGTAACTCTCAAGCCATGTGTACACTCATTCCATCCTAGGGGCCCTCGTGTCTCATTGTAACACTGAAGCCTTGTGTACACTCATTCCATCCTAGGGGCCCTCGTGTCTCATTGTAACACTCATTCCATCCTAGGGGCCCTCGTGTTTCATTGTAACGCTCAAGCCATGTGTACACTCATTCCATCCTAGGGGCCCTCGTGTCTCATTGTAACACTCAAGCCATGTGTACACTCATTCCATCCTAGGGGCCCTCGTGTCTCATTGTAACACTCATTCCATCCTAGGGGCCCTCGTGTCTCATTGTAACACTCAAGCCATGTGTACACTCATTCCATCCTAGGGGCCCTCGTGTCTCATTGTAACACTGAAGCCTTGTGTACACTCATTCCATCCTAGGGGCCGTCGTGTCTTATTGTAACACTCAAGCCATGTGTACACTCATTCCATCCTAGGGGCCCTCGTGTCTCATTGTAACACTCAAGCCATGTGTACACTCATTCCATCCCAGGGGCCCTCGTGTCTCATTGTAACACTCATTCCATCCTAGGGGCCCTTGTGTCTCATTGTAACACTCAAGCCATGTGTACACTCATTCCATCCTAGGGGCCCTCGTGTCTCATTGTAACACTCAAGCCATGTGTACACTCATTCCATCCTAGGGGCCCTCGTGTCTCATTGTAACACTCATTCCATCCTAGGGGCCCTCGTGTCTCATTGTAACACTCAAGCCATGTGTACACTCATTCCATCCTAGGGACCCTCGTGTCTCATTGTAACACTCAAGCCATGTGTACACTCATTCCATCCTAGGGGCCCTCGTGTCTCATTGTAACACTCAAGCCTTGTGTACACTCATTCCATCCTAGGGGCCCTTGTGTCTCATTGTAACACTCAAGCCATGTGTACACTCATTCCATCCTAGGGGCCCTCGTGTCTCATTGTAACACTCAAGCCATGTGTACACTCATTCCATCCTAGGGGCCCTCGTGTCTCATTGTAACACTCAAGCCTTGTGTACACTCATTCCATCCTAGGGGCCCTCGTGTCTCATTGTAACACTCAAGCCTTCTGTACACTCATTCCATCCTAGGGCCCTCGTGTCTCATTGTAACACTCAAGCCATGTGTACACTCATTCTATCCTAGGGGCCCTCGTGTCTCATTGTAACACTCAAGCCATGTGTACACTCATTCCATCCTAGGGGCCCTCGTGTCTCAATGTAACACTCAAGCCGTGTGTACATTCATTCCATCCTAGGGGCCCTCGTGTCTCATTGTAACACTGAAGCCATGTGTACACTCATTCCATCCTAGGGGCCCTCGTGTTTCATTGTAACACTCAAGCCATGTGTACACTCATTCCATCCTAGGGGCCCTCGTGTTTCATTGTAACACTCAAGCCATGTGTACACTCATTCCATCCTAGGGGCCATCGTGTCTCATTGAAACACTCAAGCCATGTGTACACTCATTCCATCCTAGGGGCCCTCGTGTCTCATTGTAACACTCAAGCCATGTGTTCACTCATTCCATGCTAGGGGCCCTTGTGTCTCATTGTAACACTCAAGCCATGTGTACACTCATTTCATCCTAGGGGCCCTCGTGTCTCATTGTAACACTCAAGCCATGTGTACACTCATTCCATCCTAGGGGCCCTCGTGTCTCATTGTAAGACTCAAGCCATGTGTACACTCATTCCATCCTAGGGGCCCTCGTGTCTCATTGTAACACTCAAGCCATGTGTACACTAATTCCATCCTAGGGGCCCTCGTGTCTCATTGTACCATTCAAGCCATGTGTACACTCATTCCATCCTAGGGGCCATCGTGTCTCATTGAAACACAAGCCATGTGTACACTCATTCCATCCTAGGGGCCCTCGTGTCTCAATGTTACACTCAAGCCTTGTGTACACTCATTCCATCCTAGGGGCCTCGTGTCTCATTGTAACACTCAAGCCATGTGTACACTCATTCCATCCTAGGGGCCCTCGTGTCTCATTGTAACATTCAAGCCATGTGTACACTCATTCCATCCTAGGGGCCATCGTGTCTCATTGAAACACAAGCCATGTGTACACTCATTCCATCCTAGGGGCCCTCGTGTCTCATTGTAACACTCAAGCCTTGTGTACACTCATTCCATCCTAGGGCCCTCGTGTCTCATTGTAACACTCAAGCCTTGTGTACACTCATTCCATCCTAGGGGCCCTGGTGTCTCATTGTAACACTCAAGCCATGTGTACACTCATTCCATCCTAGGGGCCCTCGTGTCTCATTGTAACATTCAAGCCATGTGTACACTCATTCCATTCTAGGGGCCCTCGTGTCTCATTGTAACACTCAAGCCATGTGTACACTCATTCCATCCTAGGGGCCATCGTGTCTCATTGAAACACTCAAGCCATGTGTACACTCATTCCATCCTAGGGGCCCTCGTGTCTCATTGTAACACTCAAGCCATGTGTACACTCATTCCATCCTAGGGGCCATCGTGTCTCATTGAAACACTCAAGCCATGTGTACACTCATTCCATCCTAGGGGCCCTTGTGTCTCATTGTAACACTCAAGCCATGTGTACACTCATTCCATCCTAGGGGCCCTCGTGTTTCATTGTAACACTCAAGCCATGTGTACACTCATTCCATCCTAGGGGCCCTCGTGTCTCATTGTAACACTCAAGCCATGTGTACACTTATTCCATCCTAGGGGCCCTCGTGTCTCATTGTAACACTCAAGCCATGTGTACACTCATTCCATCCTAGGGGCCCTCGTGTCTCATTAAAACACTCAAGCCATGTGTACACTCATTCCATCCTAGGGGCCCTCGTGTCTCATTGTAACGCGCATTCCATCCTAGGGACCCTCGTGTCTCATTGTAACACTCAAGCCATGTGTACACTCATTCCATCCTAGGGGCCCTCGTGTCTCATTGTAACACTCAAGCCATGTGTACACTCATTCCATCCTAGGGGCGCTCGTGTCTCATTGAAACACTCAAGCCATGTGTACACTCATTCCATCCTAGGGGCCCTCGTGTCTCATTGTAACGCGCATTCCATCCTAGGGGCCCTCGTGTCTCATTGTAACACTCATTCCATCCTAGGGGCCCTCGTGTCTCATTGTAACACTCAAGCCATGTGTACACTCATTCCATTCTAGGGGCCATCGTGTCTCATTGTAACACTCAAGCTATGTGTGCACTCATTCCATCCTAGGGGCCTTCGTGTCTCATTGTAACACTCAAGCCATGTGTACACTCATTCCATCCTAGGGGCCCTCGTGTCTCATTGAAACACTCAAGCCATGTGTACACTCATTCCATCCTAGGGGCCCTCGTGTCTCATTGTAACACGCATTCCATCCTAGGGGCCCTCGTGTCTCATTGAAACACTCAAGCCATGTGTACACTCATTCCATTCTAGGGGCCATCGTGTCTCATTGTAACACTCAAGCTATGTGTACACTCATTCCATCCTAGGGGCCTTCGTGTCTCATTGTAACACTCAAGCCTTGTGTACACTCATTCCATCCTAGGGGCCCTCGTGTTTCATTGTAACACTCAAGCCAGTGTACACTCATTCCATCCTAGGGGCCCTCGTGTCTCATTGTAACACTCAAGCCTTGTGTACACTCATTCCATCCTAGGGGCCCTCGTGTCTCATTGTAACACTCAAACCATGTGTACACTCATTCCATCCTAGGGGCCCTCGTGTCTCATTGTAACCCTCAAGCCATGTGTACACTCATTCCATCCTAGGGGGCTTCGTGTCTCATTGTAGCACGCATTCCATCCTAGGGGCCCTCGTGTCACTCATTCCAACCTAGGGGCCCTCGTCTCTCATTGTAACACTCAAGCCACGTGTACACTCATTCCATCCTAGGGGCCCTCTTGTCTCATTGTAACACTCAAGCCACGTGTACACTCATTCCATCTAGGAAGCCGACTTCGTGAACTTCATGAAGGATCCCCTGAACCCTCTGTCCTCGGCCCCCCCACCCCCACCGTCCGCCGCGAGCCAGTGGGCCGACGTGGCCGGCGCCAACCACGTCCAACACCTCACGGACGCCACGTTCAGTGACGTCATGGCGCAGAAAGACTCTGCCCTGGTCATGTTCTACGCTCCATGTGAGTGCCCCGCCGGTTGACCTCCGAGGGTGACCTCGGAGAGTGACCACCGAGGGTGTCCACTAAGGATGTCCCACCTCCAAGGGTGAACTCCCGGGGTGACCCCTAAAGGTGACGCTTTGGGGTGACCTCCAGAGGTGACCCTTTGGGGTAACCTCCAGAGGTGACCCGTTGGGGTGACCTCCAGAGGTAACCCTTTGGAGTGACCTCCAGAGGTAACCCTTTGGAGTGACCTCCAAGGGTCACCCCAAAGGTTACCTACAAGTCACCCCCAAAGGTGACCTCGAAGGGTCACCTCCATAGGTTATCCCCAGATGTGACCCCTAGGATCAATAACAAACTCCTTTACGATAGACCTAGCCGCAGTTCATTTGTCTACATGTTCACTTCGTACCTTCTCTATGTAGAGCTATCTAGTTGTTCGGAGCATAACTTTGGGCGAGAATTAAACGTAGGATATCGTATATATAATAGTAGGGCATATATGATGTCAACAAAGATATGGATGTAACATAAACAAGTTTATTTAAGTAAATTTAAGTAACTTAAACTTATTAAAAAATTCAATTTTGACACTTTTGAGTGAAAAGTTTACACATCTGAGATATGTTTGTAATGAAACCAAGTGTAAACCGGGCTAATAGTAGGTATAAGCCCGTTTGCAAGTGTCATGTTATCTGGCTGTGTATGTTAGTGCCAACTAAGATGTTTGTGTGGTCCGCAGGGTGTGGCCACTGCAAGGCCATGAAGCCAGCCTACGGCGAGGCGGCCCAGATCCTCTCGGAAGGACAGGTCAGAACCTGTTCACATGTGGCCACTGGTGGCCCTTTGTATGTGTTTGACATTACAACCTGTTCACATGTGGCCACTGGTGGCCCTTTGTATGTGTTTGACATTACAACCTGTTCACATGTGGCCACTGGTGGCCCTTTGTATGTGTTTGACATTACAACCTGTTCACATGTGGCCACTGGTGGCCCTTTGTATGTGTTTGACATTACAACCTGTTCACATGTGGCCACTTGGTGGCCCTTTGTATGTGTTTGACATTACAACCTGTTCACATGTGGCCACTGGTGGCCCTTTGTATGTGTTTGACATTACAACCTGTTCACATGTGGCCACTGGTGGCCCTTTGTATGTGTTTGACATTACAACCTGTTCACATGTGGCCACTGGTGGCCTTTGTATGTGTTTGACATTACAACCTGTTCACATGTGGCCACTGGTGGCCTTTGTATGTGTTTGACATTACAACCTGTTCACATGTGGCCACTGGTGGCCCTTTGTATGTGTTTGACATTACAACCTGTTCACATGTGGCCACTGGTGGCCTTTGTATGTGTTTGACATTACAACCTGTTCACATGTGGCCACTTGTGGCCTTTTGTATGTGTTTGACATTACAACCTGTTCACATGTGGCCACTGGTGGCCTTTGTATGTGTTTGACATTACAACCTGTTCACATGTGGCCACTGGTGGCCTTTGTATGTGTTTGACATTACAACCTGTTCACATGTGGCCACTGGGGGCCTTTGTATGTGTTTGACATTACAACCTGTTCACATGTGGCCACTGGGGGCCTTTGTATGTGTTTGACATTACAACCTGTTCACATGTGGCCACTGGTGGCCTTTGTATGTGTTTGACATTACAACCTGTTCACATGTGGCCACTGGTGGCCTTTGTATGTGTTTGACATTACAACCTGTTCACATGTGGCCACTGGTGGCCTTTGTATGTGTTTGACATTACAACCTGTTCACATGTGGACACTGGTGGCCTTTGTATGTGTTTGACATTACAACCTGTTCACATGTGGCCACTGGTGGCCTTTATATGTGTTTGACATGACAACCTGTTCACATGTGGCCACTGGTGGCCTTTGTATGTGTTTGACATTACAACCTGTTCACATGTGGCCACTGGTGGCCTTTATATGTGTTTGACATGACAACCTGTTCACATGTGGCCACTGGTGGCCCTTTTTATGTGTTTGACATTACAACCTGTTCACATGTGGCCACTGGTGGCCTTTGTATGTGTTTGACATTACAACCTGTTCACATGTGGCCACTGGTGGCCTTTGTATGTGTTTGACATTACAACCTGTTCACATGTGGACACTGGTGGCCTTTGTATGTGTTTGACATTACAACCTGTTCACATGTGGCCACTGGTGGCCTTTATATGTGTTTGACATGACAACCTGTTCACATGTGGCCACTGGTGGCCCTTTTTATGTGTTTGACATTACAACCTGTTCACATTTGGCCACTGGTGGCCCTTTGTATGTGTTTGACATTACAACCTGTTCACATGTGGCCACTGGTGGCCTTTGTATGTGTTTGACATTACAACCTGTTCACATGTGGCCACTGGTGGCCTTTGTATGTGTTTGACATTACAACCTATTCACATGTGGTCACTGGTGGCCCTTTGTATGTGTTTGACATTACAACCTGTTCACATGTGGCCACTGGTGGCCCTTTGTATGTGTTTGACATTACAACCTGTTCACATGTGGTCACTGGTGGCCCTTTGTATGTGTTTGACATTACAACCTGTTCACATGTGGCCACTGGTGGCCTTTGTATGTGTTTGACATTACAACCTGTTCACATGTGGCCACTGGTGGCCTTTGTATGTGTTTGACATTACAACCTGTTCACATGTGGCCACTGGTGGCCTTTGTATGTGTTTGACATTACAACCTATTCACATGTGGTCACTGGTGGCCCTTTGTATGTGTTTGACATTACAACCCAGCCACGTACTAATATTAAGAGGTCGCTTTACAAGGCCCACTCGCTACGAGCGCTTCCATAGTATACCATATCGTATCAATCCATATAATGTACATTATACGGGGTAAACATTAGCTGTGATGGGAATTAATGCCGTGAGGTATATGCTACAAGTTTTCACACACGCTGGTAATTATTGATTTCATGACCTTTGACTCGGTCCTGAAGGTGAACGCTGCTCTGGTTGCTGTGGATACCACGGTTGAGAAGTCTCTCGGTCAGCGTTACGAGATCAAGGGATTCCCCACATGTGAGTCCCGCCTCAAGTACATTACCTGTAATTTGTGGGTCCCGCCTCAAGTACATTGCATGTAGTTTGTGGGCCCCGCCTCAAGTACATTACATGTAGTTTGTGGGTCCCGCCTCAAGTACATTACATGTAGTTTGTGGGTCTCGACTCAAGTACATTACATGTAGTTTGTGGGTCCCGCTTCAAGTACATTACATGTAGTTTGTGGGTCCCGCCTCAAGTACATTGCATGTAGTTTGTGGGCCCCGCCTCAAGTACATTACATGTAGTTTGTGGGTCCCGCCTCAAGTACATTACATGTAGTTTGTGGGTCTCGACTCAAGTACATTACATGTAGTTTGTGGGTCCCGCTTCAAGTACATTACATGTAGTTTGTGGGTCCCGCCTCAAGTACATTACATGTAGTTTGTGGGTTCCGCTTCAAGTACATCACATGTAGTTTGTGGGTCCCGCCTCAAGTACATTACATGTAGTTTGTGGGTCTCGACTCAAGTACATTACCTGTAATTTGTGGGTCCCGCCTCAAGTACATTACATGTAGTTTGTGGGTCCCGACTCAAGTACATACCATGTAGTTTGTGGGTCCCGCCTCAAGTGCATTACGTATAGTTTGTAGGTTCGCCTCAAGTACATTACATGTTATTTTGTGGGTCCCGCCTCAAGTACATTACCTGTAATTTGTGGGTCCCGCCTCAAGTACATTGCATGTAGTTTGTGGGTCCCGCCTCAAGTACATTACATGTAATTTGTGGGTCCCGCCTCAAGTACATTACCTGTAATTTGTGGGTCCCGCCTCAAGTACATTACATGTAGTTTGTGGGTCCCGACTCAAGTACATTACATGTAGCTTGTGGGTCCCGACTCAAGTACATTATATGTACTTTGTGAGTCCCGCCTCAAGTACATTACATGTAGTTTGTCGGTCCCGCTTCAAGTACATTACATGTACTTTGTGGGTCCCGCCTCAAGTACATTACATGTAGTTTGTGGGTCCCGCCTCAAGTACATTACCTGTAATTTGTGGGTCCCGCCTCAAGTACATTACATGTAGTTTGTGGGTCCCGCCTCAAGTACATTACATGTAGTTTGTGGGTCCCGACTCAAGTACATTACATGTACTTTGTGGGTCCCGCCTCAAGTACATTACATGTACTTTGTGGGCCCCGCCTCAAGTACATTACATGTAGTTTGTGGGTCCCGCCTCAAGTACATTACGTAGTTTGTGGGTCCCGCCTCAAGTACATTACATATTATTTTGTGGGTCCCGCCTCAAGTACATTACGTAGTTTGTGGGTCCCGCCTCAAGTACATTACATGTAGTTTGTGGGTCCCGCCTCAAGTACATTACATGTAGTTTGTTGGTCCCCCCTCCAGTACATTACGTGTAGTTTGTGGGTCCCGCCTCAATATTACATGTAGTTTGTTGGTCCCCCCTCCAGTACATTACGTGTAGTTTGTGGGTCCCCCCTCAAGTACATTACATGTACTGTGTGGGTCCCGCCTCAAGTACATTACATGTAGTTTGTGGGTCCCGCCTCAAGTACATTACGTAGTTTGTGGGTCCCGCCTCAAGTACATTACATGTTATTTTGTGGGTCCCGCCTCAAGTACATTACATGTAGTTTGTGGGTCCCGCCTCAAGTACATTACATGTAGTTTGTTGGTCCCCCCTCAAGTACATTACATGTAGTTTGTTGGTCCCCCCTCAAGTACATTACATGTAGTGTGTGGGTCCCGCCTCAAGTACATTACATGTAGTGTGTAGGTACCCGCAGCCAATTACTATGCGAGACATTTAAGTGTAGTGTGTAATCGCTTTTGTGTAAAGTATATTCGTCATTTGATAACTGAAAACTTAATAGCAAGACCCGAATTCTAATATATCTTTTTTTCTTCTTTTGTTTGCAGTGAAATATTTCAAGTAAGTAGCCCATCGTTATATTTCGCTCAGTCCCCCCCGGGTGGCTCATAGCCATGCTAGTTCAGTCTCTCCAGCTACCCCCTCTGTCTGGCGAAGCGACTGGCTGTGCGCAATATCGTTATCAAGTGCCAAACATGTTGTTGCGTCGCTTATAGTGATATTGCATTTAAACGAACAAAGGAGTGCTTGGCTCAAACACTACATGTGTATTGGTTGGGTTCCCGAGATACAAACACTTCCCAACTGCCGACTAATCGATGCTCTTGCAACCATTCACAGACACTTTATAGACTAGCGACTAGGGTCGTATGGAGACGTACACAGACCCTTTATAGACTAGTGACTAGGATCGTATGGAGAGGTACACAGACCCTTTATAGACTAGTGACTAGGGTCGTATGGAGAGGTACACAGACCCTTTATAGACTAGTGACTAGGGTCGTATGGAGACGTACACAGACCCTTTATAGACTAGTGACTAGGGTCGTATGGAGAGGTACACAGACCCTTTATAGACTAGAGACTAGGGTCGTATGGAGAGGTACACAGACCCTTTATAGACTAGTGACTAGGGTCGTATGGAGACGTACACAGACCCTTTATAGACTAGTGACTAGGGTCGTATGGAGAGGTACACAGACCCTTTATAGACTAGTGACTAGGGTCGTATGGAGACGTACACAGACCCTTTATAGACTAGTGACTAGGGTCGTATGGAGAGGTACACAGACCCTTTATAGACTAGAGACTAGGGTCGTATGGAGAGGTACACAGACCCTTTATAGACTAGTGACTAGGGTCGTATAGAGACGTACACAGACCCTTTATAGACTAGAGACTAGGGTCGTATGGAGAGGTACACAGACCCTTTATAGACTAGTGACTAGGGTCGTATAGAGACGTACACAGACCCTTTATAGACTAGTGACTAGGGTCGTATGGAGACGTACACAGACCCTTTATAGACTAGAGACTAGGGTCGTATGGAGAGGTACACAGACCCTTTATAGACTAGTGACTAGGGTCGTATGGAGAGGTACACAGACCCTTTATAGACTAGTGACTAGGGTCGTATGGAGAGGTACACAGACCCTTTATAGACTAGTGACTAGGGTCGTATGGAGAGGTACACAGACCCTTTATAGACTAGTGACTAGGGTCGTATGGAGAGGTACACAGACCCTTTATAGACTAGTGACTAGGGTCGTATGGAGAGGTACACAGACCCTTTATAGACTAGTGACTAGGGTCGTATGGAGAGGTACACAGACCCTTTATAGACTAGTGACTAGGGTCGTATGGAGACGTACACAGACCCTTTATAGACTAGAGACTAGGGTCGTATGGAGAGGTACACAGACCCTTTATAGACTAGTGACTAGGGTCGTATGGAGACGTACACAGACCCTTTATAGACTAGAGACTAGGGTCGTATGGAGAGGTACACAGACCCTTTATAGACTAGAGACTAGGGTCGTATAGAGACGTACACAGACCCTTTATAGACTAGTGACTAGGGTCGTATGGAGAGGTACACAGACACTTTATAGACTAGTGACTAGGGTCGTATGGAGAGGTACAAAGACCCTTTATAGACTAGTGACTAGGGTCGTATAGAGACGTACACAGACCCTTTATAGACTAGTGACTAGGGTCGTATGGAGACGTACACAGACCCTTTATAGACTAGTGACTAGGGTCGTATGGAGACGTACACAGACCCTTTATAGACTAGTGACTAGGGTCGTATGGAGAGGTACACAGACCCTTTATAGACTAGTGACTAGGGTCGTATGGAGACGTACACAGACCCTTTATAGACTAGTGACTAGGGTCGTATGGAGACGTACACAGACCCTTTATAGACTAGTGACTAGGGTCGTATGGAGAGGTACACAGACCCTTTATAGACTAGTGACTAGGGTCGTATAGAGACGTACACAGACCCTTTATAGACTAGTGACTAGGGTCGTATGGAGAGGTACACAGACCCTTTATAGACTAGTGACTAGGGTCGTATGGAGACGTACACAGACCCTTTATAGACTAGTGACTAGGGTCGTACGGAGACGTACACAGACCCTTTATAGACTAGTGACTAGGGTCGTATGGAGACGTACACAGACCCTTTATAGACTAGTGACTAGGGTCGTATGGAGAGGTACACAGACCCTTTATAGACTAGTGACTAGGGTCGTATGGAGAGGTACACAGACCCTTTATAGACTAGTGACTAGGGTCGTATGGAGACGTACACAGACCCTTTATAGACTAGAGACTAGGGTCGTATAGAGACGTACACAGACCCTTTATAGACTAGTGACTAGGGTCGTATGGAGAGGTACACAGACCCTTTATAGACTAGAGACTAGGGTCGTATGGAGAGGCACACAGACCCTTTATAGACTAGAGACTAGGGTCGTATGGAGAGGTACACAGACACTTTATAGACTAATGACTAGGGTCGTATGGAGAGGTACACAGACCTTTTATAGACTAGTGACTAGGGTCGTATGGAGACGTACACAGACCCTTTATAGACTAGTGACTAGGGTCGTATAGAGACGTACACAGACCCTTTATAGACTAGAGACTAGGGTCGTATAGAGACGTACACAGACCCTTTATAGACTAGTGACTAGGGTCGTATGGAGAGGTACACAGACCCTTTATAGACTAGAGACTAGGGTCGTATGGAGAGGTACACAGACCCTTTATAGACTAGTGACTAGGGTCGTTTGGAGAGGTACACAGACCCTTTATAGACTAGTGACTAGGGTCGTATGGAGAGGTACACAGACCCTTTATAGACTAGTGACTAGGGTCGTATGGAGAGGTACACAGACCCTTTATAGACTAGTGACTAGGGTCGTATGGAGAGGTACACAGACCCTTTATAGACTAGTGACTAGGGTCGTATAGAGACGTACACAGACCCTTTATAGACTAGAGACTAGGGTCGTATGGAGACGTACACAGACCCTTTATAGACTAGTGACTAGGGTCGTATGGAGAGGTTCACAGACCCTTTATAGACTAGAGACTAGGGTCGTATGGAGAGGTACACAGACCCTTTATAGACTAGAGACTAGGGTCGTATGGAGAGGTACACAGACCCTTTATAGACTAGTGACTAGGGTCGTATGGAGACGTACACAGACCCTTTATAGACTAGTGACTAGGGTCGTATAGAGACGTACACAGACCCTTTATAGACTAGTGACTAGGGTCGTATGGAGAGGTACACAGACCCTTTATAGACTAGTGACTAGGGTCGTACGGAGACGTACACAGACCCTTTATAGACTAGTGACTAGGGTCGTATAGAGACGTGCACAGACCCTTTATAGACTAGAGACTAGGGTCGTACGGAGACGTGCACAGACCCTTTATAGACTAGTGACTAGGGTCGTATGGAGACGTACAAAGCGAGGCTACGGTTAGTGCAACGGCCATTTTGTTAGCGTTTTGACGTGCTTGGTTTGGGTCTGTGAGATGCATTGGTCACGGCCTTCTGATGGACATGATGGTAGTCCTGGTATTGATGGTGGACATGATGGTAGTCCTGGTAATGATGGTGGACATGATGGTAGTCCTGGTAATGATGGTGGACATGATGGTAGTCCTGGTAATGATGGTGTACATGATGGTAGTCCTGGTAATGATGGTGGACATGATGGTAGTCCTGGTATTGATGGTGGACATGATGGTAGTCCTGGTAATGATGGTGGACATGATGGTAGTCCTGGTAATGATGGTGGACATGATGGTAGTCCTGGTATTGATGGCGGACATGATGGTAGTCCTGGTAATGATGGTGGACATGATGGTAGTCCTGGTAATGATGGTGGACATGATGGTAGTCCTGGTAATGATGGTGGACATGATGGTAGTCCTGGTATTGATGGCGGACATGATGGTAGTCCTGGTAATGATGGTGGACATGATGGTAGTCCTGGTAATGATGGCGGACATGATGGTAGTCCTGGTAATGATGGTGGACATGATGGTAGTCCTGGTAATGATGGTGGACATGATGGTAGTCCTGGTATTGATGGTGGACATGATGGTAGTCCTGGTAATGATGGTGGACATGATGGTAGTCCTGGTAATGATGGTGGACATGATGGTAGTCCTGGTATTGATGGCGGACATGATGGTAGTCCTGGTAATGATGGTGGACATGATGGTAGTCCTGGTAATGATGGCGGACATGATGGTAGTCCTGGTAATGATGGTGGACATGATGGTAGTCCTGGTAATGATGGTGGACATGATGGTAGTCCTGGTAATGATGGTGGACATGATGGTAGTCCTGGTATTGATGGTGGACATGGTGATAACCATGATGATTATGGGGACATGGTGTGGTGATAATGATGATGGTTTGGTTTCATAGCGTTGCCCACAGTGTGTCGTTCTGTAATATTTTAAGAGTTATGCTGTATGTGTACAGATATATTTCTGTGTTTTAATAATATCATACACGGCACAGTTTTTCTTTTATAATGACAGAAACGGTGTTTACCAGTATGACTACGAGCGAGGAAGGAAAACTGAGGACTTGGTTGATTTTATGAAGAGGTGAGAAACCATGAACACTGCCATGCCAGTTTGTCTAGACAGACGGTGTGACAAGCTGTCAGAGATTATATGAGGGACTGGGGGTGGTGGTGGGGGGGATGCTCGAAGGTATACCTGACCATAGGTAATTTGCGGATAGCCGCACGTTTGGGGAGTGCTCGGACCTGTTGTACTGGCCGAGAGCAGTATTGGGGGTTTTAATTAATACGATGTGCGCCACTTTTTGTTAAGTTGTGACGTTTTAAAGATCTTAACGTGTGCATAGTGTATAGCGACTTGGGAAGCCAATGTTATGTGCGGCGAGCTTTACCTGACCATACTGCTCCCCCCGCAGCCCCCGCGCCAGCCCGCCGCCGCCGCCTGCCGAACCCACGTGGTCGTCGGAGGAGAGCGCCGTGCGCCACCTGGAGGACGCGGACTTCACCGACTTCCTGGCGAGCCGGGACCACGTCCTCGTCATGTTCTACGCCCCTTGGTGTGGTCACTGCAAGCGAGCCAAGCCCGAATACCAGGCGGCGGCCAACAGTCTGGGCGACAGTCCGACCAAGGCCCTGGCGGCGGTCGACTGCACGGCCAGCACCAGTGAGTGACACTCCTTACCACAGCGTGCAACATAGGCACATGAGCCAATATGATTACCTGTACCATTGATAATTAGTGAAACCGATCAAAAGGCCCCTCATGTAAACGTAAAGACTTTCCTAAAAAATTGTGCGTGTAATTTATTTAAAGATCAGTCCCTCAGCGTTCATATTTTATTCTGACTCACTTTAAATTCAGTGTCTACAAGTACTGAAATTTGAATCACAGACGTCAATGTGTGTTGGAGCCCCGCCTATGTAAAGCTTATCCCTAGCCTGGTAACTTGCCGTTATTGGCTGTTAGAAGCTTTTCCCTGTGACCTCTAACGTTACGCTTTTCCTTCAGCCGTGTGTTCCGAGCAGGAAGTCAAAGGCTACCCTACCTTCAAGTATTACCACAGGGGGGCGATGGCGTCGCCATACCAGGGTGGGCGCCTCCAGGCTGACTTCCTCACGTTCATGGAGTCTCCGCCAGGGGCGCCACAGGCTGACCCGGCGCCTAAAGAAGGCGAGGCGAGCCAGGAGGCCAGGGAGGACGAGAGGGATGAGCTGTGAGCTCACCAACAGTCCAATCACAGTCAGCTTCTAATGAAACCAGTTCGATACACCTCCTCCTCAATATGCAAAAACATAGGTCGTTCTTCCATGTTAGGGCGAATCATTGTTTCACCCTAGCTCACGTATGACTCACACTTACCGTTTACTATAGCACTCCGTATGGTGGGCTTCAGCATGGAATATTGACCACTACCTGCAGCCATTCGAGTTACATCCCCACGTTAGGAGACAATGTCGGCAGCCAACCAGGTAACGCCAATCCCAATACAAACATCTGCCCTTTGCGGCAAGATAAACGTCTTTTGCTACAACAGAAAGGCCGTTCAACAGATCCGGTTTCCATATTAACATACACGATGTCCATTATTGTAGTACATAAGGTGTTGAGTATTGCGTGGGCTTCGCTGGAACAATAATTCGTATTCAGATTGAGGAATACACTAAACCACATGAATGTTTAGGTTCTTACTTTGTTTTTATATCTTTCGGTTAATACCTATCCTATTGTTTTCAATGTACTTTATATGCCCTCCGGTCACTGTGGGGCTCTCTCTCGCTAGTATCTATGTTTGTACGTTAGATACAGAGCTAGATGGCGGGGCCAGTGAACCATCAAATGTTAAGTGTACTGTTATTGTTTATGGTGGATTATGGTCAGTTTTTACTTGACAAATTTGGCTGAAGTTGAAGATTGTTGAAGATGTTAAGACTGTTATGAATCCTAGTTTATATACTAGGCTAATTAAAGTAACCGGAACAAATAATTAATATACTTGAACCAAATGTCACCAGAATTCTAACATTCTCTTAGTTCCTTTTTAATCTGACTATGAAGTTTTCTCGTCGTGCAAAATGCAATTTTAATAAGATATGTACTCAACTGTCACCTTGCCAATGTAATTATGCTTTTCATCTGACTTCATTATTACGATAAAGAGATAATTATAACTATGGTTTCTCAAGAACTAAGTTACTACAAATCCCAAGTATACTGCGTGACAGCATAATGGACTTCTATCTCTCGTGTCAGTACAGATTGGGGACCATATTGGTCGAGGCCAGCTGGTAGAAATATACATGTGCCTAGAATTCTGATAGATATAGAAATCTGTTTCCAACATAGACGAGTGTGCCTTTTACACCCTATTTGTAAAGAACATAAGGAATGAATGAGGAGGCGCTGTTACGGTACGTCAGGTGAAACACTGTCTTCCTGTAGAACCACCTGATCAATGTCCTCGGTCGCCTAGTATGTTAATTGCTACTTTGCCTTTGATCAACTTGCCGGGATATCTATATAGGTCTTACTATATATCCCTGTTAACTGTTAACGGTCACAAAGCAAAACGATCAAAATGGGTGCCACACCTACTGTAATTAATTGTTCTACAGAATGATTCAATTTGAGATTAGTTGTAAAAAAAATCTCAGATGTTACGTTTTCGGCAAATGTTTAGATGTTATGCCCACGATGTATTGTGCCTGGGTTGTGTCCGGTGTGGACCCACGCCAGACGGCTGCCTGGGTTGTGTCCAGTGTGGACCCAGGCCAGACGGCTGCCTGGGTTGTGTCCGGTGTGGACCCAGGCCAGACGGCTGCCTGGGTTGTGTCCAGTGTGGACCCAGGCCAGACGGCTGCCTGGGTTGTGTCCAGTGTGGACCCAGGCCAGACGGCTGCCTGGGTTGTGTCCAGTGTGGACCCAGGCCAGACGGTTGCCTGGGTTGTGTCCAGTGTGGACCCAGGCCAGACGGCTGCCTGGGTTGTGTCCAGTGTGGACCCAGGCCAGACGGCTGCCTGGGTTGTGTCCAGTGTGGACCCAGGCCAGACGGCTGCCTGGGTTGTGTCCGGTGTGGACCCAGGCCAGACGGCTGCCTGGGTTGTGTCCGGTGTGGACCCAGGCCAGACGGCTGCCTGGGTTGTGTCCAGTGTGGACCCAGGCCAGACGGCTGCCTGGGTTGTGTCCAGTGTGGACCCAGGCCAGACGGCTGCCTGGGTTGTGCCCAGTGTGGACCCAGGCCAGACGGTTGCCTGGGTTGTGGCCAGACGATGTTTGCTATCCATGACGTAGTTTCGACTCTGAGTCTGGGGTGCGAGCGCCTGGCGTGATGTCTCTCTGAGTCTGGGGTGCGAGCGCCTTGCGTGATGTCTCTCGGAGTCTGGGGTGCGAGCGCCTGGCGTGATGTCTCTCGGAGTCTTGGGAGCGAGCGCCTGGCGTGATGTCTCTCTGAGTCTGGGGAGCGCCTGGCGTGATGTCTCTCGGAGTCTGGGGTGCGAGCGCCTGGCGTGATGTCTCTCTGAGTCTGGGGAGCGAGCGCCTGGCGTGATGTCTCTCTGAGTCTGGGGAGCGAGCGCCTGGCGTGATGTCTCTCGGAGTCTGGGGAGCGAGCGCCTGGCGTGATGTCTCTCGGAGTCTTGGGAGCGGACGCCTGGCGTGATGTCTCTCGGAGTCTGGGGAGCGAGCGCCTGGCGTGATGTCTCTCTAAGTCTGGGGAGCGGACGCCTGGCGTGATGTCTCTCGGAGTCTTGGGAGCGAGCGCCTGGCGTGATGTCTCTCTGAGTCTGGGGAGCGAGCGCCTGGCGTGATGTCTCTCTGAGTCTGGGGAGCGCTTGGCGTGATGTCTCTCGGAGTCTGGGGAGCGGACGCCTGGCGTGATGTCTCTCTGAGTCTAGGGTGCGAGCGCCTGGCGTGATGTCTCTCTGAGTCTGGGGAGCGAGCGCCTGGCGTGATGTCTCTCGGAGTCTGGGGTGCGAGCGCCTGGCGTGATGTCTCTCTGAGTCTGGGGAGCGAGCGCCTGGCGTGATGTCTCTCGGAGTCTGGGGAGCGAGCGCCTGGCGTGATGTCTCTCTGAGTCTGGGGTGCGAGCGCCTGGCGTGATGTCTCTCTGAGTCTGGGGTGCGAGCGCCTGGCGTGATGTCTCTCTGAGTCTGGGGAGCGCCTGGCGTGATGTCTCTCTGAGTCTGGGGAGCGAGCGCCTGGCGTGATGTCTCTCGGAGTCTGGGGAGCGAGCGCCTGGCGTGATGTCTCTCTGAGTCTGGGGTGCGAGCGCCTGGCGTGATGTCTCTCTGAGTCTGGGGTGCGAGCGCCTGGCGTGATGTCTCCCTGAGTCTGGGGAGCGCCTGGCGTGATGTCTCTCTGAGTCTGGGGAGCGAGCGCCTGGCGTGATTGTCTCTCGGAGTCTGGGGAGCGAGCGCCTGGCGTGATGTCTCTCTGAGTCTGGGGAGCGAGCGCCTGGCGTGATGTCTCTCTGAGTCTGGGGAGCGAGCGCCTGGCGTGATGTCTCTCTGAGTCTGGGGAGCGAGCGCCTGGCGTGATGTCTCTCTGAGTCTGGGATGCGAGCGCCTGGCGTGATGTCTCTCTGAGTCTGGGGAGCGCCTGGCGTGATGTCTCTGAGTCTGGGGAGCGAGCGCCTGGCGTGATGTCTCTCTGAGTCTGGGGAGCGAGCGCCTGGCGTGATGTCTCTCTGAGTCTGGGGAGCGCCTGGCGTGAAGTCTCTCTGAGTCTGGGGAGCGAGCGCCTGGCGTGATGTCTCTCTGAGTCTGGGGAGCGGACGCCTGGCGTGATGTCTCTCTGAGTCTGGGGTGCGCTTGGCGTGATGTCTCTGAGTCTGGGGAGCGCTTGGCGTGATGTCTCTCGGAGTCTGGGGAGCGGACGCCTGGCGTGATGTCTCTCTGAGTCTGGGGTGCGAGCGCCTGGCGTGATGTCTCTCTGAGTCTGGGGAGCGAGCGCCTGGCGTGATGTCTCTCTGAGTCTGGGGTGCGAGCGCCTGGCGTGATGTCTCTCTGAGTCTGGGGAGCGAGCGCCTGGCGTGATGTCTCTCGGAGTCTGGGGAGCGAGCGCCTTGCGTGATGTCTCTCTGAGTCTGGGGTGCGAGCGCCTGGCGTGATGTCTCTCTGAGTCTGGGGTGCGAGCGCCTGGCGTGATGTCTCTCTGAGTCTGGGGAGCGCCTGGCGTGATGTCTCTCTGAGTCTGGGGAGCGAGCGCCTGGCGTGATGTCTCTCTGAGTCTGGGGAGCGAGCGCCTGGCGTGATGTCTCTCGGAGTCTGGGGAGCGAGCGCCTGGCGTGATGTCTCTCTGAGTCTGGGGAGCGAGCGCCTGGCGTGATGTCTCTCTGAGTCTGGGGTGCGAGCGCCTGGCGTGATGTCTCCCTGAGTCTGGGGAGCGCCTGGCGTGATGTCTCTCTGAGTCTGGGGAGCGAGCGCCTGGCGTGATTGTCTCTCGGAGTCTGGGGAGCGAGCGCCTGGCGTGATGTCTCTCTGAGTCTGGGGAGCGAGCGCCTGGCGTGATGTCTCTCTGAGTCTGGGGAGCGAGCGCCTGGCGTGATGTCTCTCTGAGTCTGGGGAGCGAGCGCCTGGCGTGATGTCTCTTTGAGTCTGGGGTGCGAGCGCCTGGCGTGATGTCTCTCTGAGTCTGGGGAGCGCCTGGCGTGATGTCTCTGAGTCTGGGGAGCGAGCGCCTGGCGTGATGTCTCTCTGAGTCTGGGGAGCGAGCGCCTGGCGTGATGTCTCTCTGAGTCTGGGGAGCGCCTGGCGTGAAGTCTCTCTGAGTCTGGGGAGCGAGCGCCTGGCGTGATGTCTCTCGGAGTCTGGGGAGCGAGCGCCTGGCGTGATGTCTCTCGGAGTCTTGGGAGCGAGCGCCTGGCGTGATGTCTCTCTGAGTCTGGGGAGCGAGCGCCTGGCGTGATGTCTCTCGGAGTCTTGGGAGCGAGCGCCTGGCGTGATGTCTCTCTGAATCTGGGGAGCGAGCGCCTGGCGTGATGTCTCTCGGAGTCTTGGGAGCGAGCGCCTGGCGTGATGTCTCTCGGAGTCTGGGGAGCGAGCGCCTGGCGTGATGTCTCTCGGAGTCTGGGGTGCGAGCGCCTGGCGTGATGTCTCTCTGAGTCTGGGGAGCGCCTGGCGTGATGTCTCTCTGAGTCTGGCGAGCGCCTGGCGTGATGTCTCTCGGAGTCTGGGGAGCGGACGCCTGGCGTGATGTCTCTCGGAGTCTTGGGAGCGAGCGCCTGGCGTGATGTCTCTCTGAGTCTGGGGAGCGAGCGCCTGGCGTGATGTCTCTCTAAGTCTGGGGCGCGAGCGCCTGGCGTGATGTCTCTCGGAGTCTGGAGAGCGCACCTGGCGTGATGTCTCTCGGAGTCTGGGGAGCGAGCGCCTGGCGTGATGTCTCTCGGAGTCTGGAGAGCGCCTGGCGTGATGTCTCTGAGTCTGGGGTGCGAGCGCCTGGCGTGATGTCTCTCTGAGTCTGGGGTGCGAGCGCCTGGCGTGATGTCTCTCGGAGTCTGGGGAGCGAGCGCCTGGCGTGATGTCTCTCTGAGTCTGGGGTGCGAGCGCCTTGCGTGATGTCTCTCGGAGTCTTGGGAGCGAGCGCCTGGCGTGATGTCTCTGAGTCTGGGGAGCGAGCGCCTTGCGTGATGTCTCTCTGAGTCTGGGGTGCGAGCGCCTTGCGTGATGTCTCTCGGAGTCTTGGGAGCGAGCGCCTGGCGTGATGTCTCTCTGAGTCTGGGGAGCGAGCGCCTGGCGTGATGTCTCTCTGAGTCTGGGGAGCGAGCGCCTGGCGTGATGTCTCTCGGAGTCTGGGGAGCGCCTGGCGTGATGTCTCTCTGAGTCTGGGGTGCGAGCGCCTGGCGTGATGTCTCTCTGAGTCTGGGGAGCGAGCGCCTGGCGTGATGTCTCTCTGAGTCTGGGGAGCGAGCGCCTGGCGTGATGTCTCTCTGAGTCTGGGGAGCGAGCGCCTTGCGTGATGTCTCTCGGAGTCTGGGCAGCGAGCGCCTTGCGTGATGTCTCTCGGAGTCTTGGGAGCGAGCGCCTTGCGTGATGTCTCTCTGAGTCTGGGGAGCGAGCGCCTGGCGTGATGTCTCTCTGAGTCTTGGGTGCGAGCGCCTGGCGTGATGTCTCTCGGAGTCTGGGGAGCGAGCGCCTGGCGTGATGTCTCTCGGAGTCTTGGGAGCGAGCGCCTGGCGTGATGTCTCTCTGAGTCTGGGGAGCGAGCGCCTGGCGTGATGTCTCTCTGAGTCTGGGGTGCGAGCGCCTGGCGTGATGTCTCTCTGAGTCTGGGGAGCGCCTGGCGTGATGTCTCTCTGAGTCTGGGGAGCGAGCGCCTGGCGTGATGTCTCTCTGAGTCTGGGGAGCGAGCGCCTGGCGTGATGTCTCTCTGAGTCTGGGGAGCGAGCGCCTGGCGTGATGTCTCTCTGAGTCTGGGGTGCGAGCGCCTGGCGTGATGTCTCTCTGAGTCTGGGGAGCGCCTGGCGTGATGTCTCTCGGAGTCTGGGGAACGAGCGCCTGGTGTGATGTCTCTCGGAGTCTGGGGAGCGAGCGCCTGGCGTGATGTCTCTCGGAGTCTGGGGAGCGAGCGCCTGGCGTGATGTCTCTCTGAGTCTGGGGTGCGAGCGCCTGGCGTGATGTCTCTCTGAGTCTGGGGTGCGAGCGCCTGGCGTGATGTCTCTCTGAGTCTGGGCAGCGAGCGCCTGGCGTGATGTCTCTCGGAGTCTGGGGAGCGCCTGGCGTGATGTCTCTCGGAGTCTGGGGAGCGAGCGCCTGGCGTGATGTCTCTCTGAGTCTGGGGAGCGAGCGCCTGGCGTGATGTCTCTCTGAGTCTGGGGTGCGAGCGCCTGGCGTGATGTCTCTCTGAGTCTGGGGAGCGCCTGGCGTGATGTCTCTCGGAGTCTGGGGAGCGAGCGCCTGGCGTGATGTCTCTCGGAGTCTGGGGAGCGCCTGGCGTGATGTCTCTCGGAGTCTGGGGAGCGAGCGCCTGGCGTGATGTCTCTCTGAGTCTGGGGTGCGAGCACCTGGCGTGATGTCTCTCTGAGTCTGGGGAGCGCCTGGCGTGATGTCTCTCGGAGTCTGGGGAGCGAGCGCCTGGCGTGATGTCTCTCGGAGTCTGGGGAGCGAGCGCCTGGCGTGATGTCTCTCGGAGTCTTGGGAGCGAGCGCCTGGCGTGATGTCTCTCTGAGTCTGGGCAGCGAGCGCCTGGCGTGATGTCTCTCGGAGTCTGGGGAGCGAGCGCCTGGCGTGATGTCTCTCTGAGTCTGGGGAGCGAGCGCCTGGCGTGATGTCTCTCGGAGTCTTGGGAGCGAGCGCCTGGCGTGATGTCTCTCTGAGTCTGGGGAGCGAGTGCCTGGCGTGATGTCTCTCGGAGTCTGGGGAGCGCCTGGCGTGATGTCTCTCTGAGTCTGGGGTGCGAGCGCCTGGCGTGATGTCTCTCTGAGTCTGGGGAGCGAGCGCCTGGCGTGATGTCTCTCTGAGTCTGGGGTGCGAGCGCCTTGCGTGATGTCTCTCGGAGTCTGGGGTGCGAGCGCCTGGCGTGATGTCTCTCTAAGTCTGGGGTGCGAGCGCCTGGCGTGATGTCTCTCTGAGTCTGGGGTGCGAGCGCCTGGCGTGATGTCTCTCTGAGTCTGGGGAGCGAGCGCCTGGCGTGATGTCTCTCGGAGTCTGGGGAGCGAGCGCCTGGCGTGATGTCTCTCGGAGTCTGGGGTGCGAGCGCCTTGCGTGATGTCTCTCGGAGTCTGGGGTGCGAGCGCCTGGCGTGATGTCTCTCGGAGTCTGGGGAGCGAGCGCCTGGCGTGATGTCTCTCTGAGTCTGGGGAGCGAGCGCCTGGCGTGATGTCTCTCGGAGTCTGGGGAGCGCGCGCCTGGCGTGATGTCTCTCGGAGTCTGGGGAGCGCCTGGCGTGATGTCTCTCGGAGTCTGGGGAGCGAGCGCCTGGCGTGATGTCTCTCTGAGTCTGGGGAGCGAGCGCCTGGCGTGATGTCTCTCTGAGTCTGGGGAGCGAGCGCCTTGCGTGATGTCTCTCGGAGTCTGGCCAGCGAGCGCCTGGCGTGATGTCTCTCTGAGTCTTGGGTGCGAGCGCCTGGCGTGATGTCTCTCGGAGTCTGGGGAGCGAGCGCCTGGCGTGATGTCTCTCGGAGTCTTGGGAGCGAGCGCCTGGCGTGATGTCTCTCTGAGTCTGGGGAGCGAGCGCCTGGCGTGATGTCTCTCTGAGTCTGGGGTGCGAGCGCCTGGCGTGATGTCTCTCTGAGTCTGGGGAGCGCCTGGCGTGATGTCTCTCTGAGTCTGGGGAGCGAGCGCCTGGCGTGATGTCTCTCTGAGTCTGGGGAGCGAGCGCCTGGCGTGATGTCTCTCGGAGTCTGGGGAGCGCCTGGCGTGATGTCTCTCTGAGTCTGGGGAGCGCCTGGCGTGATGTCTCTCGGAGTCTGGGGAGCGAGCGCCTTGCGTGATGTCTCTCGGAGTCTGGGGAGCGCCTGGCGTGATGTCTCTCGGAGTCTGGGGAGCGAGCGCCTGGCGTGATGTCTCTCGGAGTCTGGGGTGCGAGCGCCTGGCGTGATTCTCTCTGAGTCTGGGGAGCGCCTGGCGTGATGTCTCTCGGAGTCTGGGGAGCGAGCGCCTGGCGTGATGTCTCTCTGAGTCTGGGAAGCGAGCGCCTGGCGTGATGTCTCTCTGAGTCTGGGGAGCGAGCCCGATGTCTCTCTGAGTCTGAGGTGCGAGCGCCTGGCGTGATGTCTCTCTGAGTCTGGGGAGCGCCTGGCGTGATGTCTCTCGGAGTCTGGGGAGCGAGTGCCTGGCGTGATGTCTCTCTGAGTCTGGGGAGCGCCTGGCGTGATGTCTCTCGGAGTCTGGGGAGCGAGCGCCTGGCGTGATGTCTCTCTGAGTCTGGGGTGCGAGCGCCTGGCGTGATGTCTCTCTGAGTCTGGGGAGCGCCTGGGGTGATGTCTCTCGGAGTCTGGGGAGCGAGCGCCTGGCGTGATGTCTCTCTGAGTCTGGGGAGCGAGCGCCTGGTGTGATGTCTCTCGGAGTCTTGGGAGCGAGCGCCTGGCGTGATGTCTCTCGGAGTCTGGGCAGCGAACGCCTGGCGTGATGTCTCTCGGAGTCTTGGGAGCGAGCGCCTGGCGTGATGTCTCTCTGAGTCTGGGGAGCGAGTGCCTGGCGTGATGTCTCTCGGAGTCTGGGGAGCGCCTGGCGTGATGTCTCTCTGAGTCTGGGGTGCGAGCGCTTGGCGTGATGTCTCTCTGAGTCTGGGGAGCGAGCGCCTGGCGTGATGTCTCTCTGAGTCTGGGGTGCGAGCGCCTTGCGTGATGTCTCTCGGAGTCTGGGGTGCGAGCGCCTGGTGTGATGTCTCTCTAAGTCTGGGGTGCGAGCGCCTGGCATGATGTCTCTGAGTCTGGGGTGCGAGCGCCTGGCGTGATGTCTCTCGGAGTCTGGGGTGCGAGCGCCTGGCGTGATGTCTCTCGGAGTCTGGGGTGCGAGCGCCTGGCGTGATGTCTCTCTAAGTCTGGGGTGCGAGCGCCTGGCATGATGTCTCTGAGTCTGGGGTGCGAGCGCCTGGCGTGATGTCTCTCTAAGTCTGGGGTGCGAGCGCCTGGCATGATGTCTCTGAGTCTGGGGTGCGAGCGCCTGGCGTGATGTCTCTCTAAGTCTGGGGTGCGAGCGCCTGGCATGATGTCTCTGAGTCTGGGGTGCGAGCGCCTGGCGTGATGTCTCTCTAAGTCTGGGGTGCGAGCGCCTGGCATGATGTCTCTGAGTCTGGGGTGCGAGCGCCTGGCGTGATGTCTCTCGGAGTCTGGGGTGCGAGCGCCTGGCGTGATGTCTCTCTGAGTCTGGGGGGCGAGCGCCTGGCGTGATGTCTCTCTGAGTCTGGGGTGCGAGCGCCTGGCGTGATGTCTCTCGGAGTCTGGGGAGCGGACGCCTGGCGTGATGTCTCTCGGAGTCTGGGGAGCGGACGCCTGGCGTGATGTCTCTCTGAGTTAGGCCCTTGAGGTTGGTTGGCCTAAACATCCACCTTTTCTTCAGTGAAGGTTAACCCTGGACCTGTAAGGTGGAAAGGCTGGGGCAAAATATGTTTGCCCTGCCCCATGCTAATGTCCTATTGCAGGACGAATATTTGGCCCCGGGCGTTTCGAACTTACGGGCCCTGGAAAGCCGCCTTTATGAGCTTGCCTGAGTAATGATGGGGGTTGGGCCCGAAGAATACCTCCGATGCTTCTTCCGTTAAGTGCTGAGCAGTATGGATGGATATGTAATCTCAGGTTATTGCGGGAGGTAGGGTGGCGGCTACCATAGTAAC
The DNA here is from genome assembly GCA_964019135.1 of Arenicola marina. Classification (NCBI taxonomy): domain Eukaryota; kingdom Metazoa; phylum Annelida; class Polychaeta; family Arenicolidae; genus Arenicola; species Arenicola marina. The sequence goes on along the minus strand of OZ025263.1, from coordinate 38,203,052 downwards.
AATTGTATTCAATCAGGCTGGGCTTTCAGTATCCTATGGATAACTAAACAGATCCAGTTCATTGTAGTGATGGGTTAGTTGGTGTATCTGTCAGCTGAATGTAAACGCTACAGGCTCGTCTACCAGTCACAGGTTCGAAGCTCGTCGGGGCCTGAATGGCAGGCTTTGACTGCAATGCGGCATAAAGGTAATGTTGCGCGTGAATGTCACTATCACCGTTATTCAATGTTACACACCGCGGAAGGATGCATTGCCGCCCATGTGTTGAATGGGTTCATTGCTGTGTTGTTATTTACCAAATGAACCGTGTTTACTGTACAGTTTGCACACGGCTGTAACACCGTCACTGACCATCAACTCCCCGTACTGCCATCTCAGTGGTAACTTGTATCGATGCCATTGGGCATTGTGCTCAATCCTACATTATATTACTTTGTTGACACTATTTGGGACCTCAAATCATTGTGGGCGCACTCCACCAGAAATCATTGTATTTCAGTGTTTAGTTGAGCAGAACCTGGTTATTATTGACAACACTATCACTTCTTGTTCTTGTATCACGTGGTCAGTTGTTTGTACTTTCTTTCGCGCACATTCAGCCAAATGGTTGTCAGGACAACGACTATTCCTTTGTTAACCTCTTAGACAACTAATAAACCTAGTACTGACTGATGGTTTCTTTGGTTGACATGTTCTTCTGCCCCTATGTTCACATGGAATAATCGATCATCCCGTTCTCGGCGAACACGCCCGTTCTTATGGCAAGCCGTTTTAATTAAAAAAATCACCAATTCAAGATATCTTGAATTCAATTTTAGATATCTTAAATTTACTTTTAGATATCTTGAATTCACTTTTAGATATCTTAAATTCAATTTTAGATATCTTAAATTTAATTTCAGATATCTTGAATTCAATTTCAGATATCTTGAATTCACTTTTAGATATCTTGAATTCACTTTTAGATATCTTAAATTTAATTTTAGATATCTTAAATTTAATTTCAGATATCTTGAATTCAATTTCAGATATCTTGAAATCATTTTAAGATATCTTGAATTCAATTTCAGATATCTTGAAATCATTTTAAGATATCTTGAATTCAATTTTAGATATCTGAAATTACTTACTAGTTATTCTAATTTCAATTGTATTCCAGATATCTTAAATTGAATGAAATATATCTTTAAATGATTTGAAAATATCTTTAAATGATTTCAAGAAATCTCGAAAGAAAACATAGATGTCACATATCCATAATTGAATTTAAGATATCTCGAAATCACACCTAATTATTATGAGAAAAAATAGATGTCACATATCCATAATTGAATTTAAGATATCCAGAAAGAGGGCGCTGTTTTGAACATACCGAAAAACGCGGAGACCCATCTCACGTGATGACAATGGCGGCGCCTAACACGAGTTCGGTGAAGGATCAAATGTTGCGATCGCTCCGTGAGGCTGAGCTCGTTTTGATCAATGGTGATAACCAAAGGGCTTATAATATGTTGTCCGCAGTAGGAAATAATGTTGATCGTATTTCGACGAAGCCGCCTACGCCGAAGCGACCGGAGCCATCGCTGGGCTCCTCGGCCTTTGTCAAACTCCTGACAATTCGAATACGGAAGTGGATGGACTATTTGTTGAAAAAGAAACTTTCATCTGACGACACTCGATCGATGGAGAGTATACTTCCGGTCATTTGACGGGCATTAAAGATATCTTGAATTGAATTCAAGTTATCTTAAATTCAATTATGAATATGTGACGCGTCTATTTTTTCTCATAAAAAATGGGCTGATTTAAAGATATCTTTAATTGAATTCAAGATATCTTAAAATTATTTCAAGATATCTCGAATTCAATGCCTGCTTTATTCCTCAGATCACGATAAATTAAAACGATAACCCCACATACAAAGGAATGGCGAATACATGGTATAAATCGGCGATTTCCCAGGTTTGGCAGATGACGAAGATTTATTTTTCTCATTCCCAGTTCAGGGTGAAATGAGAAGCCCATTCCCGAGGAACGGAAATACCTCTCACAAAGGTTGTCAATCCAAACTTATTCTCCCTAATGCACTGGATCAGTAACTCCACCCCCCACCTCGTCATTGCCGATTTTTTCGCCCCCCCCCCCCCCCCCCCCCGGTGATGTTCCTCAATAATGTAAATAACATCAAACTAATTTTATTAAAAAATGCGGAGAAAGGGCGTTGTCAAGTTTGGTTGCGCATGAACATGTGAATTACGCTAGGAGCCCTGTTTATATTGCTTCTAGAACAATATCGATGGATCTGGATACTAAAAAAGAGTTTCTCTTTCTTAAGCGTCGATGCGTAAGGTATTTGATGCGACATATATCAGAGAAAAGGTTAAATTGGTGAATGGAATTTGTCATTCAAACCACTGAGTCGACATTGTGCGTTCAGTAGCAGCATAATATTCAACATTATTGAACTTGCAATAGCGATCATGTAGATTAACAGATTCCCGCCTGCTTGATAAACATAAACAGGTTGGATGTATGCCTATGTTTCCATTCCTAAATGCGGTTTTTCTCCCTACACCAGACACTGTCTTTGGGGTGGGGGAAGGGGAGGGGGGGGGGGGTATTTGCATTCCACGGGATTGGGCTTTTCATTTCACCGTGAACTGGGAATGAGGAAAATAATTCTTCGTTAAGTTTAGTTATGTATTCGCCTTTCCTTTGTATATTATATGGTTTTAACTTTTCCTGATCTGGGAATAAAGAAATGTATTGTTCGTGATGTGTGAACACGATCTCCCCACCATCCCCCAACCCCTCACACACAGACACCTATCATAAGACTACATAACCTTTTGATTCGCAACTACATAACCTTTTGAATCGCAAATGATTTTGAAGCATTGTGGACTATGCGAACAAGTAGTTCAGATGGGTGAATTATTCAGCGTATGGCGTCAGCTCTAAGGTTAGCTACCATTGGAATATAAATGTAAACGTCCGAGAAAGGGAGTTGTCATGTGCGATTTTACAATGAACACTTAACATTCCTTTAAAGCATAGCTCAACGTGTTCTTAGCATTGCATGTTGTGCATCGGCGGCAGGAATGCTTCACCGTTGCTGCCTGGACTGTTAACCAGAAGTTTCACAACGGGAAGAGGCCTAATGGCATGGGTTGGCACACCAGTCGGCATTCCTCGCGTTGGGGGATGTGTTTGTGTGCGACTTTTCTCATATGCAGGTCTCGTTGTTCTTTCTTTGCGTAACATACACGTCACCCCTACATCATAGCAAAGATATAGGGCTGTACAGCTCGCGGGTTCTATTTCCGGTTTAGGTCTTTTGGGGACCAACAAAAAAACACGTGCTCTTTGAACGAGTGCGAGTCACGCAGTTTCAGCAAGGCACCAGCGTGATGCGCACTCGTTCAAAGAGCACGTGTTTTTTGTAGTCAACGTTTTAGTGTTGGGGAACCGGCCGGCCGCGCGGTTTGTGCGTGAAGAATCGAGTGGGTGTGAAACTATTTTTTGTTTGCTTTGGTCCAGGCATGGCTAACTATAAAATCATAATATAATTAAAGATAAGATATTGATCTCTCCATAATGCATGTGGTCCGTTCGATGAGACTGTTGGAAGCGTTGTATTTTGAGCCAAATCATCGATGTTTACAGTTCTACGACTAACGGAGCACTATTGTCCTCACCTGTTCAGTCCATATAAGGAGCGTTGTTACGCAACCATAGATACCGCGCGCAGACACGCGCGTCATGATGATTATTACGTCATACGACATGGAAAACCCCGCGCAGCACGTTAGATCGCCTGACACTGACAGTCGCTCATGAGACAACCGCATTCTGGTTTATCAACTGCCTAACCGCTCATACATGACATAAATCTACTCGGATGGTTATAATGCGGATATGTACATAACTTCAGTGGTTATTTGTGCTTCTAAGGACAGCTTTAGCCGATCTTGTGTGTGAGGCGAGTGAAGGCAAACAACCGGAAGGTAGGCAGCACGTACAGGCCGTTGATGCTAGGCATTGACGTAGAGCATAGGTATCCCGGTCTCGTGGGGTCTCGATAAGATCCCGAAGTGACTGTACAGCCCTATTAGTACACCAAGATAGGTCATACGGCAAAAGCGCATTGTAAAATGTGTAATGCGGCGAGTAGTGGCGCTGCTATGCGGCGAGCGCGTAACGTTGGGCTGCCACCGCGCTGACGACAACGCAGACTGCGTGATAAGCGGCGCCCTGTGAACTACAAATTGAATTTTAGCGCTATTAATTCGGGTGATATAAAGCCTGGTGGTGTTCTTTCGTGCTTTCAGGTATATTTTACATAAAATATATATAATTTTCTATTTTTCATGCGGCAATAAATAGTTGTTAGTTTCATCAAGGCGTCATATTTCGAGAACGTCACTGACTGGCAGTCAACAGTTTGGCTTCCCTAATTCGCTGATAATTTTGCTCGTTGGAAACTATGATGTATCCTTGACTGATGGGTTATAAAACACAACAACTTCATAATTATTTCGCATTTAGCGGTCTCCTGTCTTTGTTTGATTGACACATTTCGTTGGACAATAGATTCGTCTACCCTTCAACGCCACTGCAAACAGTTTCCCAACTAGTGTACAACAAACGCAACGACGCCCGAAGTTCAGTTTCATAAGTAAAACTCGGGCTTTCCGACGAAATACACTTGAAAGAGACATTTTGCAGATGAAACCCAGAGCGGATCCAACGGGAGACGGGTTATTTAGGGATGTTAAAGTCGACATTTTTGCCACCCCTCCCACTGGTTGTAAAAATTAGTGGACATGTGCGGCCATTTTTACGCCCGCCCCGCCCCCCCCACCCCTCCCCTTCGGCTTCAAAATTCCTAGATCCGCCCAGAGATATATTCTGAGCCTAAATATGAATGAAAACAACAAAGCCATGCTCAACCAATTGATATTTTTAATACAAAAATACGAACATCGACAAGATTGTTCATTTCTACAGAAACTCTCAGACATGAGCAACTTTTAAGAATATAAACTACGTCAGCTGATAGGGATAGGCCTACAGGGGCGGATCCAGAAAATCTGGATATGGGGGGGGGGGCGCTTTCAGGGGCGGATATAAATATGCTGGATATGGGGGAGGGGCGGTTTTGGTTTGTATATGTTAAATGGTATCCATTTCGGTCCTAGAAGGGGGGCCCGGGCCGGGACGACCCCCCCCCCCCTCCTGGATCCGCCCCTGGCCTACTGGATTTATTGAACAAGTCTTCCCTTCTTGCATTGACCACCTCTCTCTGGCATCTAAAAGGTTATAATAGAAAAAAAAGCATTTTATAAATGCAAATGCTTCTAAACATAAAATAAATTTACTCGACAAGCGTTCAGTAGAAACGTTCAGTAGAAATGAAGACTTTGCTTTTCCCCCGGTCTGGCTAGCTCTGTCTTGCACTTAGAGCTTGTTGTCTTCTGGTAATTGTTGAGTAATAGATAGTGGCAACGATAGATCTTTGACTTGGTTTGCTTACATGAGCCGCCCGCTTCGATGTGGGCGATAATAGAGAATTATCAGAAATTGTGGTGGTGATAAACGATGCACGATATCAATGACTGATAAATTAACGCAAAAAGCCGGTCTTACCTTTCCTTTTAGTTAGGGAATCTCAAAAATAGCCCTCCTGGACATTTATTTCGTGAATTCGCTCAATTTATGGCAGAACAAACTTGAAGCTGATGCCTGTCGACGGCGGTTCTGTGCAACACCACGCGCTCACCGCTTGGCGGCGCCACCGGAGAACGATTACAAGGAAATCACCGTATGACCTATCTCGGTGTACTAATATCTTTGGTCTGACCTACCTTGGTGTACTAATATCTTTGATCATAGATAGTCAGGATACCAGTGTGCGCAGAGATTCTAAACTCGTTCCGAACACGTGCTTCGTTTGTTTGTCTCCAAAATGAGTAAACCAGAAGTCTAAGCGAACGAGACTTTATATATCTACTATTCGCCTTATTCACGGAATCTCCATATTGACGCCAAAACGAGGCTGTGCCTGCAAACACAAACTGCGTGACTCGTTCAACGCGTGAAATCTAATAGGAGACACTGCTGCGGGTTCGCTGCGAAATAGCTCCCAGGTGTTTTCAGCAATAAAATTACCGATTTAGGCAGAAGAAAAGGGTGTGTGCGTTCTGGAACAATTACATGTAAAAAATGATGGTCTTTTGGAGCGAGTAGTCCTATATATACGAACAAGGGTGGGGGGGTGCTTCCCGCGGCATGCAACAAGAGTCAATTCACATGGAAGCCCACCCTCCCCTATATGTTTTAACTCGCTTTCCACGTTAGCTAGTATTTTTGTGCTGTAACATGTCAGTCTATAGACCTACTATTCTTTTATTATTATGAGTACTATTTATTGAGTGAATCGTATGACCCGGACAATCTTTGCCACTAAGCCTAACGAGTGGCAACGAGTGGCAAAGATATATCTAAGTGAATACTTGCGCACGCCAGCATTGTTGAATCCCGTGTTAACATATTTTGCCCGTTAGGTTGTATCGTCGGAGCATGGGGAGGTATTTATGGTGGGTATATGGAATTATCAACATATGGATTATATTTATCTTCCACTTTGCAGATAAGCTCTGTTGAACTGATAGCTATTGTCAAATGTGCTCGAAACAGAATAAAATTTGCAGAAATAGTTATTATTTGTTAACAAGTTTAAGCAATAATGACCTGACAGACTTAATAGTGACCATTGACGGTAGGAGAGAAAGGCACTGGTGCCAGACACCAGGGCCACTCATCATATGCACTAGCCGTTCGCGGGCAAACTTGCAGGTATAGCCTCGTTCTCGCGCCGGAACTCCCAACATGGGAATAAGGCGAATGAGCTGGTGACCTAGTAGTTGTGACTACTAGTTGTAGTCGTAGTTGTGACTACGCTTTGCATGTGCACCGAGGCATGTGCACGGTTTACGTCATCCCGCAAAAGTTAAGCATTATGGCAAGCCGCAAGCTCCCCGCACGGTGGCGCTACGCAAGCTAGCTTTTACCGCTGCTGTCGGCCGGGGGCAAATTTCAAGATTCTTGAAAAATGGTCAAATCAGCTGTAATTTCTCGCAACATTATAATTTTCAACAATAAAACATAAAAATAACGAGCTTTGTGCATTTTATACAGAAGAAAACATGTCGTACCCTTTCGAAAAAGTTATAATTGTGACAGAACTCTTTCTTTTCATCACCTGATTTCAGGCGTTATTAGGCTTAGGCTGGGTCCCAGCACTAATTTGTAGAAATGCGCAACGCATTTTTTCTATCAATCTGCGCAGCGCCGCCCTGGCGAGCGAGTGTGAAAATGCAATGAGGCCGTAGGCGACAACAGAGATATAATGGAGCCCTAGCGGAGTGAGTCGAAGGCAGAGAGTGTAAGAGCGGGTGCCAGGGTTGAGTTGCGGAGCGCGATCGACCGCCGCGAACAAATTGTTGCGGGCATATCCACTAAATAATTAACCCTAATTTGGAAATAACAACCCACTCTAAATAGTGTAAGATATTGAAAAATAAAGGATAATTAGTATGCATCGATATTTACGGGTTATCCCCACGTATTTCAAAAGAATCGCCGCCCAGAGTTGAATATTATGATGCGGGACTACTGTCGCTGAGGCGGTCGATCTCGGTTGATCGTGCTCCGCAACTCAACCCTGGTATTGCACGTAGGTGAAGGTCACGGCATTTCTATTTTGCCCGATAGGTGACGCACCACTCCCGCGTGACTGGTTCCCCTGTGCGGAGATACAGGTACTCTTTTTACTACTCTACTCACACTCTCTGCCTTCGACTCACTCCGCTAGGAGTATGTCAGAGAGGGGAGTGTTATTAATTTTCTCGTGGGGCTGTTTCAACCGATTACAGGGACTGTTGTAGAAACCTAGTGTACTGAACTTCAATTGTGCAAAATATTATGCACATGTATTAAATATTGAGAACTCTGCAGCATTTTAAAGTTGTGGCATTCCCACCAAAACAACGCTTCTCTAGACTGTCACGAACTGATATGACATGAAAGCGAAAACGTAGTACACACGTGAGTTTATCCACTTAACCCTCAGAGGCCCATTGGGTCACCGGTGACCCAAACAATTCTGACGTCAGTACCATGTGGTAGTAAAATTATTTTTCCTTGTTCTGTACCACGAAGGCCCAGTGTGTCACCCAAGGAACATAATGGAACTAATACAGCGGCCAAAATGAGTGCATTATGAGTTTGCTGTCTTGTGCCAATAGGTGGCACCTTGTTTTTTGTCAGCTTGGGTTTTGACTGGGACATGATCAGCTCTGCTAAAATAATTGAAAGATAACTGTGGGACAACCTATGCCATATTTTTACTAGAATATCTCTATGGACAGCGGTGACATGCAATGTTTAGTAGATTTAACTTGATTTGTTTGAGATACTGCCTCTCTAAATGTGATGGGTCACTGGTGACCCATTGGGTCTTCGAGGTGAAAGAAAGCTGCTGTTGCCTGCAGGTTTTTCTTGTGATGCAGTTCTTCATTTCGTTAATTGGATTTTATCATATCCTTACTTTAATATAGCATTCTAAGGTTGCAATTTTATCTAACTATGTTTTTATACACTATGCGTCAAAGGTCAGACAGGAAAATACAGGATGTCGCCTGCCAAACTTACTAAATGAAAGGGACAGTAGGCTGCTTCACCGGCTGCTTCCTGTAGCCAAGATCCATATTTTGCATATTTTGAGTGTGTATATATTTTATTTATGTTCTGTACTTACTCATGTTATTTTTGTGTCACAGCATGGCATGTCACACGCCATGTCACACGCCTGCCAGGTCACACGCCTGCCATGTCACACGCCTGGCATGTCACACGCCTGCCATGTCACACGCCTGCCATGTCACACGCCTGCCATGTCACACGTCTGCCATGTCACACGCCTGGCATGTCACACGCCAGGCATGTCACACGCCTGCCAGGTCACACGCCTGGCATGTCACACGCCTGCCATGTCACACGCCTGGCATGTCACACGCCTGGCATGTCACACGCCTGCCATGTCACACGCCTGCCATGTCACACGCCTGCCATGTCACACGTCTGCCATGTCACACGCCTGGCATGTCACACGCCAGGCATGTCACACGCCTGCCATGTCACACGCCTGCCATGTCACACGCCCGCCATGTCACACGCCCGCCATGTCACACGCCTGGCATGTCACACGCCTGACATGTCACACGCCTGCCATGTCACACGCCTGCCATATCACACGCCTGGCATGTCACATGCCTGGCATGTCACACGCCTGGCATGTCACACGCCTGGCATGTCACACGCCGGCAACATGTACCCTCAATACACACCTTTAGAGAGTTACCTTCAATTATTGGACGTATGGAGATATATTGGCTGAGTGTTACCATTGTCCCTCTTTCTTGCGGAACGCGTGTCCCCACAGCGTGTTTGGTTGTATATGCAGGACGCTTTAACCAATATTGGTCACAACGCGTCCATGAGAGAAGGAAGGGAAGAGCGGATCCATGTCTCCGGGATAACCCCCATACTCTTTATCCTGCGTGCGACCACACAGACATGACCACAGTGGGGCTCGATACCCCGACCCACGTGCCGTTAGGCCCTCAGGCAACACCATGGCAACGATTACGCGTGATTACTTCATTAAAGACTCCTCGTTGGTTACGAGCCACGGAAAAGGTGGAGAAATGGTAACTGACATGTGAATAATGCATACCTAGTGTACTAATGATGGAGAAATGGTAACTGACATGTGAATAATGCATACCTAGTGTACTAATGATGGAGAAATGGTAACTGACATGTGAATAATGCATACCTAGTGTACTAATGATGGAGAAATGGTAACTGACATGTTAATACTGCATACCTAGTGTACAAATGATGGAGAAATGGTAACTGACATGTTAATAATGCATACCTAGTGTACTAATGATGGAGAAATGGTAATTGACATGTGAATAATGCATACCTAGTGTACTAATGATGGAGAAATGGTAACTGACATGTGAATAATGCATACCTAGTGTACTAATGATGGAGAAATGGTAACTGACATGTTAATAATGCATACCTAGTGTATTAATGATGGAGAAATGGTAACTGACATGTTAATAATGCATACCTAGTGTACTAATGATGGAGAAATGGTAACTGACATGTGAATAATGCATACCTAGTGTACTAATGATGGCGAAATGGTAACTGACATGTGAATAATGCATACCTAGTGTACTAATGATGGAGAAATGGTAACTGACATGTGAATAATGCATACCTAGTGTACTAATGATGGAGAAATGGTAACTGACATGTTAATAATGCATACCTAGTGTACTAATGATGGAGAAATGGTAACTGACATGTGAATAATGCATACCTAGTGTACTAATGATGGAGAAATGGTAACTGACATGTTAATAATGCATACCTAGTGTATTAATGATGGAGAAATGGTAACTGACATGTTAATAATGCATACCTAGTGTACTAATGATGGAGAAATGGTAACTGACATGTTAATAATGCATACCTAGTGTACTAATGATGGAGAAATGGTAACTGACATGTGAATAATGCATACCTAGTGTACTAATCATGGAGAAATAGTAACTGACATGTGGATAATGCATACCTAGTGTACTATTGATGGAGAAATGGTAACTGACATGTGAATAATGCATACCTAGTGTACTAATGATGGAGAAATGGTAACTGACATGTGAATAATGCATACCTAGTGTACTAATGATGGAGAAATGGTAACTGACATGTGAATAATGCATACCTAGTGTACTAATGATGGAGAAATGGTAACTGACATGTGAATAATGCATACCTAGTGTACTAATGATGGAGAAATGGTAACTGACATGTTAATAATGCATACCTAGTGTACTAATGATGGAGAAATGGTAACTGACATGTGAATAATGCATACCTAGTGTACTAATGATGGAGAAATGGTAACTGACATGTGAATAATGCATACCTAGTGTACTAATGATGGAGAAATGGTAACTGACATGTTAATAATGCATACCTAGTGTATTAATGATGGAGAAATGGTAACTGACATGTGAATAATGCATACCTAGTGTATTAATGATGGAGAAATGGTAACTGACATGTTAATAATGCATACCTAGTGTACTAATGATGGATAAATGGTAACTGACATGTGAATAATGCATACCTAGTGTACTAATGATGGAGAAATGTTAACTGACATGTGAATAATGCATACCTAGTATACTAATGATGGAGAAATGGTAACTGACATGTGAATAATGCATACCTAATGTACTAATAATGGAGAAATAGTAACTGACATGTGAATAATGCATACCTAGTGTACTAATGATGGAGAAATGGTAACTGACATGTTAATAATGCATACCTAGTGTACTAATGATGGCGAAATGGTAACTGACATGTGAATAATGCATACCTAGTGTACTAATGATGGAGAAATGGTAACTGACATGTGAATAATGCATACCTAGTGTACTAATGATGGAGAAATGGTAACTGACATGTTAATAATGCATACCTAGTGTATTAATGATGGAGAAATGGTAACTGACATGTGAATAATGCATACCTAGTGTACTAATGATGGAGAAATGGTAACTGACATGTGAATAATGCATACCTAGTGTACTAATGATGGAGAAATGGTAACTGACATGTGAATAATGCATACCTAGTGTACTAATGATGGAGAAATGGTAACTGACATGTGAATAATGCATACCTAGTGTACTAATGATGGAGAAATGGTAACTGACATGTGAATAATGCATACCTAGTGTACTAATGATGGAGAAATGGTAACTGACATGTTAATAATGCATACCTAGTGTATTAATGATGGAGAAATGGTAACTGACATGTGAATAATGCATACCTAGTGTACTAATGATGGAGAAATGGTAACTGACATGTGAATAATGCATACCTAGTGTACTAATGATGGAGAAATGGTAACTGACATGTGAATAATGCATACCTAGTGTACTAATGATGGAGAAATGGTAACTGACATGTGAATAATGCATACCTAGTGTACTAATGATGGAGAAATGGTAACTGACATGTTAATAATGCATACCTAGTGTATTAATGATGGAGAAATGGTAACTGACATGTGAATAATGCATACCTAGTGTACTAATGATGGAGAAATGGTAACTGACATGTGAATAATGCATACCTAGTGTACTAATGATGGAGAAATGGTAACTGACATGTGAATAATGCATACCTAGTGTACTAATGATGGAGAAATGGTAACTGACATGTTAATAATGCATACCTAGTGTACTAATGATGGAGAAATGGTAATTGACATGTGAATAATGCATACCTAGTGTACTAATGATGGCGAAATGGTAACTGACATGTGAATAATGCATACCTAGTGTACTAATGATGGAGAAATGGTAACTGTCATGTTAATAATGCATACCTAGTGTATTAATGATGGAGAAATGGTAACTGACATGTTAATAATGCATACCTAGTGTACTAATGATGGAGAAATGGTAACTGACATGTGAATAATGCATACCTAGTGTACTAATGATGGAGAAATGGTAACTATCATGTGAATAATGCATACCTAGTGTACTAATGATGGAGAAATGGTAACTGACATGTGAATAATGCATACCTAGTGTACTAATGATGGAGAAATGGTAACTGACATGTGAATAATGCATACCTAGTGTACTAATGATGGAGAAATGGTAACTGACATGTTAATAATGCATACCTAGTGTACTAATGATGGAGAAATGGTAACTGACATGTGAATAATGCATACCTAGTGTACTAATGATGGAGAAATGGTAACTGACATGTTAATAATGCATACCTAGTGTATTAATGATGGAGAAATGGTAACTGACATGTGAATAATGCATACCTAGTGTACTAATGATGGAGAAATGGTAACTGACATGTGAATAATGCATACCTAGTGTACTAATGATGGCGAAATGGTAACTGACATGTGAATAATGCATACCTAGTGTACTAATGATGGAGAAATGGTAACTGACATGTGAATAATGCATACCTAGTGTACTAATGATGGAGAAATGGTAACTGACATGTTAATAATGCATACCTAGTGTACTAATGATGGAGAAATGGTAACTGACATGTGAATAATGCATACCTAGTGTACTAATGATGGAGAAATGGTAACTGACATGTTAATAATGCATACCTAGTGTATTAATGATGGAGAAATGGTAACTGACATGTGAATAATGCATACCTAGTGTACTAATGATGGAGAAATGGTAACTGACATGTTAATAATGCATACCTAGTGTACTAATGATGGAGAAATGGTAACTGACATGTGAATAATGCATACCTAGTGTACTAATGATGGAGAAATGGTAACTGACATGTTAATAATGCATACCTAGTGTACTAATGATGGAGAAATGGTAACTGACATGTTAATAATGCATACCTAGTGTACTAATGATGGAGAAATGGTAACTGACATGTGAATAATGCATACCTAGTGTACTAATGATGGAGAAATGGTAACTGACATGTTAATAATGCATACCTAGTGTACTAATGATGGAGAAATGGTAACTGACATGTGAATAATGCATACCTAGTGTACTAATGATGGAGAAATGGTAACTATCATGTGAATAATGCATACCTAGTGTACTAATGATGGAGAAATGGTAACTGACATGTGAATAATGCATACCTAGTGTACTAATGATGGAGAAATGGTAAGTTAATAATTCATACCGCAGTTGCTCGATTAAGCGCCCCTGTTCGAATAAGCGCCCGTTTGAATAAGCGCCCGGTCAAGGAGACACAAAAAATAAATAAGCGCCCCGGCTTGAATAAGCGCCCCGGCTTGAATAAGCGCCCGGGCTTGAATAAGCGCCCCGGCTTGAATAAGCGCCCGGGCTTCAATAAGCGCCCGGCTTCAATAAGCGCCCGGCTTGAATAAGCGCCCGGCTTCAATAAGCGCCCGGCTTCAATAAGCGCCCCGGCTTCAATAAGCGCCCGGGCTTCAATAAGCGCCCCGGCTTCAATAAGCGCCCCGGCTTCAATAAGCGCCCCGGCTTGAATAAGCGCCCGGGCTTCAATAAGCGCCCGGCTTGAATAAGCGCCCCGGCTTGAATAAGCGCCCGGGCTTCAATAAGCGCCCCGGCTTCAATAAGCGCCCCGGTTTCAATAAGCGCCCCGGCTTCAATAAACGCCCCGGCTTCAATAAGGGCCCGGGATTCAATAAGCGCCCCGGCTTGAATAAGCGCCCGGCTTCAACAAGCGCCCCGGCTTCAATAAGCGCCCCGGCTTCAATAAGCGCCCCGGCTTCAATAAGCGCCCCGGGATTCAATAAGCGCCCCGGCTTCAATAAGCGCCCGGCTTCAATAAGCGCCCGGCTTGAATAAGCGCCCGGCTTCAATAAGCGCCCGGCTTCAATAAGCGCCCCGGCTTGAATAAGCGCCCGGGCTTCAATAAGCGCCCCGGCTTCAATAAACGCCCCGGCTTCAATAAGGGCCCGAGATTCAATAAGCGCCCCGGCTTGAATAAGCGCCCCGGCTTCAATAAGCGCCCCGGCTTCAATAAGCGCCCCGGCTTGAATAAGCGCCCGGGCTTCAATAAGCGCCCGGCTTGAATAAGCGCCCCGGCTTGAATAAGCGCCCGGGCTTCAATAAGCGCCCCGGCTTGAATAAGCGCCCCGGTTTCAATAAGCGCCCCGGCTTCAATAAACGCCCCGGCTTCAATAAGGGCCCGGGATTCAATAAGCGCCCCGGCTTGAATAAGCGCCCGGCTTCAACAAGCGCCCCGGCTTCAATAAGCGCCCCGGCTTCAATAAGCGCCCGGCTTCAATAAGCGCCCGGCTTCAATAGGCGCCCCGGCTTCAATAAGCGCCCCGGCTTCAATAAGCGCCTCGGCTTCAATAAGCGCCCGGGCTTCAATAAGCGCCCCGGTTTCAATAAGCGCCCCGGCTTCAATAAGCGCCCCGGTTTCAATAAGCGCCCGGCTTCAATAAGCGCCCCGGCTTCAATAAGCGCCCGGCTTCAATAAGCGCCCGGGATTCAATAAGCGCCCAGGCTTCAATAAGCGCCCGGGATTCAATAAGCGCCCGGGATTCAATAAGCGCCCCGGTTTCAATAAGCGCCCGGCTTCAATAAGCGCCCCGGTTTCAATAAGCGCCCCGGCTTCAATAAGCGCCCCGGTTTCAATAAGCGCCCGGCTTCAATAAGCGCCCCGGCTTCAATAAGCGCCCGGCTTCAATAAGCGCCCGGGATTCAATAAGCGCCCAGGCTTCAATAAGCGCCCGGGATTCAATAAGCGCCCGGGATTCAATAAGCGCCCCGGCTTCAATAAGCGCCCGGGATTCAATAAGCGCCCCGGCTTCAATAAGCGCCCAGGCTTGAATAAGCCCCCCGGCTTGAATAAGCGCCTGGGCTTGAATAAACACCCGGACTTGAATAAGCGCCCGGGGGGGGGGGGTAACCTCCAGGGAGCCAACATTCTTACTACTGCATTACGTTCTTTGCAATGCGAGGTATTATACAGTTACAGCTATATTATGTGATATAAGATAATATAACCAGTAAAGCTACTGATAGCCCTCTTGGGCTGGCTTCCTAACATCGACGAGTTCATATGAAGGAGACTTTATCGCTTGCTGGTCTTTGTAATAGCCATCTACTGATTCGTATAGGTAGGGGTGGGCTGGGAGTTAACTTCGTACATAAAATACTAAGGATGGAGATATGGTAAAAGTTCTGTTTTTATCGACACATTGCGTCTCGATCTTCTAGCTTCAGGTGGCAAAAAAGTGTTTTATAAACTGTTATTAAACCAAAGCAAAGTAACTCTATCCTATGCGAAATATACACCATATATTTTATTTCTAGAGATACAGAAATAGCCATTCTGACAGATCTGGTAAACAACCAATCTCAACACCCTCCGTCCCTGCCTCCGTGCGCTCAGTAAGTGCTAATATTGCACTCTACGTAATTCTCCATGCCACACCGATCATATCTTGTCTCACCACTCCCCCCGCCCCCCCCTCCCACCTACCTCCCCTGGCGTCATGTGGCGTCCTCTATTGCCCAGATTCATCAGCAGGACGTCTGATCCTGACTGGTTGGTGCGTGTGGCAGTCGGGGACTCCCCGGTGCGTTCTGCGGTATGAGCAGAGGTCAGCTCCGTGAGGGCGCTGGTGGTACGAAGGGCTGGCGGGCACCCCCTGGGGGTACCCCTGGCAGGCACCCCTGGCGGACCATCAGTGCGGCGTTGGGCGGCCAATATACACTGCACAGAAGCGAAGACTTCCATGATGCCGTATAACGTGGTGGTTGATGCGGGGGACAAGGCCCTCGGGCTCAATACTTACAGCGGACTCATAATCCCTTCATAGCTGATTCATTGCAGTTTTCGGATTCAGATCATGGCTATTACAGTGGTGTCGGCTCGCAGCCAGGCGTTCTATGTGATACTCAGAATGAGTGGAGTAGTAGCAATAACAGTGTAGACACAATCGTCACGACATCAGCAGCTATATCGGAAACGCCCAACTTTCTTTCTTGGCCTTAGCCTTCCTGGCGTTGCCTGTTGCGTTAGTGGGTAGATTGCAGTGGGTAGTGGGGATTGAGGATATTAACGTCACTGTGAAACATCTTATAGGAGCAGCAAGTAAGCAAGAAGGGGTGTTTGCCGATATTAGTATGGTGCTGCGTAAATGAAGTCGTGAAATTAAGATTATATACCCAAAGAAGAAGAAATGTTGAAGCACTCTGGGTGGTCTTGCAAAGTATGAAGCTCATAGCGTGTGACACGCTTTAGTCGCGATATCTGTTCAAACCCTGGCATCAACTCTGACGATCAAGTCCGTAATTTTATGTAAATAGTTAGATGTAATGTTCTTTTTGAGAAGGAGGTAACCAGTAGGTGTTCGATGTGCTGAATCAATAATATCTCGAGTAGCGCGGTTTTCTAACGGAGTTAGACGTCAAAAACGAGCAGTAATTATGGCCGCCCGTACAGCGCACCAGCTCTTCAAAAGAGAACCTACATTTACGTCGCAAGACCTCGATTGATCGCCGCTGACTATTTCTTGATGTTTTAAGCACTAATTAAAGAACGAGCTGGAGTGCATTCGCCAAAATCAATTTGGGGAATGCAGTTCTTAGTGAATCTGCAGTATTAATGAATCAACGCTTTTACTTTAAAATGGATCATCCATTTATGTCGGATATATATATATATATATATATATATATGGTACCTTAGTAGAAATAGCATGACCAATGTCATACGGTCCCCCGTTCATAAGCGGCACCGGATATATATGCCATCGAAAACTGTCGAATTTCCATATATTTTTGCTTTTTGATCTAATGCACCCCCCACCCCTCCCCCCGCCTGGAGCTTAACGGTGACAATTCATTGTCTTGAAATTTGCAAGGTCTGACAAGATCAGACCAGCCAGCTATGCTCAGCTCATCTCGGCTAGATTGATTACACCGTGACACTTAGCGGAGTCAATAGTTAAAAAAAAACTGTTCATTATCAAGATAATGCACAGTTTCTCTGTTCTTTATTTAAATAAAGAACGCATACGTTAAAATCGTGAGGCCTTAGTAATATTTTGGTCCTGAAAGCAACTTTGCCAAACTCGACACCTCTCAGAGAACAACGGGTTCAAAAACAAATCTGCAATCCTGTCCGCAGTATATTCAAGCGCCGCGCCATTTTGCCACAGAGCGTGACGTCATGGATGATCATACATGTGGCGCCCACATGCGGTTGAATTTGGGTTAATCTCGCTTGTCCAGGGGCGAGCGGAAACGCGTGAAAAGATATACTGTGGCCTAGCTCGCTTCGCCATGTCACATGGAATGCTGGAATGTTACAATTCCAAGCCGCACAGCACACCATCTATTCCAAGAAATTAGGCCCGAGAACCACGTTCGATTTAGCAACTAAAAATTCAACAGATTTTATCCGTCTAATATGCGAGCTTAGACTATATACTGCGTTTTTTATAGTGTGTTGAATATGAGTTGGGTAAACATCGCCCGTTTCGCTATTTCCGGTTTGGGTCTCGCTCTCTGATTGGCTAGCACCAGCCACGCCTACCAAGAGGGCTGCGCCGGGCAAAGCTGCGCTTTTTCGACAGATAGTCCCTTCAGAAACTTATTGCGACCAACCGGGGTCACAAAAATCTGCGCTTTGGAGGGTTAACGCATGGATAGCAAATAAACGCTTGGGTCAGCTACAAGGGCTAATATTTTTATTTCCTTTAATAAAACACAGCTAGATCTGTTTTCCGGGTCATTCTTCCAAATAATTAACACTTAAGACAAAGGCGTGACGTCACACAATTTTTTAACGAGTCATATGGGATAATGGCTAATAATGCTCCCGAATAAAATTAACGGGTATTCTATTTTAATGGCGTAATATATCGGGATTAATATCTTGAAAGTCCCTTTGG
The DNA here is from genome assembly GCA_964019135.1 of Arenicola marina. Classification (NCBI taxonomy): domain Eukaryota; kingdom Metazoa; phylum Annelida; class Polychaeta; family Arenicolidae; genus Arenicola; species Arenicola marina. The sequence goes on along the minus strand of OZ025263.1, from coordinate 38,184,460 downwards.
ACCTATATATAAACCATAGCTATAGAAGCTGAACATTAAAAGCACCATGTCTACATTTCAAAAATGACAGTGTCTTTTTTCACTAAATATAGTACTAACGTAGTATTACAGCCAACAGCAATGTATGTATTTTGATTAATTTAACAATAGTCAGTCAGATAATAAAAATAAAGGCCTGCTAGGCGGGGAAATAATTCTAAAAGTAAATTAAGACTATCCTCTTTTTTTTTGAAATATCACATTAAATGTGTCACTGACCGAAATCCCATAATCCCAAGTATTAGTATGGGTGAAATGAGCAGTGCAGAGGGGCATACGTTGTGGCCTACTACACTGAAATAAAGCCCGGATCAACACAAGTTATTTTTCCCAGCCGAATTTCATGATATGTGTGAGAGAGCAGCTTTGCGCGAGAAACACAAAACCATAATCTGGCACTTGCAATGTCATTTATTAATAAAACGACGAATATCAGGACCATATACAGAGTTTCCCAACACGTAAACCATATACAGGGGGAGAAGGGAGGAGGCGGATGTTCAAAAAAAAGGGGCTATAAGCTAGGACAAATGCTGCCGGCGCAGCCCTTATAGTAGGCTAAATTACTACGCGGCCACACCAAAGAGTGTAATATATGTTCTATTACACTCTTTGTTCACATCGCTTGGGAACTGTATCTTAAAAACAGTGAATTACACCAGAACAAATACAAGACAGGGGGCGTAGAGCCCATGTCAATCAATGGAAGTAGATGTACGTAATGTACCGATGCAAATCCTGTTCATAAATATAAGTTAGGCCTTGACCAACATTACCCTATATTTCACGGGAGATCATTCGTTTAACCATCTTATCTCACATGATTTGTCCCCAGATATATGGCCACACGAAGTTCACAGGCACTTGATGCCGCGAAGAGCCAAGAGGCTGGTGCCGATGCCCCGCTTCCGGTGGGCGGAGACGAGGTCGTGGATACAACGGAGTCGAGCAGAGAACTTCTGGACATGATGGCGGCCATTAAACCGGGGGACCCATCCCTGACACCGCAAGTAGGTCTGGCGATCGCTACTGTACTGAGACATACATTGACCGCTCAAGTTAATTCCGTGATACTGCAATGATTCAATTTAGGCCTATAACGGTTCCCTTTTAATCTACACCTCGGTTTCAGCCCAAAGCCGATACCACAACCTACGTCTTCAAGCGAGGTGCATGCATTCGTGACGTCATCTCACGAGGTGGAAGACTGGCCAACGATCTCAGGCGCATGCGTAATGACATCGCAAACACGGAGGAGGATGTTCGCCGCTTCAAGCAGTTGTACTTTAGGAAGACCCGACCGGTTAAGTACCGAGCCCTGCAGGATCCGGTAGACTTCGTGTCTAAGTACGACTACTCCATGGCGGACTTCCTGTGAATGCTCGCATCTCCAGACATCATGTTCCCTTTTTATTATGCACTCCCGTGTTATACCGAGATTCATTCATCTGATTTGTGAGCGGCGCACAGTCGTATAACAATATGTATTCAGTAAAAGTATGTAACTTATCGGATTTGCCTAGCACTTTGCTCCATTAGTGGGGCTCCGTTGAATATTACTCCTAGAATTGTGTGTCTTGACATTCCGATAAACACAAAACACAACGGTTCAGACAGGAAAATATGAGTTGCATTTAGATTATATTCGGATGAAGCCAAAATCCCGGCGCGTTTTCGGTATCTCGTCAGTTGTACTCAAAATTGTCATTATACAACGAGTCCATTCTGTAACCAGGTCACGTTTAACATTACGCCGTTAATCGCTAACACAAGGTTAAACGCGTCGATTACAAAATCGGTAATAAGTCTATTATTAACAGCGTCGTGTGAGTCTGGCTGCATCGTCTATCGCATGATACCAAAGATATTAGTACAAGCTTGTGCACGTAATATGCATCACAACGGACTGTCGAGACAAACATACTGAATAAGGCTGACTACAATGCCCCATGTTCGGCAGCTCAGAATGATGACATATCGCCAACTCGTGACTGTTTTATATTTACATGTATATATGATTGCCGTGCTGTAGAAATGTCGGGACAGGTTATGGTGTCTGATTTTTCCTCGTTGTGGTTTTTACTTTGCTACTACGGCCACGTTTGTCATTCTAAACATCTTGAAAGTTAATGGTTTCCGCATACGTTTGTTGGAGAGTTTAAAACTGAAACCTGTTGAGGATAAAAAAAAACATTAGTGTAAGTTAATGGTCACGTAATCCAGTTCATCAAAGTAACCCTATGACGTAGGGGAGACCGGGGCTATTTCGCCCCCGGGGTAAGTCCGGCCACCTCGATTATTATGTTATTCAGTTACCTAATGTTCGACCAGCTGATAACAGCAGGTCACTTGATAGTCCGTTAAACTATCTCGCGACTAGAAGCAAATACCCTCCTAATCTCGAAATAAATATTGTTTCAATGGGTAGATCTAGGTCCGGAGGGTGTGACAAGTCCCATAACGAGAAAGGAGGCCAAGGCTGTAAAGTACTGTTAACGCCTTTTCGGTGCCTTGTTAGGCACCGTTCCCATACCAAAGCTCACCCATCCGCCCCCCCCCCGCCTTCCCCACTCCCCACGAAACCTTAATGTTATTCGTATATCGCTAAGAGATACAAAACGAGCGTATCGTGGCTTCATATCTGCAGATTGTGTAGGATCGCAACGTGAAACGCAACTGTTAGTTTGTTCTTAGTAATGTAGGACGTTTTGGGCAGTCGGACGTATTGGGCCCCAAAACACGTTCGCCTTGTGTAGTTGTAGTTTGTGGGGAGACTCAAGCGAAAAAGGCGAAATCTGGGTGCAGTGCACTGCCCTTGATTGAATTTTTCTTATGCTGGTCACTTTAGGAATATGGAAGTCTATAAACTTCGTCTACTTACTATGTCTTTTTCAAAGTTTTTTTCTACTCGATTTCCTGGAACTAAATATTTTTCGGGAGAATCAAGCATTTTGTTAACAGCGTTGTTCTTGCGGGCGAACTTGCCCCATTGAGGGGGCGAACTTGCCCCGCCTCGGGGCACGTTTACCAATTTTACCTTAGTGTCTTCGGTGTTAAATTATGTTGTTAGTAAACAATCCACAACTGTAAAATAATGCCTGTGTCTTAGCCGAGGTATGTACCTATTATATCAGACGTATCATGGCTTCCTAACCAGGAAATAATGGCCTACAAATCAATTTTAGTGAAAACTGGCCGAACTAGGCCCGGTCTCCCCTACATGATCCCCACATGATGTGTCTAAGTGTCTACAAGGTTGAACTTGATGTTGAAGGAAACTTGTTAAGTTTTTGCTTTGGTTGAGAATTAAAAAACGTTCCAATTGAATTCGTGCAAGCCAACTGCATCTATATGACAATTATATGCTGAAGGACATATACATGATCTTCAGCCGAGGCCAAATTAACGACTGCGTTTATAGCAGAGGGTGCATCCTGCCCCTAGCTCTATTTTGGAGTACTAAGAGTCGTGTGTGGGGGTGGGGAGGCAACCCTGCATATGTCGTGTGTGTGGGCAAATGGCAAATGATGGCAAATGATGCTACACAGCTTGCAAATGACACAACCATAACGACATCGACGCATACTTCCTCCGCACGATGGCGCTAAATGTCGCAAAACAAACTCGAGTTAGTGAGTGATAAACTTGGTTTCTAGAGCGATAAACTCGGTTTATCGCCGTTGCACAGTACATTTTCTGTAGTTGCTTAGCCTCTAGCCCCAGCTCTGTGGCTGTAGGACGGGCAAAAATCGGACAGGGCCTGTCCGATTTTGTCCATCCTACAGCCACAGAACGGATGCTACATAATTAGCCTCCACGTGTGAAAACAAGTTTATGGAATACAATTATGGTGCAAATGGTGCAAGAATGGTGCAAGGAAGTCGATAAACCTAGATTTGTCATCAGACCTTGTTTTCTTTTTTGATAAACGTGGACGAAACTAGTTTTTCGGCCTTCAACAACGCTTACCGGCTTTATCGCATATATAGGCCTACAATTGAAAGAATAGAATACTGGGAATGTTGAGAACGAACTAATGTGTATGCATAGCTATATAAACAGTGACTGGGAAGGCTGCAGATTTGGGCGAGCTGTGAATAGTGGCGTTATACCGCTTTTGCGACACTTCATTTCCACAAGCGGGTTAAAGTCGCATATCGGGCTGTTTTGCTATTTTTTAATGTCGATTTTGCGTATAAGAACACAAACACTAAGGCCTTAAGGTTCATAGCAAACTATAAACACCTGCCATATCCAGCACCAATTATCTGCCAATGACCGAAACAATCCAACTTTTTGAATTTTTCTTCCACAAAAAAAAGGTGAAAACTTGTGTCTAAACGTCATAAACATGTGTATACATGTTGTTTACCGGTACAATCGACAGCCCCAAACTATATTTGACAACGGAAGTGTCTAGAGCGCCACTTCCCCTTGCCAGCGACCGTTGACACTGTGTGTGGAATGTTTGAACCTCAAAGTCAGCGGGTGCTTAAAAGCGGGGGGGGGCGGACGATCAGGACTAAATGGTCGTTTCTCCGCATCTCTTGATGGTTTGACAAATCGAGCAACCTTTCACTTGCCACAAACACCCATTTAGAGGGGGAATACCTTTTCCGATCTCCGCGATTGGCATTCAGGAATTCTTGGAGATTCGCGATCAGCTGTTGGCAATTTTGGGGGATCGTTATCCGTACAATTCCTGGTTCAACGCGAAGACCCTTTTCCTAGTTTTCCTAGTTATAGCAGTCTGCGAATTCCTTGATATTCGCGATATCACCAGTAACGCGATTTTTTCTCGCGATTCCGAGGGTGTACACCCCCCCCCCCCCCCCATTTAGACACTGAATTATAAAAAGTTTATTTTGGTGCATCCGTTGCAACGGTCAGCTCGATATACAACTTTCAACGTCTGGCTTTATGCATTGCCGTAGGGTTGGCGCACATACGACCCATTGATTCAGGCGATGGTAGGGCTAAATGAAGCCACTGCAGCCATTGTAACCTATACCGCCAGCTGCCGATATCATCATCGATTCCTGCCCAATAACACATTCCTGATAATGGACACCCAATCGATAGATTCACTGGTACTACATCCGTGTTCGCTACATATGTTTGTTTAATTAATTGACTCACGTGATTGCATCCCGCCAGCCGGGCTATAACGATGTGAGTAGCGAAGCCCTCCATCAGTAGCAGCAACGAAACACGGTTAAACAAACCGAAGCACGAAACTGATGTGACCATTTCAATGGCGTCTCCAACATGACTATAATTGTAATTTGCCTTTTCTACTCTTGTAATTGCAAGACAGACTAAGGATTATTCTTAAATGTGCATAATTTTCAAAGGTTTTGAGGATTATACCTTTAGACATTGTTGGTCGACCGGTTGACTTGCACATAGAAGGGAGTGGTCCGCGGACCCTCTGAACGCGACGCGGGGACGCCGACGTTTTGAACTAGACGTGGGGACGCCGACTTTCAGAACTAGACGTGGGGACGCCGACCTTCAGAACTAGACGTGGGGACGCCGATCTTTAGAACGCGACGCGGGACGCCGACTTTCAGAATTTATATTAGACCGGTCGCGTATTAAATGAATGACGGATACCTTCTGCTTAAGAACGAGTGTTCTGTTTGCATGATAGAAAGAATCTACCGCGTGGCTATTACACAGGATTGAACCTCAAGAGGCAACACGAAATCCGACATTGTTCTGAACTCTCACTGACTTCTGACCAATGGTGTCCTTTCTCAAGAGGTGTTTCGTTCATCTAAAGCTTTGCTGTCAGCGGTGTTCTGAACACGACTGCGACATGAAGGGCGAGAGGGGTGTCTTCTTGCTGATCATCGTTCTCCTGATCGGCTGCTTACTCTTTGTCTACCGATGGAACACAACCATCATGGCCGCCATGTTCCAAGGTCACTACGGCAATGGTCAATCTACGCACGCGCCACCACCGGAAGCGGACACGCCGCATACGATCGGCCATACCGGAAGTGACGCAGCAGGAGGGGCAGACAAAGATGTGCCTCAGACGGAGTACTGGAGGCCGCGAGTCCTGCCTCGTGACTTACAGGGCGCCGAGCAGGACAATCCACGCTTAATCCGGGAAATTCGAGACTACTGGATTGTCCCACCGTCCAGATGGAAAAAACAGCTGGAACACGAGAAGAAAAAGGATTATTCCCAGAAGTCGCAGTCCCTGTACGTGGCCGACATCATGCGGATAGGACAGGGATTCTTCCTGGAATGTGGGGCCGCGGACGGAGAGACCAACTCAAACTCGCTCTTCTTCGAGCAGAAGAAGAATTGGACGGGACTCCTGGTGGAGCCCAATCGGGACTACTTCCAGGAGATGCTCCTGAAGAACAGGAATTCCTACCTGCTGAACGCCTGCCTGAGTCCAGAACCTCGCGCTCAGATGTTGAACTTCACAGCGGCTCATTTGGCGGGCGGCCTGACAGAGTACATGGAGGAAGCTCACAGGACGTTCATCCAGGAACACTCCAAGGTGTTCACCTCGACCACGGCGCAGTGCTTCCCGCTCTACTCCATCCTCCTGGCCCTGGGGGTCACTCACGTCGACTTCTTCTCCCTTGACGTCGAGGGAGCTGAGATGGCCATCCTCCGCACCATCCCCTTCTCGGAGGTCACCTTGGAGGTGGTGATGGTGGAGTACGCCGATAACATGGAGAAGCTGGAGGCCTTGCGGCAGTTCTTCAAGGAGACAGGACTTTACAAGGAGGTCGGAGTGGTCGGTGACCTCGACGTCGTCTTCAAGAGGAAGAAGACGCAGCTCCAGTGAGCTGACCACATGGCGGGTCACGGGGTCAGTGAGCTGACCACATGACGGGTCACCGGGTCAGTGAGCTGACCACATGGCGGGTCACCGGGTCAGTGAGCTGACCACATGGCGGGTCACCGGGTCAGTGAGCTGGCCACATGGCGGGTCACGGGTTCAGTGAGCTGACCACATGGCGGGTCACCGGGTCAGTGAGCTTACCACATGGCGGGTCACCGGGTCAGTGAGCTGACCACATGGCGGGTCACCGGGTCAGTGAGCTGACCACATGGCAGGTCACCGGGTCAGTGAGCTGACCACATGGCGGGTCACGGGTTCAGTGAGCTGACCACATGGCGGGTGACCGGGAAAGTGAGCTGACCACATGGCGGGTCACCGGGTCAGTGAGCTTACCACATGGCGGGTCACGGGGTCAGTGAGCTGACCACATGGCGGGTCACCGGGAAAGTGAGCTGACCACATGGCGGGTCACGGGGTCAGTGAGCTGACCACATGGCGGGTCACCGGGTCAGTGAGCTGACCACATGGCGGGTCACCGGGTCAGTGAGCTAACCACATGGCGGGTCACCGGGTCAGTGAGCTGACCACATGGCGGGTCACCGGGTCAGTGAGCTGACCACATGGCGGGTCACCGGGTCAGTGAGCTGACCACATGGCGGGTCACCGGGTCAGTGAGCTGACCACATGGCGGGTCACTGGTTCAGTGAGCTGACCACATGGCGGGTTACGGGGTCAGTGAGCTGACCACATGGCGGGTCACCGGGTCAGTGAGCAGACCACATGGCGGGTCACCGGGTCAGTGAGCTGACCACATGGCGGGTCACCGGGTCAGTGAGCTGTCCACATGGCGGGTCACCGGGTCAGTGAGCTGACCACATGGCGGGTCACGGGGTCAGTGAGCTGACCACATGGCGGGTCACCGGGTCAGTGAGCTGACCACATGGCGGGTCACCGGGAAAGTGAGCTGACCACATGGCGGGTCACCGGGTCAGTGAGCTGACCACATGGCGGGTCACCGGGTCAGTGAGCTGACCACATGGCGGGTCACCGGGTCAGTGAGCTGACCACATGGCGGGTCACGGGGTCAGTGAGCTGACCACATGGCGGGTCACGGGGTCAGTGAGCTGACCACGTGACGATATTAATATGAAACTGTTATAATCCTAAACTTTCTGTTGTGACTATAATGTTTTCGCTTAACTGTTAACGCCTAATATACAGTGCATTGCATGTGAAAAGCTGTGTGTAGAAAAACTAAAAGGGTATGAAGTAGTTTTCCCAGTTAGCATACTGTGTACCTTGCCATAATGCAGGCGTGTCTTGTATCAAATGAAATCGAAACTACGGCAAAGTATATATCTGGTAAATTTTCAACATTGTTTAATATTGGTAAGAACATGTTGTTTGAACAGGTGGAATCGAAAGGCTAATCGTGAACGAATACTCTAAGCCTAGAGGTCCATTATGTTACTGTTACCCTAATGAATACTCTAAGCCTAGAGGTCCATTATGTTACTGTTTCCATAATGAATACTCCAATCCTACAGGTCCATTATTTTACTGTTACCCTAATGAATACTCTAAGCCTAGAGGTCCATTATTTTACTGTTACCCTAATGAATACTCTAAGCTTAGAGGTCCATTATTTTACTGTTACCCTAATGAATACTCTAAGCCTAGAGGTCCATTATTTTACTGTTACCCTAATGAATACTCTAAGCCTAGAGGTCCATTATGTTACTGTTACCCTAATGAATACTCTAATCCTACAGGTCCATTATGTTACTGTTACCCTAATGAATACTCTAAGCCTAGAGGTCCATTATTTTACTGTTACCCTAATGAATACTCTAAGCTTAGAGGTCCATTATTTTACTGTTACCCTAATGAATACTCTAAGCCTAGAGGTCCATTATGTTACTGTTACCCTAATGAATACTCTAATCCTACAGGTCCATTATGTTACTGTTACCCTAATGAATACTCTAAGCATAGAGGTCCATTATGTTACTGTTACCCTAATGAATACTCTAATCCTACAGGTCCATTATTTTACTGTTACCCTAATGAATACTCTAAGCCTAGAGGTCCATTATTTTACTGTTACCCTAATGAATACTCTAAGCTTAGAGGTCCATTATTTTACTGTTACCCTAATGAATACTCTAAGCCTAGAGGTCCATTATTTTACTGTTACCCTAATGAATACTCCAAGCCTAGAGGTCCATTATTTTACTGTTTCCATAATGAATACCCTAATCCTACAGGTCCATTATTTTACTGTTACCCTAATGAATACTCTAAGCCTAGAGGTCCATTATTTTACTGTTTCCATAATGAATACTCTAATCCTACAGGTCTATTATTTTACTGTTACCCTAATGAATACTCTAAGCCTAGAGGTCCATTATGTTACTATATTATTGTAATGAATAGTTTTCGTTTACAGGTCTATTATTTTATGCTATCATAATGTATCCGTGGTTCGGCAGTTCGCTGTATCATTATTAAATAAACAGGAGGTTCATATTTGTTGTTGAACGGATCATTTTGTGACATATATTTGTTACATCTAAAATGAATCACAATGATTCAAAAGTTCAGAGCGAAACGACTTTTTTTTGGGCCACTTTTGTATGCATGCAGGCTAGATTGAACAAAAAAACCTTCCTGGACAATAAAGGAAGGTTCCCTGATGCAGGCCTGCAGGTGTCTATTTCAGGTATTTAAAAATACATGTATGTACAATTATTCAGACATATGTACAATTATTTAATGATATGTTGTTGGACATAATATTAACAAAATTTTGGCAGGTGGAGTTTGAGTATTGGCACAATATACCTTTAAATATTTGTACGTGTGCCCTTTACATATGCCCTTGGCAGTGACTGGAGGCTGAGGATCGTGTGCCGGAGAACAAAACCAGATTGTGAAGCATATCTTGAGAAGACAAAAATCGGGGCGATAGGTGCAAGTTGAACATGTTAGTACCGACTGCGACTATGTACATGCAATATCGACCGGGCTGTAGGCCGAAACGTCACCGCGCCGTCAGTCATTTGGCGTATCGAGGCTTTATAATGGGATTGGCCATGTTAAAGTGTGATTATTTTTTAGCGTCCACTATACTGGTTCGATTTCGATGGCAATTGGCAAACATAATGTCAGTAACATGGGTATATATCTCACCACATATGGGTCATCTACCTGCATTCATATAGTCACAACGATTTGTTACACCTTTGGTAAAGTCAACATTTGATCTAAGAAGAACGCGAAAACTTTAAATGTGAGGTAAAAGGTCAAGGTCAATGATTCGTTTGCGCCTCGATCTTTGTGAAGAATACTGTCAAACAAACAGCGGATCTCTAGTCCCAGTTTTAACGGAGTTACGCGGGAAAACATGTTTCGTGAGCTTGACCTTTTTGTGACCTTGACCTTGGAAGCGTAACCTTGATCAATATAGTACTTCACGCCCAAGGTGTCGTTTAACTGACGTGTCCCCTTCATGGAGAAATTTTGGAGACCACATTCCGGCCAAAAGTCTCCCGTAGGAATACTAGGTGCTAGGCCCAATACGTGAATTCATTTTAAGCGTGATTCAATGAAAACTGTAGACGTTATAGCGATCTTCCCGATTTTTGGTCCTATCTTTCAATGCTTAAGCGAATTTCGAAAAAAAATCCTGTGACCTTGACCTTTGATCTACATGGCCCATCTACGAACGTAGCCTGACAATGGCCATTCCGCATCTTCTTGTGAATTTGGAAGTCGATATCTTAAGGCATTCGAAAGATAATGCGTTGCTTGACAGACAGACAAACAGACAGGCATTCGAAACCCGACATTGTTCCGAACTCTCACTGACATCTGACCAATGGTGTCCATTCTCAAGAGGTGTTTCGATTGTTCATCTAAGGCTTTGCTGTCAGCGGTGTTCTGAACACGACTGCCACATGAAGGGCTAGAGGGGTGAACACAACGACATAAGACGAACATTTAAGATGTTGGTCTTAAACATGTGGCTGTGAGTGGCATGAGGTTAGGAGCACGAGGGGGCGAGCAGCACAAGTCGGGCTAGTTTATGAGAGGGATGGGATGAGAAACAGCGAAAGAGCGTGCCAGGTTAGGGGGCAATGGGTAGGGAGATGAGAGGAGAAGGGGTACGGATGGGAGTGCCAGGTTAGTGGGCAATGGGGAAGGAGATGAGAGGAGAAGGGGTACGGATGGGAGTGCCAGGTTAGGGGGCAATGGGTAAGGAGATGGGAGGTGAAGGGGTACGGATGGGAGTGCCAGGTTAGTGGGCAATGGGGAAGGAGATGAGAGGAGAAGGGGTACGGATGGGCGTGCCAGGTTAGGGGACAATGGGGAAGGAGATGAGAGGAGAAGGGGTACGGATGGGAGTGCCAGGTTAGGGGGCAATGTGGAAGGAGATGAGAGGAGAAGGGGTACGGATGGGAGTGCCAAGTTAGGGGGAAATGGGTAAGGACATGAGGGGAGAAAAGGTACGGATGGGAGTGACAGGTTAGGGGGCAATGGGGAAGGAGATGAGAGGAGAAGGGGTACGGATGGGAGTACCAGGTTAGGGGGAAATGGGTAAGGACATGAGGGGAGAAAAGGTACGGATGGGAGTGACAGGTTAGGGGGCAATGGGGAAGGAGATGAGAGGAGAAGGGGTACGGATGGGAGTGACAGGTTAGTGGGCAATGGGGAATGAGATGGGAGGAGAAGGGGTACGGATGGGAGTGCCAGGTTAGGGGGCAATGTGGAAGGAGATGAGAGGAGAAGGGGTACGGATGGGAGTGACAGGTTAGGGGGCAATGGGGATGGAGATGAGAGGAGAAGGGGTACGGATGGGAGTGACAGGTTAGGGGGCAATGGGGAAGGAGATGAGAGGAGAAGGGGTACGGATGGGAGTGCCAGGTTAGGGGGCAATGGGGAAGGAGATGAGAGGAGAAGGGGTACGGATGGGAGTGCCAGGTTAGGGGGCAATGGGGAAGGAGATGAGAGGAGAAGGGGTACGGATGGGAGTGACAGGTTAGGGGGTAATGGGGAAGGAGATGAGAGGAGAAGGGGTACGGATGGGAGTGCCAGGTTAGGGGGCAATGGGGAAGGAGATGAGAGGAGAAGGGGTACGGATGGGAGTGACAGGTTAGGGGGCAATGGGGAAGGAGATGAGAGGAGAAGGGGTACGGATGGGCGTGCCAGGTTAGTGGGAAATGGGGAAGGAGATGAGACGAGAAGGGGTACGGATGGGAGTGCCAGGTTAGGGGACAATGGGGAAAGAGATGAGAGGAGAAGGGGTGCGGATGGGAGTGCCAGGTTAGGGGGCAATGGGGAAGGAGATGAGGGGAGAAAAGGTACGGATGGGAGTGACAGGTTAGGGGGCAATGGGGAAGGAGATGAGAGGAGAAGGGGTACGGATGGGAGTGACAGGTTAGTGGGCAATGGGGAAGGAGATGGGAGGAGAAGGGGTACGGATGGGAGTGACGGGTTAGGGGGCAATGGGGAAGGAGATGAGAGGAGAAGGGGTACGGATGGGAGTGACAGGTTAGTGGGCAATGGGGAAGGAGATGGGAGGAGAAGGGGTACGGATGGGAGTGACGGGTTAGGGGGCAATGGGGAAGGAGATGAGAGGAGAAGGGGTACGGATGGGAGTGACAGGTTAGTGGGCAATGGGGAAGGAGATGAGGGGAGAAGGGGTACGGACGGGAGTACCAGGTTAGGGGAAAATGGGTCAGGACATGAGGGGAGAAAAGGTACGGATGGGAGTGACAGGTTAGGGGGCAATGGGGAAGGAGATGAGAGGAGAAGGGGTACGGATGGGAGTGACAGGTTAGTGGGCAATGGGGAAGGAGATGGGAGGAGAAGGGGTACGGATGGGAGTGACGGGTTAGGGGGCAATGGGGAAGGAGATGAGAGGAGAAGGGGTACGGATGGGAGTGCCAGGTTAGGGGGCAATGTGGAAGGAGATGAGAGGAGAAGGGGTACGGATCGGAGTGACAGGTTAGGGGGTAATGGGGAAGGAGATGAGAGGAGAAGGGGTACGGATGGGAGTGACAGGTTAGGGGGCAATGGGGAAGGAGATGAGAGGAGAATGGGGTACGGATGGGAGTGCCAGGTTTATTGGGCAATGGGGAAGGAGATGAGAGGAGAAGGGGTACGGATGGGAGTGCCAGGTTAGGGGGCAATGGGGAAGGAGATGAGAGGAGAATGGGGTACGGATGAGAGTGACAGGTTAGGGGGCAATGGGGAAGGAGATGAGAGGAGAATGGGGTACGGATGGGAGTGCCAGGTTCATTGGGCAATGGGGAAGGAGATGAGAGGAGAAGGGGTACGGATGGGAGTGCCAGGTTAGGGGGCAATGGGGAAGGAGATGAGAGGAGAAGGGGTACGGATGGGAGTGACAGGTTAGGGGGCAATGGGGAAGGAGATGAGAGGAGAATTGGGTACGGATGGGAGTGCCAGGTTTATTGGGCAATGGGGAAGGAGATGAGAGGAGAAGGGGTACGGATGGGAGTGACAGGTTAGGGGGCAATGGGGAAGGAGATGAGAGGAGAAGGGGTACGGATGGGAGTGACAGGTTAGGGGGCAATGGGGAAGGAGATGAGAGGAGAATGGGGTACGGATGGGAGTGCCAGGTTTATTGGGCAATGGGGAAGGAGATGAGAGGAGAAGGGGTACGGATGGGAGTGCCAGGTTAGGGGGCAATGGGGAAGGAGATGAGAGGAGAAGGGGTACGGATGGGAGTGACAGGTTAGGGGGTAATGGGGAAGGAGATGAGAGGAGAAGGGGTACGGATGGGAGTGCCAAGTTAGGGGACAATGGGGAAGGAGATGAGAGGAGAAGGGGTACGGATGGGAGTGCCAGGTTAGGGGGCAATGGGGAAAGAGATGAGAGGAGAAGGGGTACGGACGGGAGTACCAGGTTAGGGGGAAATGGGTAAGGACATGAGGGGAGAAAAGGTACGAATGGGAGTGACAGGTTAGGGGGTAATGGGGAAGGAGATGAGAGGAGAAGGGGTACGGATGGGAGTGCCAGGTTAGGGGGCAATGGGGAAGGAGATGAGAGGAGAAGGGGTACGGATGGGAGTGACAGGTTAGGGGGCAATGGGGAAGGAGATGAGAGGAGAAGGGGTACGGATGGGCGTGCCAGGTTAGTGGGAAATGGGGAAGGAGATGAGAGGAGAAGGGGTACGGATGGGAGTGCCAGGTTAGGGGACAATGGGGAAAGAGATGAGAGGAGAAGGGGTGCGGATGGGAGTGCCAGGTTAGGGGGCAATGGGGAAGGAGATGAGGGGAGAAAAGGTACGGATGGGAGTGACAGGTTAGGGGGCAATGGGAAAGGAGATGAGAGGAGAAGGGGTACGGATGGGAGTGACAGGTTAGTGGGCAATGGGGAAGGAGATGGGAGGAGAAGGGGTACGGATGGGAGTGACGGGTTAGGGGGCAATGGGGAAGGAGATGAGAGGAGAAGGGGTACGGATGGGAGTGACAGGTTAGTGGGCAATGGGGAAGGAGATGGGAGGAGAAGGGGTACGGATGGGAGTGACAGGTTAGGGGGCAATGGGGAAGGAGATGAGAGGAGAAGGGGTACGGATGGGAGTGACAGGTTAGGGGGCAATGGGGAAGGAGATGAGAGGAGAATGGGGTACGGATGGGAGTGCCAGGTTTATTGGGCAATGGGGAAGGAGATGAGAGGAGAAGGGGTACGGATGGGAGTGCCAGGTTAGGGGGCAATGGGGAAGGAGATGAGAGGAGAAGGGGTACGGATGGGAGTGACAGGTTAGGGGGTAATGGGGAAGGAGATGAGAGGAGAAGGGGTACGGATGGGAGTGCCAAGTTAGGGGACAATGGGGAAGGAGATGAGAGGAGAAGGGGTACGGATGGGAGTGCCAGGTTAGGGGGCAATGGGGAAAGAGATGAGAGGAGAAGGGGTACGGACGGGAGTACCAGGTTAGGGGGAAATGGGTAAGGACATGAGGGGAGAAAAGGTACGAATGGGAGTGACAGGTTAGGGGGTAATGGGGAAGGAGATGAGAGGAGAAGGGGTACGGATGGGAGTGCCAGGTTAGGGGGCAATGGGGAAGGAGATGAGAGGAGAAGGGGTACGGATGGGAGTGACAGGTTAGGGGGCAATGGGGAAGGAGATGAGAGGAGAAGGGGTACGGATGGGCGTGCCAGGTTAGTGGGAAATGGGGAAGGAGATGAGAGGAGAAGGGGTACGGATGGGAGTGCCAGGTTAGGGGACAATGGGGAAAGAGATGAGAGGAGAAGGGGTGCGGATGGGAGTGCCAGGTTAGGGGGCAATGGGGAAGGAGATGAGGGGAGAAAAGGTACGGATGGGAGTGACAGGTTAGGGGGCAATGGGGAAGGAGATGAGAGGAGAAGGGGTACGGATGGGAGTGACAGGTTAGTGGGCAATGGGGAAGGAGATGGGAGGAGAAGGGGTACGGATGGGAGTGACGGGTTAGGGGGCAATGGGGAAGGAGATGAGAGGAGAAGGGGTACGGATGGGAGTGACAGGTTAGTGGGCAATGGGGAAGGAGATGGGAGGAGAAGGGGTACGGATGGGAGTGACGGGTTAGGGGGCAATGGGGAAGGAGATGAGAGGAGAAGGGGTACGGATGGGAGTGCCAGGTTAGGGAGCAATGCGGAAGGAGATGAGAGGAGAAGGGGTACGGATGGGAGTGACAGGTTAGGGGGTAATGGGGAAGGAGATGAGAGGAGAAGGGGTACGGATGGGAGTGACAGGTTAGGGGGCAATGGGGAAGGAGATGAGAGGAGAATGGGGTACGGATGGGAGTGCCAGGTTTATTGGGCAATGGGGAAGGAGATGAGAGGAGAAGGGGTACGGATGGGAGTGCCAGGTTAGGGGGCAATGGGGAAGGAGATGAGATTAGAAGGGGTACGGATGGGAGTGACAGGTTAGGGGGCAATGGGGAAGGAGATGAGAGGAGAATGGGGTACGGATGGGAGTGCCAGGTTTATTGGGCAATGGGGAAGGAGATGAGAGGAGAAGGGGTACGGATGGGAGTGACAGGTTAGGGGGCAATGGGGAAGGAGATGAGAGGAGAAGGGGTACGGATGGGAGTGACAGGTTAGTGGGCAATGGGGAAGGAGATGGGAGGAGAAGGGGTGCGGATGGGAGTGCCAGGTTAGGGGGCAATGGGGAAGGAGATGAGGGGAGAAAAGGTACGGATGGGAGTGATAGGTTAGGGGGCAATGGGGAAGGAGATGAGAGGAGAAGGGGTACGGATGGGAGTGACAGGTTAGTGGGCAATGGGGAAGGAGATGGGAGGAGAAGGGGTACGGATGGGAGTGACGGGTTAGGGGGCAATGGGGAAGGAGATGAGAGGAGAAGGGGTACGGATGGGAGTGACAGGTTAGTGGGCAATGGGGAAGGAGATGGGAGGAGAAGGGGTACGGATGGGAGTGACGGGTTAGGGGGCAATGGGGAAGGAGATGAGAGGAGAAGGGGTACGGATGGGAGTGACAGGTTAGTGGGCAATGGGGAAGGAGATGAGGGGAGAAGGGGTACGGACGGGAGTACCAGGTTAGGGGGAAATGGGTCAGGACATAAGGGGAGAAAAGGTACGGATGGGAGTGACAGGTTAGGGGGCAATGGGGAAGGAGATGAGAGGAGAAGGGGTACGAATGGGAGTGACAGGTTAGTGGGCAATGGGGAAGGAGATGGGAGGAGAAGGGGTACGGATGGGAGTGACGGGTTAGGGGGCAATGGGGAAGGAGATGAGAGGAGAAGGGGTACGGATGGGAGTGCCAGGTTAGGGGGCAATGTGGAAGGAGATGAGAGGAGAAGGGGTACGGATGGGAGTGACAGGTTAGGGGGTAATGGGGAAGGAGATGAGAGGAGAAGGGGTACGGATGGGAGTGACAGGTTAGGGGGCAATGGGGAAGGAGATGAGAGGAGAATGGGGTACGGATGGGAGTGCCAGGTTTATTGGGCAATGGGGAAGGAGATGAGAGGAGAAGGGGTACGGATGGGAGTGCCAGGTTAGGCAGCAATGGGGAAGGAGATGAGAGGAGAATGGGGTACGGATGGGAGTGACAGGTTAGGGGGCAATGGGGAAGGAGATGAGAGGAGAATGGGGTACGGATGGGAGTGCCAGGTTTATTGGGCAATGGGGAAGGAGATGAGAGGAGAAGGGGTACGGATGGGAGTGCCAGGTTAGGGGGCAATGGGGAAGGAGATGAGAGGAGAAGGGGTACGGATGGGAGTGACAGGTTAGGGGGCAATGGGGAAGGAGATGAGAGGAGAATGGGGTACGGATGGGAGTGCCAGGTTTATTGGGCAATGGGGAAGGAGATGAGAGGAGAAGGGGTACGGATGGGAGTGACAGGTTAGGGGGCAATGGGGAAGGAGATGAGAGGAGAAGGGGTACGGATGGGAGTGACAGGTTAGGGGGCAATGGGGAAGGAGATGAGAGGAGAATGGGGTACGGATGGGAGTGCCAGGTTTATTGGGCAATGGGGAAGGAGATGAGAGGAGAAGGGGTACAGATGGGAGTGCCAGGTTAGGGGGCAATGGGGAAGGAGATGAGAGGAGAAGGGGTACGGATGGGAGTGACAGGTTAGGGGGTAATGGGGAAGGAGATGAGAGGAGAAGGGGTACGGATGGGAGTGCCAAGTTAGGGGACAATGGGGAAGGAGATGAGAGGAGAAGGGGTACGGATGGGAGTGCCAGGTTAGGGGGCAATGGGGAAAGAGATGAGAGGAGAAGGGGTACGGACGGGAGTACCAGGTTAGGGGGAAATGGGTAAGGACATGAGGGGAGAAAAGGTACGAATGGGAGTGAGAGGTTAGGGGGTAATGGGGAAGGAGATGAGAGGAGAAGGGGTACGGATGGGAGTGCCAGGTTAGGGGGCAATGGGGAAGGAGATGAGAGGAGAAGGGGTACGGATGGGAGTGACAGGTTAGGGGGCAATGGGGAAGGAGATGAGAGGAGAAGGGGTACGGATGGGCGTGACAGGTTAGTGGGAAATGGGGAAGGAGATGAGAGGAGAAGGGGTACGGATGGGAGTGCCAGGTTAGGGGGCAATGGGGAAGGAGATGAGAGGAGAAGGGGTGCGGATGGGAGTGCCAGGTTAGGGGGCAATGGGGAAGGAGATGAGGGGAGAAAAGGTACGGATGGGAGTGACAGGTTAGGGGGCAATGGGGAAGGAGATGAGAGGAGAAGGGGTACGGATGGGAGTGACAGGTTAGTGGGCAATGGGGAAGGAGATGGGAGGAGAAGGGGTACGGATGGGAGTGACGGGTTAGGGGGCAATGGGGAAGGAGATGAGAGGAGAAGGGGTACGGATGGGAGTGACAGGTTAGTGGGCAATGGGGAAGGAGATGGGAGGAGAAGGGGTACGGATGGGAGTGACGGGTTAGGGGGCAATGGGGAAGGAGATGAGAGGAGAAGGGGTACGGATGGGAGTGACAGGTTAGTGGGCAATGGGGAAGGAGATGAGGGGAGAAGGGGTACGGACGGGAGTACCAGGTTAGGGGGAAATGGGTAAGGACATGAGGGGAGAAAAGGTACGGATGGGAGAGACAGGTTAGGGGGCAAAGGGGAAGGAGATGAGAGGAGAAGGGGTACGGATGGGAGTGACAGGTTAGTGGGCAATGGGGAAGGAGATGGGAGAAGAAGGGGTACGGATGGGAGTGACGGGTTAGGGGGCAATGGGGAAGGAGATGAGAGGAGAAGGGGTACGGATGGGAGTGCCAGGTTAGGGAGCAATGCGGAAGGAGATGAGAGGAGAAGGGGTACGGATGGGAGTGACAGGTTAGGGGGTAATGGGGAAGGAGATGAGAGGAGAAGGGTTACGGATGGGAGTGACAGGTTAGGGGGCAATGGGGAAGGAGATGAGAGGAGAATGGGGTACGGGTGGGAGTGCCAGGTTTATTGGGCAATGGGGAAGGAGATGAGAGGAGAAGGGGTACGGATGGGAGTGCCAGGTTAGGGGGCAATGGGGAAGGAGATGAGAGGAGAAGGGGTACGGATGGGAGTGACAGGTTAGGGGGCAATGGGGAAGGAGATGAGAGGAGAATGGGGTACGGATGGGAGTGCCAGGTTTATTGGGCAATGGGGAAGGAGATGAGAGGAGAAGGGGTACGGATGGGAGTGACAGGTTAGGGGGCAATGGGGAAGGAGATGAGAGGAGAAGGGGTACGGATGGGAGTGACAGGTTAGGGGGCAATGGGGAAGGAGATGAGAGGAGAATGGGGTACGGATGGGAGTGCCAGGTTTATTGGGCAATGGGGAAGGAGATGAGAGGAGAAGGGGTACGGATGGGAGTGCCAGGTTAGGGGGCAATGGGGAAGGAGATGAGAGGAGAAGGGGTACGGATGGGAGTGACAGGTTAGGGGGTAATGGGGAAGGAGATGAGAGGAGAAGGGGTACGGATGGGAGTGCCTGGTTAGGGGGCAATGGGGAAGGAGGTGAGAGGAGAAGGGGTACGGATGGGAGTGCCAAGTTAGGGGACAATGGGGAAGGAGATGAGAGGAGAAGGGGTACGGATGGGAGTGCCAGGTTAGGGGGCAATGGGGAAAGAGATGAGAGGAGAAGGGGTACGGACGGGAGTACCAGGTTAGGGGGAAATGGGTAAGGACATGAGGGGAGAAAAGGTACGAATGGGAGTGACAGGTTAGGGGGAAATGGGGAAGGAGATGAGGGGAGAAGGGGTACGGATGGTAGTGACAGGTTAGGGGTCAATGGGGAAGGAGATGAGAGGAGAAGGGGTACGGATGGCAGTGACAGGTTAGTGGGCAATGGGGAAGGAGATGAGAGGAGAAGGGGTACGGATGGGACTGCCAGGTTAGGGGGCAATGTGGAAGGAGATGAGAGGAGAAGGGGTACGGATGGGAGTGCCAGGTTAGGGGGCAATGGGGAAGGAGATGAGAGGAGAAGGGGTACGGATGGGAGTGCCAGGTTAGGGGGTAATGGGGAAGGAGATGAGAGGAGAAGGGGTACGGATGGGAGTGCCAGGTTAGGGGGCAATGGGGAAGGAGATGAGAGGAGAATGGGTACGGATGGGAGTGCCAGGTTAGGGGGCAATGTGGAAGGAGATGAGAGGAGAAGGGGTACGGATGGGAGTGCCAGGTTAGGGGGCAATGGGGAAGGAGATGAGAGGAGAAGGGGTACGGATGGGAGTGCCAGGTTAGGGGACAATGGGGAAGGAGATGAGAGGAGAAGGGGTACGGATGGGAGTGCCAGGTTAGGGGGTAATGGGGAAAGAGATGAGAGGAGAAGGGGTACGGACGTGAGTACCAGGTTAGGGGGAATTGGGTAAGAACATGAGGGGAGAAAAGGTACGGATGGGTGTGACAGGTTAAGGGGCAATGGGGAAGGAGATGAGAGGAGAAGGGGTACGGATGAAAGCGACAGGTTAGTGGGCAATGGGGAAGGAGATGGGAGGAGAAGGGGTACGGATGGGAGTGCCAGGTTAGGGGGCAATGTGGAAGGAGATGAGAGGAGAAGGGGTACGGATGGGAGTGACAGGTTAGGGGGTAATGGGGAAGGAGATGAGAGGAGAAGGGGTACGGATGGGAGTGACAGGTTAGGGGGTAAAGGGGAAGGAGATGAGAGGAGAAGGGGTACGGATGGGAGTGCCAGGTTAGGGGGTAATGGGGCAGGAGATGAGAGGAGAAGGGGTACGGATGGGAGTGCCAGGTTAGGGGGCAATGGGGAAGGAGATGAGAGGAGAAGGGGTACGGATGGGAGTGACAGGTTAGGGGGCAATGGGGAAAGAGATGAGAGGAGAAGGGGTACGGATGGGAGTGCCAGGTTAGGGGGCAATGGGGAAGGAGATGAGAGGAGAAGGGGTACGGATGGGAGTGCCAGATTAGGGGGCAATGGGGAAAGCGATGAGAGGAGAAGGGGTACGGACGGGAGTACCAGGTTAGGGGGAAATGGGTAAGGACATGAGGGGAGAAGAGGTACGGATGGGAGTGACAGGTTAGGGGGCAATGGGGAAGGAGATGAGAGAAGAAGGGGTACGGATGGGAGTGACAGGTTAGGGGGCAATGGGGAAGGAGGTGAGAGGAGAAGGGTACGGATGGGAGCGCCAGGTTAGGGGGAAATGGGGAAGGAGATGAGAGGAGAAGGGGTACGGATGGGAGTGCCGGGTTAGGAGGCAATGGGGAAGGAGATGAGAGGAGAATGGGGTACGGATGGGAGTGCCAGGTTTATTGGGCAATGGGGTAGGAGATGAGAGGAGAAGGGGTACGGATGGGAGTGGCAGGTTAGTGGGCAATGGGGAAGGAGATGGAAGGAGAAGGGGTACGGATGGGGGTGCCAGGTTAGGGGGCAATGGGGAAGGAGATGAGAGGAGAAGGGGTACGGATGGGAGTGCCAGGTTAGGGGGCAATGGGGAAGGAGATGAGAGGAGAAGGGGTACGGATGGGAGTGACATGTTAGGGGGCAATGTGGAAAGAGATGAGAGGAGAAGGGGTACGGACGGGAGTGCCAGGTTAGGGGGCAATGGGGAAGGAGATGAGAGGAGAAGGGGTACGGTTGGGAGTGCCAGGGTAGGGGGCAATGGGGAAGGAGATGAGGAGAGAAGGGGTACGGATGGGAGTGCCAGGTTAGGGGGCAATGGGGAAGGAGATTAGAGGAAAAGGGGTACGGATGGGAGTGACAGGTTAGGGGGCAATGGGGAAGGAGATGAGAGAAGAAGGGGTACGGATGGGAGTGACAGGTTAGGGGGAAATGGGGAAGGAGATGAGGGGAGAAGGGGTACGGATGGTAGTGACAGGTTAGCGGGCAATGGGTAAGGAGATGAGGGGAGAAGGGGTACGGATGGGAGTGACAGGTTAGTGGGCAAAGGGGAAGGAGATGGGAGGAGAAGGGGTACGGATGGGAGTGACAGGTTAGGGGGCAATGGGGAAGGAGATGAGAGGAGAAGGGGTACGGAAGGGAGTGCCAGGTTAGGGGGCAATGTGGAAGGAGATGAGAGGAGAAGGGGTACGGATGGGAGTGACAGGTTAGGGGGTAATGGGGAAGGAGATGAGAGGAGAAGGGGTACGGATGGGAGTGCCAGGTTAGGGGGCAATGGGGAAGGAGATGAGAGGAGAAGCGGTACGGATGGGAGTGACAGGTTAGGGGGCAATGGGGAAGGAGATGAGAGGAGAAGGGGTACCGATGGGAGTGACAGGTTAGGGGGCAATGGGGAAGGAGATGAGACGAGAAAGGGTACGGATGGGAGTGCCAGATTAGTGGGCAATGGGGAAGGAGATGGGAGGAGAAGGGGTACGGATGGGAGTGACAGATTAGTGGGCAATGGGGAAGGAGATGGGAGGAGAAGGGGTACGGATGGGAGTGCCAGGTTAGGGGGCAATGTGGAAGGAGATGAGAGGAGAAGGGGTACGGATGGGAGTGACAGGTTAGGGGGTAATGGGGAAGGAGATGAGAGGAGAAGGGGTACGGATGGGAGTGCCCGGTTTATTGGGCAATGGGGAAGGAGATGAGAGGAGAAGGGGTACGGATGGGAGTGCCAGGTTAGGGGGCAATGGGGAAGGAGATGAGAGGAGAAGGGGTACGGATGGGAGTGACAGGTTAGGGGGCAATGGGGAAGGAGATGGGAGGAGAAGGGGTACGGATGGGAGTGCCAGGTTAGGGGGCAATGGGGAAGGAGATGAGAGGAGAAGGGGTAAGGATGGGAGTGCCAGGTTAGGGGACAATGGGGAAGGAGATGAGAGGAGAAGGGGTACGGATGGGAGTGACAGGTTAGGGGGCAATGGGGAAGGAGATGAGAGGAGAAGGGGTACGGATGGGAGTGCCAGGTTAGGGGGTAATGGGGAAGGAGATGAGAGGAGAAGGGGTACGGATGGGAGTGCCAGGTTAGGGGGCAATGGGAAAAGAGATGAGAGGCGAAGAGGTACGGACGGGAGTACCAGGTTAGGGGGAAATGGGTAAGGACATGAGGGGAGAAAAGTTACGGATGGGAGTGACAGGTTAGGGGGCAATGGGGAAGGAGATGAGAGGAGAATGGGGTACGGATGGGAGTGCCAGGTTAGGGGGTAATGGGGAAGGAGATGAGAGGAGAAGGGGTACGGATGGGAGTGCCAGGTTAGGGGGCAATGGGGAAGGAGATGAGAGGAGAAGGGGTACGGATGGGAGTGCCAGGTTAGGGGGTAATGGGGAAGGAGATGAGGGGAGAAGGGGTACGGATGGGAGTGCCAGGTTAGGGGGCAAAGGGGTAGGAGATGAGAGGAGAAGGGGTACGGATGGGAATGACAGGTTAGGGGGCAATGGGGAAGGAGATGAGAGGAGAAGGGGTACGGATGGGAGTGCCAGGTTAGGGGGCAATGGGGAAGGAGATGAGAGGAGAAGGGGTACGGATGGGAGTGCCAGGTTAGGGGGCAATGGGGAAAGAGATGAAAGGAGAAGGGGTACGGACGGGAGTACCAGGTTAGGGGGAATTGGGTAAGAACATGAGGGGAGAAGGGGTACGGACGGGAGTACCAGGTCAGGGGGAATTGGGTAAGAACATGAGGGGAGAAAAGGTACGGATGGGTGTGACAGGTTAGGGGGCAATGGGGAAGGAGATGAGAGGAGAAGGGGTACGGATGGGAGTGACAGATTAGTGGGCAATGGGGAAGGAGATGGGAGGAGAAGGGGTACGGATGGGAGTGCCAGGTTAGGGGGCAATGTGGAAGGAGATGAGAGGAGAAGGGGTACGGATGGGAGTGACAGGTTAGGGGGTAATGGGGAAGGAGATGAGAGGAGAAGGGGTACGGATGGGAGTGCCAGGTTTATTGGGCAATGGGGAAGGAGATGAGAGGAGAAGGGGTACGGATGGGAGTGCCAGGTCAGGGGGCAATGGGGAAGGAGATGAGAGGAGAAGGGGTACGGATGGGAGTGACGGGTTAGGGGGCAATGGGGAAGGAGATGAGAGGAGAAGGGGTACGGATGGGAGTGCCAGGTTAGGGGGCAATGGGGAAGGAGATGAGAGGAGAAGGGGTAAGGATGGGAGTGCCAGGTTAGGGGACAATGGGGGAGGAGATGAGAGGAGAAGGGGTACGGATGGGAGTGACAGGTTAGGGGGCAATGGGGAAGGAGATGAGAGGAGAAGGGGTACGGATGGGAGTGCCAGGTTAGGGGGTAATGGGGAAGGAGATGAGAGGAGAAGGGGTACGGATGGGAGTGCCAGGTTAGGGGGCAATGGGAAAAGAGATGAGAGGAGAAGGGGTACGGACGGGAGTACCAGGTTAGGGGGAAATGGGTAAGGACATGAGGGGAGAAAAGTTACGGATGGGAGTGACAGGTTAGGGGGCAATGGGGAAGGAGATGAGAGGAGAATGGGGTACGGATGGGAGTGCCAGGTTAGGGGGTAATGGGGAAGGAGATGAGAGGAGAAGGGGTACGGATGGGAGTGCCAGGTTAGGGGGCAATGGGGAAGGAGATGAGAGGAGAAGGGGTACGGATGGGAGTGCCAGGTTAGGGGGTAATGGGGAAGGAGATGAGGGGAGAAGGGGTACGGATGGGAGTGCCAGGTTAGGGGGTAATGGGGAAGGAGATGAGAGGAGAAGGGGTACGGATGGGAATGACAGGTTAGGGGGCAATGGGGAAGGAGATGAGAGGAGAAGGGGTACGGATGGGAGTGCCAGGTTAGGGGGCAATGGGGAAGGAGATGGGAGGAGAAGGGGTACGGATGGGAGTGCCAGGTTAGGGGACAATGGGGAAGGAGATGAGAGGAGAAGGGGTACGGATGGGAGTGCCAGGTTAGGGGGCAATGGGGAAAGAGATGAAAGGAGAAGGGGTACGGACGGGAGTACCAGGTTAGGGGGAATTGGGTAAGAACATGAGGGGAGAAAAGGTACGGATGGGTGTGACAGGTTAGGGGGCAATGGGGAAGGAGATGAGAGGAGAAGGGGTACGGATGGGAGTGACCGATTAGTGGGCAATGGGGAAGGAGATGGGAGGAGAAGGGGTACGGATGGGAGTGCCAGGTTAGGGGGCAATGTGGAAGGAGATGAGAGGAGAAGGGGTACGGATGGGAGTGACAGGTTAGGGGGTAATGGGGAAGGAGATGAGAGGAGAAGGGGTACGGATGGGAGTGACAGGTTAGGGGGTAATGGGGAAGGAGATGAGAGGAGAAGGGGTACGGATGGGAGTGCCAGGTTAGGGGGCAATGGGGAAGGAGATGAGAGGAGAAGGGGTACGGATGGGAGTCACAGGTTAGGGGGCAATGGGGAAGGAGATGAGAGGAGAAGGGGTACGGATGGGAGTGCCAGGTTAGGGGGCAATGGGGAAGGAGATGAGAGGAGAAGGGGTACGGATGGGAGTGCCAGGTTAGGGGACAATGGGGAAGGAGATGAGAGGAGAAGGGGTACGGATGGGAGTGCCAGTTTAGGGGGCAATGGGAAAAGAAATGAGAGGAGAAGGGGTACGGACGGGAGTACAAGGTTAGGGGGAAATGGGTAAGGACATGAGGGGAGAAAAGTTACGGATGGGAGTGACAGGTTAGGGGGCAATGGGGAAGGAGATGAGAGAAGAAGGGGTACGGATGGGAGTGACAGGTTAGGGGGCTATGGGGAAGGAGATGAGAGAAGAAGGGGTACGGATGGGAGTGCCGGGTTAGGAGGCAATGGGGAAGGAGATGAGAGGAGAATGGGATACGGATGGGAGTGCCAGGTTTATTGGGCAATGGGGAAGGAGATGAGAGGAGAAGGGGGACGGATGGAAGTGCCAGGTTAGGGGGCAATGGGGAAGGAGATGAGAGGAGAAGGGGTACGGATGGGAGTGACAGGTTAGTGGGCAATGGGGAAGGAGATGGAAGGAGAAGGGGTACGGATGGGAGTGTCAGGTTAGAGGGCAATGGGGAAGGAAATGAGAGGAGAAGGGGTACGGATGGGAGTGCCAGGTTAGGGGGCAATGGGAAAAGAGATGAGAGAAGAAGAGGTACGGATGGGAGTGACAGGTTAGGGGGCAATGGGGAAGGAGATGAGAGGAGAAGGGGTACGGACGGGAGTACCAGGTTAGGGGGAAATGGGTAAGGACATGAGGGGAGAAAAGTTACGGATGGGAGTGACAGGTTAGGGGGCAATGGGGAAGGAGATGAGAGAAGAAGAGGTACGGATGGGAGTGACAGGTTAGGGGGCAATGGGGAAGGAGATGAGAGGAGAAGGGGTACGGATGGGAGTGCCAGGTTAGGGGGAAATGGGGAAGGAGATGAGAAGAGAAGGGGTACGGATGGGAGTGACAGGTTAGGGCGCAATGGGGAAGGAGATGAGAGTAGAAGGGGTAGGATGGGAGTGCCAGGTTAGGGGGCAATGGAGAAGGAGATGGAAGGAGAAGGGGTACGGATGGGAGTGCCAGGTTAGGGGGCAATGGGGAAGGAGATGAGAGGAAAAGGGGTACGGATGGGAGTGCCAGGTTAGGGGGAAATGGGGAAGGAGATGAGAGGAGAAAGGGTACGGATGGGAGTGACAGGTTAGGGCGCAATGGGGAAGGAGATGAGAGTAGAAGGTGTACGGATGGGAGTGCCGGGTTAGGAAGCAATGGGGAAGGAGATGAGAGGAGAATGGGATACGGATGGGAGTGCAAAGTTTATTGGGCAATGGGGAAGGAGATGAGAGGAGAAGGGGTACGGATGGGAGTGGCAGGTTAGTGGGCAATGTGGAAGGAGATGGAAGGAGAAGGGGTACGGATGGGAGTGCCAGGTTAGGGGGCAATGGGGAAGGAGATGAGAGGAGAAGGGGTACGGATGGGAGTGCCAGGTTAGGGGGCAATGGGGAAGGAGATGAGGGGAGAAAAGTTACGGATGGGAGTGACAGGTTAGGGGGCAATGGGGAAGGAGATGAGAAAAGAAGGGGTACGGATGGGAGTGACAGGTTAGGGCGCAATGGGGAAGGAGATGAGAGTAGAAGGGGTACGGATGGAAGTGCCGGGTTAGGAGGCAATGGGGAAGGAGATGAGAGGAGAATGGGATACGGATGGGAGTGCCAGGTTTATTGGGCAATGGGGAAGGAGATGAGAGGAGAAGGGGTACGGATGGGAGTGACAGGTTAGTGGGCAATGGGGAAGGAGATGGAAGGAGAAGGGGTACGGATGGGAGTGACAGGTTAGGGGGCAATGGGGAAGGAGATGAGAGGAGAAGGGGTACGGATGGGAGTGCCAGGTTAGGGTGCAATGGGGAAGGAGAGGAGAGGAGAAGGGGTACGGATGGGAGTGCCAGATTAGGGGGCAATGGGGAAGGAGATGAGAGGAGAAGGGGTACGGATGGGAGTGCCAGGTTAGGGGACAATGGGGAAGGAGATGAGAGTAGAAGGGGTACGGATGGGAGTGCCAGGTTACGGGGTAATGGGGAAGGAGATGAGAGGAGAAGGGGTACGGATGGGAGTGCCAGGTTAGGGGGCAATGAGGAAGGAGATGAGAGGAGAAGGGGTACGGATGGGAGTGCCAGGTTAGGGGGTAATGGGGAAGGAGATGAGAGGAGAAGGGGTACGGATGGGGGTGCCAGGTTAGGGGGCAATAGGGAAGGAGATGAGAAGAGAAGGGGTACGGATGGGGGTGCCAGGTTAGGGGGCAATGGGGAAGGAGATGAGAAGAGAAGGGGTACGGATGGGAGTGCCAGGTTAGGGGGCAATGGGGAAGGAGATGAGAGGAGAATGGGTCCGGATGGGAGTGCCAGGTTAGGGGGCAATGGGGAAGGAGATGAGAGCAGAAGGGGTACGGATGGGAGTGCCAGGTTAGGGGACAATGGGGAAGGAGATGAGAGGAGAAGGGGTACGGATGGGAGTGCCAGGTTAGGGGGCAATGGGGAAGGAGATGAGAGGAGAAGGGGTACGGATGGGAGTGCCAGGTTAGGGGGCAATGGGGAAGGAGATGAGAGGAGAAGGGGTACGGATGGGAGTGCCAGGTTAGGGGGCAATGAGGAAGGAGATGAGAGGAGAAGGGGTACGGATGGGAGTGCCAGGTTAGGGGGCAATGGGGAAGGAGATGAGAGGAGAAGGGGTACGGATGGGAGTGCCAGGTTAGGGGGCAATGAGGAAGGAGATGAGAGGAGAAGGGGTACGGATGGGAGTACCAGGTTACGGGCAATGGGGAAGGAGATGAGAGGAGAAGGGGTACGGATGGGAGTGCCAGTTTAGGGGGCAATGGGGAAGGAGATGTTAGGAGAAGAGGTACGGATGGGAGTGCCAGGTTAGGGGGCAATGGGGAAGGAGATGAGAGGAGAAGGGGTACGGATGGGAGTGCCAGGTTAGGGGGCAATGAGGAAGGAGATGAGAGGAGAAGGGGTACGGATGGGAGTGCCAGGTTAGGGGGCAATGGGGAAGGAGATGAGAGGAGAAGGGGTACGGATGGGAGTGCCAGGTTAGGGGACAATGGGGAAGGAGATGAGAGGAGAAGGGGTACGGATGGGAGTGACAGGTTAGGGGGCAATGGGGAAGGAGATGAGGCGAGAAGGGGTACGGATGGGGGTGCCAGGTTAGGGGGTAATGAGGAAGGAGATGAGAGGAGAAGGGGTACTGATGGGAGTGCCAGGTTGGGGGACAATGGGGAAGGAGATGAGAGGAGAAGGGGTACGGCTGGGAGTGCCAGGTTAGGGGGCAATGAGGAAGGAGATGAGAGGAGAAGGGGTACGGATGGGAGTGCCAGGTTAGGGGGCAATGGGGAAGGAGATGAGAGGAGAAGGGGTACGGATGGGAGTGACAGGTTAGGGGGCAATGGGGAAGGAGATGAGGCGAGAAGGGGTACGGATGGGAGTGCCAGGTTAGGGGGCAATGGGGAAGGAGATGAGAGGAGAAGGGGTACGGATGGGAGTGCCAGGTTAGGGGACAATGGGGAAGGAGATGAGAGGAGAAGGGGTACGGATGGGAGTGCCAGGTTAGGGGGCAATGGGGAAGGAGATGAGAGGAGAAGGGGTACGGATGGGAGTGCCAGGTTAGGGGGTAATGGGGAAGGAGATGAGAGGAGAAGGGGTACGGATGGGGGTGCCAGGTTAGGGGGTAATGGGGAAGGAGATGAGGAGAGAAGGGGTACGGATGGGAGTGCCAGGTTAGGGGGCAATGGGGAAGGAGATGAGAGGAGAAGGGGTACGGATGGGAGTGCCAGGTTAGGGGACAATGGGGAAGGAGATGAGGGGAGAAGGGGTACGGATGGGAGTGCCAGGTTAGGGGGCAATGGGGAAGGAGATGAGAGGAGAAGGGGTACGGATGGGAGTGCCAGGTTAGGGGACAATGGGGAAGGAGATGAGGGGAGAAGGGGTACGGATGGGAGTGCCAGGTTAGGGGGTAATGGGGAAGGAGATGAGGAGAGAAGGGGTACGGATGGGAGTGCCAGGTTAGGGGGCAATGTGGAAGGAGATGAGAGGAGAAGGGGTACGGATGGGAGTGACAGGTTAGGGGGTAATGGGGAAGGAGATGAGAGGAGAAGGGGTACGGATGGGAG
This sequence comes from Arenicola marina, assembly GCA_964019135.1. Classification (NCBI taxonomy): domain Eukaryota; kingdom Metazoa; phylum Annelida; class Polychaeta; family Arenicolidae; genus Arenicola; species Arenicola marina. The sequence goes on along the minus strand of OZ025263.1, from coordinate 38,155,209 downwards.
TGACAGGTTAGGGGGTAATGGGGAAGGAGATGAGAGGAGAAGGGGTACGGATGGGAGTGCCAGGTTAGGGGGCAATGGGGAAGGAGATGAGAGGAGAAGGGGTACGGATGGGAGTGACAGCTTAGGGGGCAATGGGGAAGGAGATGAGAGGAGAAGGGGTACGGATGGGAGTGCCAGGTTAGGGGGCAATGGGGAAGGAGATGAGAGGAGAAGGGGTACGGATGGGAGTGCCAGGTTAGGGGACAATGGGGAAGGAGATGAGAGGAGAAGGGGTACGGATGGGAGTGCCAGTTTAGGGGGCAATGGGAAAAGAAATGAGAGGAGAAGGGGTACGGACGGGAGTACAAGGTTAGGGGGAAATGGGTAAGGACATGAGGGGAGAAAAGTTACGGATGGGAGTGACAGGTTAGGGGGCAATGGGGAAGGAGATGAGAGAAGAAGGGGTACGGATGGGAGTGACAGGTTAGGGGGCTATGGGGAAGGAGATGAGAGAAGAAGGGGTACGGATGGGAGTGCCGGGTTAGGAGGCAATGGGGAAGGAGATGAGAGGAGAATGGGATACGGATGGGAGTGCCAGGTTTATTGGGCAATGGGGAAGGAGATGAGAGGCGAAGGGGGACGGATGGGAGTGCCAGGTTAGGGGGCAATGGGGAAGGAGATGAGAGGAGAAGGGGTACGGATGGGAGTGACAGGTTAGTGGGCAATGGGGAAGGAGATGGAAGGAGAAGGGGTACGGATGGGAGTGTCAGGTTAGAGGGCAATGGGGAAGGAAATGAGAGGAGAAGGGGTACGGATGGGAGTGCCAGGTTAGGGGGCAATGGGAAAAGAGATGAGAGAAGAAGAGGTACGGATGGGAGTGACAGGTTAGGGGGAAATGGGTAAGGACATGAGGGGAGAAAAGTTACAGATGGGAGTGACAGGTTAGGGGGCAATGGGGAAGGAGATGAGAGAAGAAGAGGTACGGATGGGAGTGACAGGTTAGGGGGCAATGGGGAAGGAGATGAGAGGAGAAGGGGTACGGATGGGAGTGCCAGGTTAGGGGGAAATGGGGAAGGAGATGAGAAGAGAAGGGGTACGGATGGGAGTGACAGGTTAGGGCGCAATGGGGAAGGAGATGAGAGTAGAAGGGGTTGGATGGGAGTGCCAGGTTAGGGGGCAATGGAGAAGGAGATGGAAGGAGAAGGGGTACGGATGGGAGTGCCAGGTTAGGGGGCAATGGGGAAGGAGATGAGAGGAAAAGGGGTACGGATGGGAGTGCCAGGTTAGGGGGAAATGGGGAAGGAGATGAGAGGAGAAAGGGTGCGGATGGGAGTGACAGGTTAGGGCGCAATGGGGAAGGAGATGAGAGTAGAAGGGGTACGGATGGGACTGCCGGGTTAGGAAGCAATGGGGAAGGAGATGAGAGGAGAATGGGATACGGATGGGAGTGCAAAGTTTATTGGGCAATGGGGAAGGAGATGAGAGGAGAAGGGGTACGGATGGGAGTGGCAGGTTAGTGGGCAATGTGGAAGGAGATGGAAGGAGAAGGGGTACGGATGGGAGTGCCAGGTTAGGGGGCAATGGGGAAGGAGATGAGAGGAGAAGGGGTACGGATGGGAGTGCCAGGTTAGGGGGCAATGGGGAAGGAGATGAGGGGAGAAAAGTTACGGATGGGAGTGACAGGTTAGGGGGCAATGGGGAAGGAGATGAGAAAAGAAGGGGTACGGATGGGAGTGACAGGTTAGGGCGCAATGGGGAAGGAGATGAGAGTAGAAGGGGTACGGATGGAAGTGCCGGGTTAGGAGGCAATGGGGAAGGAGATGAGAGGAGAAGGGGATACGGATGGGAGTGCCAGGTTTATTGGGCAATGGGGAAGGAGATGAGAGGAGAAGGGGTACGGATGGGAGTGACAGGTTAGTGGGCAATGGGGAAGGAGATGGAAGGAGAAGGGGTACGGATGGGAGTGACAGGTTAGGGGGCAATGGGGAAGGAGATGAGAGGAGAAGGGGTACGGATGGGAGTGCCAGGTGAGGGTGCAATGGGGAAGGAGAGGAGAGGAGAAGGGGTACGGATGGGAGTGCCAGGTTAGGGGGCAATGGGGAAGGAGATGAGAGGAGAAGGGGTACGGATGGGAGTGCCAGGTTAGGGGGCAATGGGGAAGGAGATGAGAGTAGAAGGGGTACGGATGGGAGTGCCAGGTTACGGGGTAATGGGGAAGGAGATGAGAGGAGAAGGGGTACGGATGGGAGTGCCAGGTTAGGGGGCAATGAGGAAGGAGATGAGAGGAGAAGGGGTACGGATGGGAGTGCCAGGTTAGGGGGTAATGGGGAAGGAGATGAGAGGAGAAGGGGTACGGATGGGGGTGCCAGGTTAGGGGGCAATGGGGAAGGAGATGAGAAGAGAAGGGGTACGGATGGGGGTGCCAGGTTAGGGGGCAATGGGGAAGGAGATGAGAAGAGAAGGGGTACGGATGGGAGTGCCAGGTTAGGGGGCAATGGGGAAGGAGATGAGAGGAGAATGGGTCCGGATGGGAGTGCCAGGTTAGGGGGCAATGGGGAAGGAGATGAGAGCAGAAGGGGTACGGATGGGAGTGCCGGGTTAGGAGGCAATGGGGAAGGAGATGAGAGGAGAATGGGATACGGATGGGAGTGCCAGGTTTATTGGGCAATGGGGAAGGAGATGAGAGGAGAAGGGGGACGGATGGAAGTGCCAGGTTAGGGGGCAATGGGGAAGGAGATGAGAGGAGAAGGGGTACGGATGGGAGTGACAGGTTAGTGGGCAATGGGGAAGGAGATGGAAGGAGAAGGGGTACGGATGGGAGTGTCAGGTTAGAGGGCAATGGGGAAGGAAATGAGAGGAGAAGGGGTACGGATGGGAGTGCCAGGTTAGGGGGCAATGGGAAAAGAGATGAGAGAAGAAGAGGTACGGATGGGAGTGACAGGTTAGGGGGCAATGGGGAAGGAGATGAGAGGAGAAGGGGTACGGACGGGAGTACCAGGTTAGGGGGAAATGGGTAAGGACATGAGGGGAGAAAAGTTACGGATGGGAGTGACAGGTTAGGGGGCAATGGGGAAGGAGATGAGAGAAGAAGAGGTACGGATGGGAGTGACAGGTTAGGGGGCAATGGGGAAGGAGATGAGAGGAGAAGGGGTACGGATGGGAGTGCCAGGTTAGGGGGAAATGGGGAAGGAGATGAGAAGAGAAGGGGTACGGATGGGAGTGACAGGTTAGGGCGCAATGGGGAAGGAGATGAGAGTAGAAGGGGTAGGATGGGAGTGCCAGGTTAGGGGGCAATGGAGAAGGAGATGGAAGGAGAAGGGGTACGGATGGGAGTGCCAGGTTAGGGGGCAATGGGGAAGGAGATGAGAGGAAAAGGGGTACGGATGGGAGTGCCAGGTTAGGGGGAAATGGGGAAGGAGATGAGAGGAGAAAGGGTACGGATGGGAGTGACAGGTTAGGGCGCAATGGGGAAGGAGATGAGAGTAGAAGGTGTACGGATGGGAGTGCCGGGTTAGGAAGCAATGGGGAAGGAGATGAGAGGAGAATGGGATACGGATGGGAGTGCAAAGTTTATTGGGCAATGGGGAAGGAGATGAGAGGAGAAGGGGTACGGATGGGAGTGGCAGGTTAGTGGGCAATGTGGAAGGAGATGGAAGGAGAAGGGGTACGGATGGGAGTGCCAGGTTAGGGGGCAATGGGGAAGGAGATGAGAGGAGAAGGGGTACGGATGGGAGTGCCAGGTTAGGGGGCAATGGGGAAGGAGATGAGGGGAGAAAAGTTACGGATGGGAGTGACAGGTTAGGGGGCAATGGGGAAGGAGATGAGAAAAGAAGGGGTACGGATGGGAGTGACAGGTTAGGGCGCAATGGGGAAGGAGATGAGAGTAGAAGGGGTACGGATGGAAGTGCCGGGTTAGGAGGCAATGGGGAAGGAGATGAGAGGAGAATGGGATACGGATGGGAGTGCCAGGTTTATTGGGCAATGGGGAAGGAGATGAGAGGAGAAGGGGTACGGATGGGAGTGACAGGTTAGTGGGCAATGGGGAAGGAGATGGAAGGAGAAGGGGTACGGATGGGAGTGACAGGTTAGGGGGCAATGGGGAAGGAGATGAGAGGAGAAGGGGTACGGATGGGAGTGCCAGGTTAGGGTGCAATGGGGAAGGAGAGGAGAGGAGAAGGGGTACGGATGGGAGTGCCAGATTAGGGGGCAATGGGGAAGGAGATGAGAGGAGAAGGGGTACGGATGGGAGTGCCAGGTTAGGGGGCAATGGGGAAGGAGATGAGAGTAGAAGGGGTACGGATGGGAGTGCCAGGTTACGGGGTAATGGGGAAGGAGATGAGAGGAGAAGGGGTACGGATGGGAGTGCCAGGTTAGGGGGCAATGAGGAAGGAGATGAGAGGAGAAGGGGTACGGATGGGAGTGCCAGGTTAGGGGGTAATGGGGAAGGAGATGAGAGGAGAAGGGGTACGGATGGGGGTGCCAGGTTAGGGGGCAATAGGGAAGGAGATGAGAAGAGAAGGGGTACGGATGGGGGTGCCAGGTTAGGGGGCAATGGGGAAGGAGATGAGAAGAGAAGGGGTACGGATGGGAGTGCCAGGTTAGGGGGCAATGGGGAAGGAGATGAGAGGAGAATGGGTCCGGATGGGAGTGCCAGGTTAGGGGGCAATGGGGAAGGAGATGAGAGCAGAAGGGGTACGGATGGGAGTGCCAGGTTAGGGGACAATGGGGAAGGAGATGAGAGGAGAAGGGGTACGGATGGGAGTGCCAGGTTAGGGGGCAATGGGGAAGGAGATGAGAGGAGAAGGGGTACGGATGGGAGTGCCAGGTTAGGGGGCAATGGGGAAGGAGATGAGAGGAGAAGGGGTACGGATGGGAGTGCCAGGTTAGGGGGCAATGAGGAAGGAGATGAGAGGAGAAGGGGTACGGATGGGAGTGCCAGGTTAGGGGGCAATGGGGAAGGAGATGAGAGGAGAAGGGGTACGGATGGGAGTGCCAGGTTAGGGGGCAATGAGGAAGGAGATGAGAGGAGAAGGGGTACGGATGGGAGTACCAGGTTACGGGCAATGGGGAAGGAGATGAGAGGAGAAGGGGTACGGATGGGAGTGCCAGTTTAGGGGGCAATGGGGAAGGAGATGTTAGGAGAAGAGGTACGGATGGGAGTGCCAGGTTAGGGGGCAATGGGGAAGGAGATGAGAGGAGAAGGGGTACGGATGGGAGTGCCAGGTTAGGGGGCAATGAGGAAGGAGATGAGAGGAGAAGGGGTACGGATGGGAGTGCCAGGTTAGGGGGCAATGGGGAAGGAGATGAGAGGAGAAGGGGTACGGATGGGAGTGCCAGGTTAGGGGACAATGGGGAAGGAGATGAGAGGAGAAGGGGTACGGATGGGAGTGACAGGTTAGGGGGCAATGGGGAAGGAGATGAGGCGAGAAGGGGTACGGATGGGGGTGCCAGGTTAGGGGGTAATGAGGAAGGAGATGAGAGGAGAAGGGGTACTGATGGGAGTGCCAGGTTGGGGGACAATGGGGAAGGAGATGAGAGGAGAAGGGGTACGGCTGGGAGTGCCAGGTTAGGGGGCAATGAGGAAGGAGATGAGAGGAGAAGGGGTACGGATGGGAGTGCCAGGTTAGGGGGCAATGGGGAAGGAGATGAGAGGAGAAGGGGTACGGATGGGAGTGACAGGTTAGGGGGCAATGGGGAAGGAGATGAGGCGAGAAGGGGTACGGATGGGAGTGCCAGGTTAGGGGGCAATGGGGAAGGAGATGAGAGGAGAAGGGGTACGGATGGGAGTGCCAGGTTAGGGGACAATGGGGAAGGAGATGAGAGGAGAAGGGGTACGGATGGGAGTGCCAGGTTAGGGGGCAATGGGGAAGGAGATGAGAGGAGAAGGGGTACGGATGGGAGTGCCAGGTTAGGGGGTAATGGGGAAGGAGATGAGAGGAGAAGGGGTACGGATGGGGGTGCCAGGTTAGGGGGTAATGGGGAAGGAGATGAGGAGAGAAGGGGTACGGATGGGAGTGCCAGGTTAGGGGGCAATGGGGAAGGAGATGAGAGGAGAAGGGGTACGGATGGGAGTGCCAGGTTAGGGGACAATGGGGAAGGAGATGAGGGGAGAAGGGGTACGGATGGGAGTGCCAGGTTAGGGGGCAATGGGGAAGGAGATGAGAGGAGAAGGGGTACGGATGGGAGTGCCAGGTTAGGGGACAATGGGGAAGGAGATGAGGGGAGAAGGGGTACGGATGGGAGTGCCAGGTTAGGGGGTAATGGGGAAGGAGATGAGGAGAGAAGGGGTACGGATGGGAGTGCCAGGTTAGGGGGCAATGTGGAAGGAGATGAGAGGAGAAGGGGTACGGATGGGAGTGACAGGTTAGGGGGTAATGGGGAAGGAGATGAGAGGAGAAGGGGTACGGATGGGAGTGACAGGTTAGGGGGTAATGGGGAAGGAGATGAGAGGAGAAGGGGTACGGATGGGAGTGCCAGGTTAGGGGGCAATGGGGAAGGAGATGAGAGGAGAAGGGGTACGGATGGGAGTGACAGCTTAGGGGGCAATGGGGAAGGAGATGAGAGGAGAAGGGGTACGGATGGGAGTGCCAGGTTAGGGGGCAATGGGGAAGGAGATGAGAGGAGAAGGGGTACGGATGGGAGTGCCAGGTTAGGGGACAATGGGGAAGGAGATGAGAGGAGAAGGGGTACGGATGGGAGTGCCAGTTTAGGGGGCAATGGGAAAAGAAATGAGAGGAGAAGGGGTACGGACGGGAGTACAAGGTTAGGGGGAAATGGGTAAGGACATGAGGGGAGAAAAGTTACGGATGGGAGTGACAGGTTAGGGGGCAATGGGGAAGGAGATGAGAGAAGAAGGGGTACGGATGGGAGTGACAGGTTAGGGGGCTATGGGGAAGGAGATGAGAGAAGAAGGGGTACGGATGGGAGTGCCGGGTTAGGAGGCAATGGGGAAGGAGATGAGAGGAGAATGGGATACGGATGGGAGTGCCAGGTTTATTGGGCAATGGGGAAGGAGATGAGAGGCGAAGGGGGACGGATGGGAGTGCCAGGTTAGGGGGCAATGGGGAAGGAGATGAGAGGAGAAGGGGTACGGATGGGAGTGACAGGTTAGTGGGCAATGGGGAAGGAGATGGAAGGAGAAGGGGTACGGATGGGAGTGTCAGGTTAGAGGGCAATGGGGAAGGAAATGAGAGGAGAAGGGGTACGGATGGGAGTGCCAGGTTAGGGGGCAATGGGAAAAGAGATGAGAGAAGAAGAGGTACGGATGGGAGTGACAGGTTAGGGGGCAATGGGGAAGGAGATGAGAGGAGAAGGGGTACGGACGGGAGTACCAGGTTAGGGGGAAATGGGTAAGGACATGAGGGGAGAAAAGTTACGGATGGGAGTGACAGGTTAGGGGGCAATGGGGAAGGAGATGAGAGAAGAAGAGGTACGGATGGGAGTGACAGGTTAGGGGGCAATGGGGAAGGAGATGAGAGGAGAAGGGGTACGGATGGGAGTGCCAGGTTAGGGGGAAATGGGGAAGGAGATGAGAAGAGAAGGGGTACGGATGGGAGTGACAGGTTAGGGCGCAATGGGGAAGGAGATGAGAGTAGAAGGGGTTGGATGGGAGTGCCAGGTTAGGGGGCAATGGAGAAGGAGATGGAAGGAGAAGGGGTACGGATGGGAGTGCCAGGTTAGGGGGCAATGGGGAAGGAGATGAGAGGAAAAGGGGTACGGATGGGAGTGCCAGGTTAGGGGGAAATGGGGAAGGAGATGAGAGGAGAAAGGGTGCGGATGGGAGTGACAGGTTAGGGCGCAATGGGGAAGGAGATGAGAGTAGAAGGGGTACGGATGGGACTGCCGGGTTAGGAAGCAATGGGGAAGGAGATGAGAGGAGAATGGGATACGGATGGGAGTGCAAAGTTTATTGGGCAATGGGGAAGGAGATGAGAGGAGAAGGGGTACGGATGGGAGTGGCAGGTTAGTGGGCAATGTGGAAGGAGATGGAAGGAGAAGGGGTACGGATGGGAGTGCCAGGTTAGGGGGCAATGGGGAAGGAGATGAGAGGAGAAGGGGTACGGATGGGAGTGCCAGGTTAGGGGGCAATGGGGAAGGAGATGAGGGGAGAAAAGTTACGGATGGGAGTGACAGGTTAGGGGGCAATGGGGAAGGAGATGAGAAAAGAAGGGGTACGGATGGGAGTGACAGGTTAGGGCGCAATGGGGAAGGAGATGAGAGTAGAAGGGGTACGGATGGAAGTGCCGGGTTAGGAGGCAATGGGGAAGGAGATGAGAGGAGAAGGGGATACGGATGGGAGTGCCAGGTTTATTGGGCAATGGGGAAGGAGATGAGAGGAGAAGGGGTACGGATGGGAGTGACAGGTTAGTGGGCAATGGGGAAGGAGATGGAAGGAGAAGGGGTACGGATGGGAGTGACAGGTTAGGGGGCAATGGGGAAGGAGATGAGAGGAGAAGGGGTACGGATGGGAGTGCCAGGTGAGGGTGCAATGGGGAAGGAGAGGAGAGGAGAAGGGGTACGGATGGGAGTGCCAGGTTAGGGGGCAATGGGGAAGGAGATGAGAGGAGAAGGGGTACGGATGGGAGTGCCAGGTTAGGGGGCAATGGGGAAGGAGATGAGAGTAGAAGGGGTACGGATGGGAGTGCCAGGTTACGGGGTAATGGGGAAGGAGATGAGAGGAGAAGGGGTACGGATGGGAGTGCCAGGTTAGGGGGCAATGAGGAAGGAGATGAGAGGAGAAGGGGTACGGATGGGAGTGCCAGGTTAGGGGGTAATGGGGAAGGAGATGAGAGGAGAAGGGGTACGGATGGGGGTGCCAGGTTAGGGGGCAATGGGGAAGGAGATGAGAAGAGAAGGGGTACGGATGGGGGTGCCAGGTTAGGGGGCAATGGGGAAGGAGATGAGAAGAGAAGGGGTACGGATGGGAGTGCCAGGTTAGGGGGCAATGGGGAAGGAGATGAGAGGAGAATGGGTCCGGATGGGAGTGCCAGGTTAGGGGGCAATGGGGAAGGAGATGAGAGCAGAAGGGGTACGGATGGGAGTGCCAGGTTAGGGGACAATGGGGAAGGAGATGAGAGGAGAAGGGGTACGGATGGGAGTGCCAGGTTAGGGGACAATGGGGAAGGAGATGAGAGGAGAAGGGGTACGGATGGGAGTGCCAGGTTAGGGGGCAATGAGGAAGGAGATGAGAGGAGAAGGGGTACGGATGGGAGTGCCAGGTTAGGGGGCAATGGGAAAAGAGATGAGAGAAGAAGAGGTACGGATGGGAGTGACAGGTTAGGGGGCAATGGGGAAGGAGATGAGAGGAGAAGGGGTACGGACGGGAGTACCAGGTTAGGGGGAAATGGGTAAGGACATGAGGGGAGAAAAGTTACGGATGGGAGTGACAGGTTAGGGGGCAATGGGGAAGGAGATGAGAGAAGAAGAGGTACGGATGGGAGTGACAGGTTAGGGGGCAATGGGGAAGGAGATGAGAGGAGAAGGGGTACGGATGGGTGTGCCAGGTTAGGGGGAAATGGGGAAGGAGATGAGAAGAGAAGGGGTACGGATGGGAGTGACAGGTTAGGGCGCAATGGGGAAGGAGATGAGAGTAGAAGGGGTTGGATGGGAGTGCCAGGTTAGGGGGCAATGGAGAAGGAGATGGAAGGAGAAGGGGTACGGATGGGAGTGCCAGGTTAGGGGGCAATGGGGAAGGAGATGAGAGGAAAAGGGGTACGGATGGGAGTGCCAGGTTAGGGGGAAATGGGGAAGGAGATGAGAGGAGAAAGGGTGCGGATGGGAGTGACAGGTTAGGGCGCAATGGGGAAGGAGATGAGAGTAGAAGGGGTACGGATGGGAGTGCCGGGTTAGGAAGCAATGGGGAAGGAGATGAGAGGAGAATGGGATACGGATGGGAGTGCAAAGTTTATTGGGCAATGGGGAAGGAGATGAGAGGAGAAGGGGTACGGATGGGAGTGGCAGGTTAGTGGGCAATGTGGAAGGAGATGGAAGGAGAAGGGGTACGGATGGGAGTGCCAGGTTAGGGGGCAATGGGGAAGGAGATGAGAGGAGAAGGGGTACGGATGGGAGTGCCAGGTTAGGGGGCAATGGGGAAGGAGATGAGGGGAGAAAAGTTACGGATGGGAGTGACAGGTTAGGGGGCAATGGGGAAGGAGATGAGAAAAGAAGGGGTACGGATGGGAGTGACAGGTTAGGGCGCAATGGGGAAGGAGATGAGAGTAGAAGGGGTACGGATGGAAGTGCCGGGTTAGGAGGCAATGGGGAAGGAGATGAGAGGAGAAGGGGATACGGATGGGAGTGCCAGGTTTATTGGGCAATGGGGAAGGAGATGAGAGGAGAAGGGGTACGGATGGGAGTGACAGGTTAGTGGGCAATGGGGAAGGAGATGGAAGGAGAAGGGGTACGGATGGGAGTGACAGGTTAGGGGGCAATGGGGAAGGAGATGAGAGGAGAAGGGGTACGGATGGGAGTGCCAGGTGAGGGTGCAATGGGGAAGGAGAGGAGAGGAGAAGGGGTACGGATGGGAGTGCCAGGTTAGGGGGCAATGGGGAAGGAGATGAGAGGAGAAGGGGTACGGATGGGAGTGCCAGGTTAGGGGGCAATGGGGAAGGAGATGAGAGTAGAAGGGGTACGGATGGGAGTGCCAGGTTACGGGGTAATGGGGAAGGAGATGAGAGGAGAAGGGGTACGGATGGGAGTGCCAGGTTAGGGGGCAATGAGGAAGGAGATGAGAGGAGAAGGGGTACGGATGGGAGTGCCAGGTTAGGGGGTAATGGGGAAGGAGATGAGAGGAGAAGGGGTACGGATGGGGGTGCCAGGTTAGGGGGCAATGGGGAAGGAGATGAGAAGAGAAGGGGTACGGATGGGGGTGCCAGGTTAGGGGGCAATGGGGAAGGAGATGAGAAGAGAAGGGGTACGGATGGGAGTGCCAGGTTAGGGGGCAATGGGGAAGGAGATGAGAGGAGAATGGGTCCGGATGGGAGTGCCAGGTTAGGGGGCAATGGGGAAGGAGATGAGAGCAGAAGGGGTACGGATGGGAGTGCCAGGTTAGGGGACAATGGGGAAGGAGATGAGAGGAGAAGGGGTACGGATGGGAGTGCCAGGTTAGGGGACAATGGGGAAGGAGATGAGAGGAGAAGGGGTACGGATGGGAGTGCCAGGTTAGGGGGCAATGAGGAAGGAGATGAGAGGAGAAGGGGTACGGATGGGAGTGCCAGGTTAGGGGGCAATGGGGAAGGAGATGAGAGGAGAAGGGGTACGGATGGGAGTGCCAGGTTAGGGGGCAATGGGGAAGGAGATGAGAGGAGAAGGGGTACGGATGGGAGTGCCAGGTTAGGGGGCAATGAGGAAGGAGATGAGAGGAGAAGGGGTACGGATGGGAGTGCCAGGTTAGGGGGCAATGGGGAAGGAGATGAGAGGAGAAGGGGTACGGATGGGAGTGCCAGGTTAGGGGGCAATGAGGAAGGAGATGAGAGGAGAAGGGGTACGGATGGGAGTACCAGGTTACGGGCAATGGGGAAGGAGATGAGAGGAGAAGGGGTACGGATGGGAGTGCCAGTTTAGGGGGCAATGGGGAAGGAGATGTTAGGAGAAGAGGTACGGATGGGAGTGCCAGGTTAGGGGGCAATGGGGAAGGAGATGAGAGGAGAAGGGGTACGGATGGGAGTGCCAGGTTAGGGGGCAATGAGGAAGGAGATGAGAGGAGAAGGGGTACGGATGGGAGTGCCAGGTTAGGGGGCAATGGGGAAGGAGATGAGAGGAGAAGGGGTACGGATGGGAGTGCCAGGTTAGGGGGCAATGGGGAAGGAGATGAGGGGAGAAAAGTTACGGATGGGAGTGACAGGTTAGGGGGCAATGGGGAAGGAGATGAGAAAAGAAGGGGTACGGATGGGAGTGACAGGTTAGGGCGCAATGGGGAAGGAGATGAGAGTAGAAGGGGTACGGATGGAAGTGCCGGGTTAGGAGGCAATGGGGAAGGAGATGAGAGGAGAAGGGGATACGGATGGGAGTGCCAGGTTTATTGGGCAATGGGGAAGGAGATGAGAGGAGAAGGGGTACGGATGGGAGTGACAGGTTAGTGGGCAATGGGGAAGGAGATGGAAGGAGAAGGGGTACGGATGGGAGTGACAGGTTAGGGGGCAATGGGGAAGGAGATGAGAGGAGAAGGGGTACGGATGGGAGTGCCAGGTGAGGGTGCAATGGGGAAGGAGAGGAGAGGAGAAGGGGTACGGATGGGAGTGCCAGGTTAGGGGGCAATGGGGAAGGAGATGAGAGGAGAAGGGGTACGGATGGGAGTGCCAGGTTAGGGGGCAATGGGGAAGGAGATGAGAGTAGAAGGGGTACGGATGGGAGTGCCAGGTTACGGGGTAATGGGGAAGGAGATGAGAGGAGAAGGGGTACGGATGGGAGTGCCAGGTTAGGGGGCAATGAGGAAGGAGATGAGAGGAGAAGGGGTACGGATGGGAGTGCCAGGTTAGGGGGTAATGGGGAAGGAGATGAGAGGAGAAGGGGTACGGATGGGGGTGCCAGGTTAGGGGGCAATGGGGAAGGAGATGAGAAGAGAAGGGGTACGGATGGGGGTGCCAGGTTAGGGGGCAATGGGGAAGGAGATGAGAAGAGAAGGGGTACGGATGGGAGTGCCAGGTTAGGGGGCAATGGGGAAGGAGATGAGAGGAGAATGGGTCCGGATGGGAGTGCCAGGTTAGGGGGCAATGGGGAAGGAGATGAGAGCAGAAGGGGTACGGATGGGAGTGCCGGGTTAGGAGGCAATGGGGAAGGAGATGAGAGGAGAATGGGATACGGATGGGAGTGCCAGGTTTATTGGGCAATGGGGAAGGAGATGAGAGGAGAAGGGGGACGGATGGAAGTGCCAGGTTAGGGGGCAATGGGGAAGGAGATGAGAGGAGAAGGGGTACGGATGGGAGTGACAGGTTAGTGGGCAATGGGGAAGGAGATGGAAGGAGAAGGGGTACGGATGGGAGTGTCAGGTTAGAGGGCAATGGGGAAGGAAATGAGAGGAGAAGGGGTACGGATGGGAGTGCCAGGTTAGGGGGCAATGGGAAAAGAGATGAGAGAAGAAGAGGTACGGATGGGAGTGACAGGTTAGGGGGCAATGGGGAAGGAGATGAGAGGAGAAGGGGTACGGACGGGAGTACCAGGTTAGGGGGAAATGGGTAAGGACATGAGGGGAGAAAAGTTACGGATGGGAGTGACAGGTTAGGGGGCAATGGGGAAGGAGATGAGAGAAGAAGAGGTACGGATGGGAGTGACAGGTTAGGGGGCAATGGGGAAGGAGATGAGAGGAGAAGGGGTACGGATGGGAGTGCCAGGTTAGGGGGAAATGGGGAAGGAGATGAGAAGAGAAGGGGTACGGATGGGAGTGACAGGTTAGGGCGCAATGGGGAAGGAGATGAGAGTAGAAGGGGTAGGATGGGAGTGCCAGGTTAGGGGGCAATGGAGAAGGAGATGGAAGGAGAAGGGGTACGGATGGGAGTGCCAGGTTAGGGGGCAATGGGGAAGGAGATGAGAGGAAAAGGGGTACGGATGGGAGTGCCAGGTTAGGGGGAAATGGGGAAGGAGATGAGAGGAGAAAGGGTACGGATGGGAGTGACAGGTTAGGGCGCAATGGGGAAGGAGATGAGAGTAGAAGGTGTACGGATGGGAGTGCCGGGTTAGGAAGCAATGGGGAAGGAGATGAGAGGAGAATGGGATACGGATGGGAGTGCAAAGTTTATTGGGCAATGGGGAAGGAGATGAGAGGAGAAGGGGTACGGATGGGAGTGGCAGGTTAGTGGGCAATGTGGAAGGAGATGGAAGGAGAAGGGGTACGGATGGGAGTGCCAGGTTAGGGGGCAATGGGGAAGGAGATGAGAGGAGAAGGGGTACGGATGGGAGTGCCAGGTTAGGGGGCAATGGGGAAGGAGATGAGGGGAGAAAAGTTACGGATGGGAGTGACAGGTTAGGGGGCAATGGGGAAGGAGATGAGAAAAGAAGGGGTACGGATGGGAGTGACAGGTTAGGGCGCAATGGGGAAGGAGATGAGAGTAGAAGGGGTACGGATGGAAGTGCCGGGTTAGGAGGCAATGGGGAAGGAGATGAGAGGAGAATGGGATACGGATGGGAGTGCCAGGTTTATTGGGCAATGGGGAAGGAGATGAGAGGAGAAGGGGTACGGATGGGAGTGACAGGTTAGTGGGCAATGGGGAAGGAGATGGAAGGAGAAGGGGTACGGATGGGAGTGACAGGTTAGGGGGCAATGGGGAAGGAGATGAGAGGAGAAGGGGTACGGATGGGAGTGCCAGGTTAGGGTGCAATGGGGAAGGAGAGGAGAGGAGAAGGGGTACGGATGGGAGTGCCAGATTAGGGGGCAATGGGGAAGGAGATGAGAGGAGAAGGGGTACGGATGGGAGTGCCAGGTTAGGGGGCAATGGGGAAGGAGATGAGAGTAGAAGGGGTACGGATGGGAGTGCCAGGTTACGGGGTAATGGGGAAGGAGATGAGAGGAGAAGGGGTACGGATGGGAGTGCCAGGTTAGGGGGCAATGAGGAAGGAGATGAGAGGAGAAGGGGTACGGATGGGAGTGCCAGGTTAGGGGGTAATGGGGAAGGAGATGAGAGGAGAAGGGGTACGGATGGGGGTGCCAGGTTAGGGGGCAATAGGGAAGGAGATGAGAAGAGAAGGGGTACGGATGGGGGTGCCAGGTTAGGGGGCAATGGGGAAGGAGATGAGAAGAGAAGGGGTACGGATGGGAGTGCCAGGTTAGGGGGCAATGGGGAAGGAGATGAGAGGAGAATGGGTCCGGATGGGAGTGCCAGGTTAGGGGGCAATGGGGAAGGAGATGAGAGCAGAAGGGGTACGGATGGGAGTGCCAGGTTAGGGGACAATGGGGAAGGAGATGAGAGGAGAAGGGGTACGGATGGGAGTGCCAGGTTAGGGGGCAATGGGGAAGGAGATGAGAGGAGAAGGGGTACGGATGGGAGTGCCAGGTTAGGGGGCAATGGGGAAGGAGATGAGAGGAGAAGGGGTACGGATGGGAGTGCCAGGTTAGGGGGCAATGAGGAAGGAGATGAGAGGAGAAGGGGTACGGATGGGAGTGCCAGGTTAGGGGGCAATGGGGAAGGAGATGAGAGGAGAAGGGGTACGGATGGGAGTGCCAGGTTAGGGGGCAATGAGGAAGGAGATGAGAGGAGAAGGGGTACGGATGGGAGTACCAGGTTACGGGCAATGGGGAAGGAGATGAGAGGAGAAGGGGTACGGATGGGAGTGCCAGTTTAGGGGGCAATGGGGAAGGAGATGTTAGGAGAAGAGGTACGGATGGGAGTGCCAGGTTAGGGGGCAATGGGGAAGGAGATGAGAGGAGAAGGGGTACGGATGGGAGTGCCAGGTTAGGGGGCAATGAGGAAGGAGATGAGAGGAGAAGGGGTACGGATGGGAGTGCCAGGTTAGGGGGCAATGGGGAAGGAGATGAGAGGAGAAGGGGTACGGATGGGAGTGCCAGGTTAGGGGACAATGGGGAAGGAGATGAGAGGAGAAGGGGTACGGATGGGAGTGACAGGTTAGGGGGCAATGGGGAAGGAGATGAGGCGAGAAGGGGTACGGATGGGGGTGCCAGGTTAGGGGGTAATGAGGAAGGAGATGAGAGGAGAAGGGGTACTGATGGGAGTGCCAGGTTGGGGGACAATGGGGAAGGAGATGAGAGGAGAAGGGGTACGGCTGGGAGTGCCAGGTTAGGGGGCAATGAGGAAGGAGATGAGAGGAGAAGGGGTACGGATGGGAGTGCCAGGTTAGGGGGCAATGGGGAAGGAGATGAGAGGAGAAGGGGTACGGATGGGAGTGACAGGTTAGGGGGCAATGGGGAAGGAGATGAGGCGAGAAGGGGTACGGATGGGAGTGCCAGGTTAGGGGGCAATGGGGAAGGAGATGAGAGGAGAAGGGGTACGGATGGGAGTGCCAGGTTAGGGGACAATGGGGAAGGAGATGAGAGGAGAAGGGGTACGGATGGGAGTGCCAGGTTAGGGGGCAATGGGGAAGGAGATGAGAGGAGAAGGGGTACGGATGGGAGTGCCAGGTTAGGGGGTAATGGGGAAGGAGATGAGAGGAGAAGGGGTACGGATGGGGGTGCCAGGTTAGGGGGTAATGGGGAAGGAGATGAGGAGAGAAGGGGTACGGATGGGAGTGCCAGGTTAGGGGGCAATGGGGAAGGAGATGAGAGGAGAAGGGGTACGGATGGGAGTGCCAGGTTAGGGGACAATGGGGAAGGAGATGAGGGGAGAAGGGGTACGGATGGGAGTGCCAGGTTAGGGGGCAATGGGGAAGGAGATGAGAGGAGAAGGGGTACGGATGGGAGTGCCAGGTTAGGGGACAATGGGGAAGGAGATGAGGGGAGAAGGGGTACGGATGGGAGTGCCAGGTTAGGGGGTAATGGGGAAGGAGATGAGGAGAGAAGGGGTACGGATGGGAGTGCCAGGTTAGGGGGCAATGTGGAAGGAGATGAGAGGAGAAGGGGTACGGATGGGAGTGACAGGTTAGGGGGTAATGGGGAAGGAGATGAGAGGAGAAGGGGTACGGATGGGAGTGACAGGTTAGGGGGTAATGGGGAAGGAGATGAGAGGAGAAGGGGTACGGATGGGAGTGCCAGGTTAGGGGGCAATGGGGAAGGAGATGAGAGGAGAAGGGGTACGGATGGGAGTGACAGCTTAGGGGGCAATGGGGAAGGAGATGAGAGGAGAAGGGGTACGGATGGGAGTGCCAGGTTAGGGGGCAATGGGGAAGGAGATGAGAGGAGAAGGGGTACGGATGGGAGTGCCAGGTTAGGGGACAATGGGGAAGGAGATGAGAGGAGAAGGGGTACGGATGGGAGTGCCAGTTTAGGGGGCAATGGGAAAAGAAATGAGAGGAGAAGGGGTACGGACGGGAGTACAAGGTTAGGGGGAAATGGGTAAGGACATGAGGGGAGAAAAGTTACGGATGGGAGTGACAGGTTAGGGGGCAATGGGGAAGGAGATGAGAGAAGAAGGGGTACGGATGGGAGTGACAGGTTAGGGGGCTATGGGGAAGGAGATGAGAGAAGAAGGGGTACGGATGGGAGTGCCGGGTTAGGAGGCAATGGGGAAGGAGATGAGAGGAGAATGGGATACGGATGGGAGTGCCAGGTTTATTGGGCAATGGGGAAGGAGATGAGAGGCGAAGGGGGACGGATGGGAGTGCCAGGTTAGGGGGCAATGGGGAAGGAGATGAGAGGAGAAGGGGTACGGATGGGAGTGACAGGTTAGTGGGCAATGGGGAAGGAGATGGAAGGAGAAGGGGTACGGATGGGAGTGTCAGGTTAGAGGGCAATGGGGAAGGAAATGAGAGGAGAAGGGGTACGGATGGGAGTGCCAGGTTAGGGGGCAATGGGAAAAGAGATGAGAGAAGAAGAGGTACGGATGGGAGTGACAGGTTAGGGGGCAATGGGGAAGGAGATGAGAGGAGAAGGGGTACGGACGGGAGTACCAGGTTAGGGGGAAATGGGTAAGGACATGAGGGGAGAAAAGTTACGGATGGGAGTGACAGGTTAGGGGGCAATGGGGAAGGAGATGAGAGAAGAAGAGGTACGGATGGGAGTGACAGGTTAGGGGGCAATGGGGAAGGAGATGAGAGGAGAAGGGGTACGGATGGGAGTGCCAGGTTAGGGGGAAATGGGGAAGGAGATGAGAAGAGAAGGGGTACGGATGGGAGTGACAGGTTAGGGCGCAATGGGGAAGGAGATGAGAGTAGAAGGGGTTGGATGGGAGTGCCAGGTTAGGGGGCAATGGAGAAGGAGATGGAAGGAGAAGGGGTACGGATGGGAGTGCCAGGTTAGGGGGCAATGGGGAAGGAGATGAGAGGAAAAGGGGTACGGATGGGAGTGCCAGGTTAGGGGGAAATGGGGAAGGAGATGAGAAAAGAAGGGGTACGGATGGGAGTGACAGGTTAGGGCGCAATGGGGAAGGAGATGAGAGTAGAAGGGGTACGGATGGAAGTGCCGGGTTAGGAGGCAATGGGGAAGGAGATGAGAGGAGAAGGGGATACGGATGGGAGTGCCAGGTTTATTGGGCAATGGGGAAGGAGATGAGAGGAGAAGGGGTACGGATGGGAGTGACAGGTTAGTGGGCAATGGGGAAGGAGATGGAAGGAGAAGGGGTACGGATGGGAGTGACAGGTTAGGGGGCAATGGGGAAGGAGATGAGAGGAGAAGGGGTACGGATGGGAGTGCCAGGTGAGGGTGCAATGGGGAAGGAGAGGAGAGGAGAAGGGGTACGGATGGGAGTGCCAGGTTAGGGGGCAATGGGGAAGGAGATGAGAGGAGAAGGGGTACGGATGGGAGTGCCAGGTTAGGGGGCAATGGGGAAGGAGATGAGAGTAGAAGGGGTACGGATGGGAGTGCCAGGTTACGGGGTAATGGGGAAGGAGATGAGAGGAGAAGGGGTACGGATGGGAGTGCCAGGTTAGGGGGCAATGAGGAAGGAGATGAGAGGAGAAGGGGTACGGATGGGAGTGCCAGGTTAGGGGGTAATGGGGAAGGAGATGAGAGGAGAAGGGGTACGGATGGGGGTGCCAGGTTAGGGGGCAATGGGGAAGGAGATGAGAAGAGAAGGGGTACGGATGGGGGTGCCAGGTTAGGGGGCAATGGGGAAGGAGATGAGAAGAGAAGGGGTACGGATGGGAGTGCCAGGTTAGAGGGCAATGGGGAAGGAGATGAGAGGAGAATGGGTCCGGATGGGAGTGCCAGGTTAGGGGGCAATGGGGAAGGAGATGAGAGCAGAAGGGGTACGGATGGGAGTGCCAGGTTAGGGGACAATGGGGAAGGAGATGAGAGGAGAAGGGGTACGGATGGGAGTGCCAGGTTAGGGGACAATGGGGAAGGAGATGAGAGGAGAAGGGGTACGGATGGGAGTGCCAGGTTAGGGGGCAATGAGGAAGGAGATGAGAGGAGAAGGGGTACGGATGGGAGTGCCAGGTTAGGGGGCAATGGGAAAAGAGATGAGAGAAGAAGAGGTACGGATGGGAGTGACAGGTTAGGGGGCAATGGGGAAGGAGATGAGAGGAGAAGGGGTACGGACGGGAGTACCAGGTTAGGGGGAAATGGGTAAGGACATGAGGGGAGAAAAGTTACGGATGGGAGTGACAGGTTAGGGGGCAATGGGGAAGGAGATGAGAGAAGAAGAGGTACGGATGGGAGTGACAGGTTAGGGGGCAATGGGGAAGGAGATGAGAGGAGAAGGGGTACGGATGGGTGTGCCAGGTTAGGGGGAAATGGGGAAGGAGATGAGAAGAGAAGGGGTACGGATGGGAGTGACAGGTTAGGGCGCAATGGGGAAGGAGATGAGAGTAGAAGGGGTTGGATGGGAGTGCCAGGTTAGGGGGCAATGGAGAAGGAGATGGAAGGAGAAGGGGTACGGATGGGAGTGCCAGGTTAGGGGGCAATGGGGAAGGAGATGAGAGGAAAAGGGGTACGGATGGGAGTGCCAGGTTAGGGGGAAATGGGGAAGGAGATGAGAGGAGAAAGGGTGCGGATGGGAGTGACAGGTTAGGGCGCAATGGGGAAGGAGATGAGAGTAGAAGGGGTACGGATGGGAGTGCCGGGTTAGGAAGCAATGGGGAAGGAGATGAGAGGAGAATGGGATACGGATGGGAGTGCAAAGTTTATTGGGCAATGGGGAAGGAGATGAGAGGAGAAGGGCTACGGATGGGAGTGGCAGGTTAGTGGGCAATGTGGAAGGAGATGGAAGGAGAAGGGGTACGGATGGGAGTGCCAGGTTAGGGGGCAATGGGGAAGGAGATGAGAGGAGAAGGGGTACGGATGGGAGTGCCAGGTTAGGGGGCAATGAGGAAGGAGATGAGAGGAGAAGGGGTACGGATGGGAGTGCCAGGTTAGGGGGCAATGGGAAAAGAGATGAGAGAAGAAGAGGTACGGATGGGAGTGACAGGTTAGGGGGCAATGGGGAAGGAGATGAGAGGAGAAGGGGTACGGACGGGAGTACCAGGTTAGGGGGAAATGGGTAAGGACATGAGGGGAGAAAAGTTACGGATGGGAGTGACAGGTTAGGGGGCAATGGGGAAGGAGATGAGAGAAGAAGAGGTACGGATGGGAGTGACAGGTTAGGGGGCAATGGGGAAGGAGATGAGAGGAGAAGGGGTACGGATGGGTGTGCCAGGTTAGGGGGAAATGGGGAAGGAGATGAGAAGAGAAGGGGTACGGATGGGAGTGACAGGTTAGGGCGCAATGGGGAAGGAGATGAGAGTAGAAGGGGTTGGATGGGAGTGCCAGGTTAGGGGGCAATGGAGAAGGAGATGGAAGGAGAAGGGGTACGGATGGGAGTGCCAGGTTAGGGGGCAATGGGGAAGGAGATGAGAGGAAAAGGGGTACGGATGGGAGTGCCAGGTTAGGGGGAAATGGGGAAGGAGATGAGAGGAGAAAGGGTGCGGATGGGAGTGACAGGTTAGGGCGCAATGGGGAAGGAGATGAGAGTAGAAGGGGTACGGATGGGAGTGCCGGGTTAGGAAGCAATGGGGAAGGAGATGAGAGGAGAATGGGATACGGATGGGAGTGCAAAGTTTATTGGGCAATGGGGAAGGAGATGAGAGGAGAAGGGCTACGGATGGGAGTGGCAGGTTAGTGGGCAATGTGGAAGGAGATGGAAGGAGAAGGGGTACGGATGGGAGTGCCAGGTTAGGGGGCAATGGGGAAGGAGATGAGAGGAGAAGGGGTACGGATGGGAGTGCCAGGTTAGGGGGCAATGGGGAAGGAGATGAGGGGAGAAAAGTTACGGATGGGAGTGACAGGTTAGGGGGCAATGGGGAAGGAGATGAGAAAAGAAGGGGTACGGATGGGAGTGACAGGTTAGGGCGCAATGGGGAAGGAGATGAGAGTAGAAGGGGTACGGATGGAAGTGCCGGGTTAGGAGGCAATGGGGAAGGAGATGAGAGGAGAAGGGGATACGGATGGGAGTGCCAGGTTTATTGGGCAATGGGGAAGGAGATGAGAGGAGAAGGGGTACGGATGGGAGTGACAGGTTAGTGGGCAATGGGGAAGGAGATGGAAGGAGAAGGGGTACGGATGGGAGTGACAGGTTAGGGGGCAATGGGGAAGGAGATGAGAGGAGAAGGGGTACGGATGGGAGTGCCAGGTGAGGGTGCAATGGGGAAGGAGAGGAGAGGAGAAGGGGTACGGATGGGAGTGCCAGGTTAGGGGGCAATGGGGAAGGAGATGAGAGGAGAAGGGGTACGGATGGGAGTGCCAGGTTAGGGGGCAATGGGGAAGGAGATGAGAGTAGAAGGGGTACGGATGGGAGTGCCAGGTTACGGGGTAATGGGGAAGGAGATGAGAGGAGAAGGGGTACGGATGGGAGTGCCAGGTTAGGGGGCAATGAGGAAGGAGATGAGAGGAGAAGGGGTACGGATGGGAGTGCCAGGTTAGGGGGTAATGGGGAAGGAGATGAGAGGAGAAGGGGTACGGATGGGGGTGCCAGGTTAGGGGGCAATGGGGAAGGAGATGAGAAGAGAAGGGGTACGGATGGGGGTGCCAGGTTAGGGGGCAATGGGGAAGGAGATGAGAAGAGAAGGGGTACGGATGGGAGTGCCAGGTTAGGGGGCAATGGGGAAGGAGATGAGAGGAGAATGGGTCCGGATGGGAGTGCCAGGTTAGGGGGCAATGGGGAAGGAGATGAGAGCAGAAGGGGTACGGATGGGAGTGCCAGGTTAGGGGACAATGGGGAAGGAGATGAGAGGAGAAGGGGTACGGATGGGAGTGCCAGGTTAGGGGACAATGGGGAAGGAGATGAGAGGAGAAGGGGTACGGATGGGAGTGCCAGGTTAGGGGGCAATGAGGAAGGAGATGAGAGGAGAAGGGGTACGGATGGGAGTGCCAGGTTAGGGGGCAATGGGGAAGGAGATGAGAGGAGAAGGGGTACGGATGGGAGTGCCAGGTTAGGGGGCAATGGGGAAGGAGATGAGAGGAGAAGGGGTACGGATGGGAGTGCCAGGTTAGGGGGCAATGAGGAAGGAGATGAGAGGAGAAGGGGTACGGATGGGAGTGCCAGGTTAGGGGGCAATGGGGAAGGAGATGAGAGGAGAAGGGGTACGGATGGGAGTGCCAGGTTAGGGGGCAATGAGGAAGGAGATGAGAGGAGAAGGGGTACGGATGGCAGTACCAGGTTACGGGCAATGGGGAAGGAGATGAGAGGAGAAGGGGTACGGATGGGAGTGCCAGTTTAGGGGGCAATGGGGAAGGAGATGTTAGGAGAAGAGGTACGGATGGGAGTGCCAGGTTAGGGGGCAATGGGGAAGGAGATGAGAGGAGAAGGGGTACGGATGGGAGTGCCAGGTTAGGGGGCAATGAGGAAGGAGATGAGAGGAGAAGGGGTACGGATGGGAGTGCCAGGTTAGGGGGCAATGGGGAAGGAGATGAGAGGAGAAGGGGTACGGATGGGAGTGCCAGGTTAGGGGACAATGGGGAAGGAGATGAGAGGAGAAGGGGTACGGATGGGAGTGACAGGTTAGGGGGCAATGGGGAAGGAGATGAGGCGAGAAGGGGTACGGATGGGGGTGCCAGGTTAGGGGGTAATGAGGAAGGAGATGAGAGGAGAAGGGGTACGGATGGGAGTGCCAGGTTAGGGGGCAATGGGGAAGGAGATGAGAGGAGAAGGGGTACGGCTGGGAGTGCCAGGTTAGGGGGCAATGAGGAAGGAGATGAGAGGAGAAGGGGTACGGATGGGAGTGCCAGGTTAGGGGGCAATGGGGAAGGAGATGAGAGGAGAAGGGGTACGGATGGGAGTGACAGGTTAGGGGGCAATGGGGAAGGAGATGAGGCGAGAAGGGGTACGGATGGGAGTGCCAGGTTAGGGGGCAATGGGGAAGGAGATGAGAGGAGAAGGGGTACGGATGGGAGTGCCAGGTTAGGGGACAATGGGGAAGGAGATGAGAGGAGAAGGGGTACGGATGGGAGTGCCAGGTTAGGGGGCAATGGGGAAGGAGATGAGAGGAGAAGGGGTACGGATGGGAGTGCCAGGTTAGGGGGTAATGGGGAAGGAGATGAGAGGAGAAGGGGTACGGATGGGGGTGCCAGGTTAGGGGGTAATGGGGAAGGAGATGAGGAGAGAAGGGGTACGGATGAGAGTGCCAGGTTAGGGGGCAATGGGGAAGGAGATGAGAGGAGAAGGGGTACGGATGGGAGTGCCAGGTTAGGGGACAATGGGGAAGGAGATGAGGGGAGAAGGGGTACGGATGGGAGTGACAGGTTAGGGGGCAATGGGGAAGGAGATGAGAGGAGAAGGGGTACGGATGGGAGTGCCAGGTTAGGGGACAATGGGGAAGGAGATGAGGGGAGAAGGGGTACGGATGGGAGTGCCAGGTTAGGGGGTAATGGGGAAGGAGATGAGGAGAGAAGGGGTACGGATGGGAGTGCCAGGTTAGGGGGCAATGGGGAAGGAGATGAGGAGAGAAGGGGTACGGATGGGAGTGACAGGTTAGGGGGCAATGGGGAAGGAGATGAGAGGAGAAGGGGTACGGATGGGAGTGCCAGGTTAGGGGGCAATGGGGAAGGAGATGAGAGGAAAAGGGGTACGGATGGGAGTGCCAGGTTAGGGGGCAATGGGGAAGGAGATGAGAGGAGAAGGGGTACGGATGGGAGTGCCAGGTTAGGGGGCAATGGGGAAGGAGATGAGAGGAGAAGGGTACGGATGGGAGTGCCAGGTTAGGGGACAATGGGGAAGGAGATGAGGGGAGAAGGGGTACGGATGGGAGTGCCAGGTTAGGGGGTAATGGGGAAGGAGATGAGGAGAGAAGGGGTACGGATGGGAGTGCCAGGTTAGGGGGCAATGGGGAAGGAGATTAGAGGAAAAGGGGTACGGATGGGAGTGCCAGGTTAGGGGGCAATGGGGAAGGAGATGAGAGGAGAAGGGGTACGGATGGGAGTGACAGGTTAGGGGGAAATGGGGAAGGAGATGAGGGGAGAAGGGGTACGGATGGTAGTGACAGGTTAGGGGGCAATGGGTAAGGAGATGAGGGGAGAAGGGGTACGGATGGGAGTGACAGGTTAGTGGGCAATGGGGAAGGAGATGGGAGGAGAAGGGGTACGGATGGGAGTGCCAGCTTAGGGGGCAATGTGGAAGGAGATGAGAGCAGAAGGGGTACGGATGGGAGTGCCAGTTTAGGGGGCAATGGGGAAGGAGATGTTAGGAGAAGAGGTACGGATGGGAGTGCCAGGTTAGGGGGCAATGGGGAAGGAGATGAGAGGAGAAGGGGTACGGATGGGAGTGCCAGGTTAGGGGGCAATGAGGAAGGAGATGAGAGGAGAAGGGGTACGGATGGGAGTGCCAGGTTAGGGGGCAATGGGGAAGGAGATGAGAGGAGAAGGGGTACGGATGGGAGTGCCAGGTTAGGGGACAATGGGGAAGGAGATGAGAGGAGAAGGGGTACGGATGGGAGTGCCAGGTTAGGGGGCAATGGGGAAGGAGATGAGAGGAGAAGGGGTACGGATGGGAGTGCCAGGTTAGGGGGCAATGGGGAAGGAGATGAGGCGAGAAGGGGTACGGATGGGGGTGCCAGGTTAGGGGGTAATGAGGAAGGAGATGAGAGGAGAAGGGGTACGGATGGGAGTGCCAGGTTAGGGGGCAATGGGGAAGGAGATGAGAGAAGAAGGGGTACGGCTGGGAGTGCCAGGTTAGGGGGCAATGAGGAAGGAGATGAGAGGAGAAGGGGTACGGATGGGAGTGCCAGGTTAGGGGGCAATGGGGAAGGAGATGAGAGGAGAAGGGGTACGGATGGGAGTGACAGGTTAGGGGGCAATGGGGAAGGAGATGAGGCGAGAAGGGGTACGGATGGGAGTGCCAGGTTAGGGGGCAATGGGGAAGGAGATGAGAGGAGAAGGGGTACGGATGGGAGTGCCAGGTTAGGGGACAATGGGGAAGGAGATGAGAGGAGAAGTGGTACGGATGGGAGTGCCAGGTTAGGGGGCAATGGGGAAGGAGATGAGAGGAGAAGGGGTACGGATGGGAGTGCAAGGTTAGGGGGTAATGGGGAAGGAGATGAGAGGAGAAGGGGTACGGATGGGGGTGCCAGGTTAGGGGGTAATGGGGAAGGAGATGAGGAGAGAAGGGGTACGGATGGGAGTGCCAGGTTAGGGGGCAATGGGGAAGGAGATGAGAGGAGAAGGGGTACGGATGGGAGTGCCAGGTTAGGGGACAATGGGGAAGGAGATGAGGGGAGAAGTGGTACGGATGGGAGTGCCAGGTTAGGGGGCAATGGGGAAGGAGATGAGAGGAGAAGGGGTACGGATGGGAGTGCCAGGTTAGGGGACAATGGGGAAGGAGATGAGGGGAGAAGGGGTACGGATGGGAGTGCCAGGTTAGGGGGTAATGGGGAAGGAGATGAGGAGAGAAGGGGTACGGATGGGAGTGCCAGTTTAGGGGGCAATGGGGAAGGAGATGAGGAGAGAAGGGGTACGGATGGGAGTGACAGGTTAGGGGGCAATGGGGAAGGAGATGAGAGGAGAAGGGGTACGGATGGGAGTGCCAGGTTAGGGGGCAATGGGAAAGGAGATGAGAGGAAAAGGGGTACGGATGGGAGTGCCAGGTTAGGGGGCAATGGGGAAGGAGATGAGAGGAGAAGGGGTACGGATGGGAGTGATAGGTTAGGGGGCAATGGGGATGGAGATGAGAGGAGAAGGGGTACGGATGGGAGTGCCAGGTTAGGGGACAATGGGGAAGGAGATGAGGGGAGAAGGGGTACGGATGGGAGTGCCAGGTTAGGGGGTAATGGGGAAGGAGATGAGGAGAGAAGGGGTACGGATGGGAGTGCCAGGTTAGGGGGCAATGGGGAAGGAGATTAGAGGAAAAGGGGTACGGATGGGAGTGCCAGGTTAGGGGGCAATGGGGAAGGAGATGAGAGGAGAAGGGGTACGGATGGGAGTGACAGGTTAGGGGGAAATGGGGAAGGAGATGAGGGGAGAAGGGGTACGGATGGTAGTGACAGGTTAGGGGGCAATGGGTAAGGAGATGAGGGGAGAAGGGGTACGGATGGGAGTGACAGGTTAGTGGGCAATGGGGAAGGAGATGGGAGGAGAAGGGGTACGGATGGGAGTGCCAGCTTAGGGGGCAATGTGGAAGGAGATGAGAGGAGAAGGGTTACGGATGGGAGTGATAGGTTAAGGGGTAATGGGGAAGGAAATGAGAGGAGAAGGGGTACGGATGGGAGTGCCAGGTTAGGGGGCAATGGGGAAGGAGATGAGAGGAGAAGGGGTACGGATGGGAGTGACAGGTTAGGGGGCAATGGGGTAGGAGATGAGAGGAGAAGGGGTACGGATGGGAGTGACAGGTTAGGGGGCAATGGGGAAGGAGATGAGACGAGAAAGGGTACGGATGGGAGTGCCAGGTTAGGGGGCAATGGGGAAGGAGATGAGAGGAGAAGGGGTACGGATGGGAGCGCCAGGTTAGGGGGCAATGGGGAATTAGATGAGAGAAGAAGGGGTACGGATGGGAGTACCAGGTTAGGGGCAAATAGGTAAGGACATGAGGGGAGAAGAGGTACGGATGGGAGTGACAGGTTAGGGGGAAATGGGGAAGGAGATGAGAGGAGAAGGGGTACGGATGGGAGTGCCAGGTTAGGGGGCAATGGGGAAGGAGATGAGAGGAGAAGGGGTACGCATGGGAGCGCCAGATTAGGGGGCAATGGGGAAGGAGATAAGAGTAGAAGGGGTACGGATGGGAGTGACAGGTTAGGGGGCAATGGGGAAGGAGATGAGAGGAGAAGGGGTACGGATGGGAGTGCCAGGTTAGGGGGCAATGGGGAAGGAGATGAGAGGAGAAGGGGTACGGATGGGAGTGCAAGGTTAGGGGGCAATGGAGAAGGAGATGAGAGGAGAAGGGGTACGGATGGGAGTGACAGGTTAGGGGGCAATGGGGAAGGAGATGAGAGGAGAAGGGGTACGGATGGGAGTGCCAGGTTAGGGGACAATGGGGAAGGAGATGAGGGGAGAAGGGGTACGGATGGGAGTGACAGGTTAGGGGGTAATGGGGAAGGAGATGAGGAGAGAAGGGGTACGGATGGGAGTGCCAGGTTAGGGGGCAATGGGGAAGGAGATTAGAGGAAAAGGGGTACGGATGGGAGTGCCAGGTTAGGGGGCAATGGGGAAGGAGATGAGAGGAGAAGGGGTACGGATGGGAGTGACAGGTTAGGGGGAAATGGGTAAGGAGATGAGGGGAGAAGGGGTACGGATGGTAGTGACAGGTTAGGGGGCAATGGGTAAGGAGATGAGGGGAGAAGGGGTACGGATGGGAGTGACAGGTTAGTGGGCAATGGGGAAGGAGATGGGAGGAGAAGGGGTACGGATGGGAGTGCCAGGTTAGGGGGCAATGTGGAAGGAGATGAGAGGAGAAGGGGTACGGATGGGAGTGACAGGTTAGGGGGTAATGGGGAAGGAGATGAGAGGAGAAGGGGTACGGATGGGAGTGCCAGGTTAGGGGGCAATGGGGAAGGAGATGAGAGGAGAAGGGGTACGGATGGGAGTGACAGGTTAGGGGGCAATGGGTTAGGAGATGAGAGGAGAAGGGGTACGGATGGGAGTGACAGGTTAGGGGGCAATGGGGAAGGAGATGAGACGAGAAAGGGTACGGATGGGAGTGCCAGGTTAGGGGGCAATGGGGAAGGAGATGAGAGGAGAAGGGGTACGGATGGGAGCGCCAGGTTAGGGGGCAATGGGGAATTAGATGAGAGGAGAAGGGGTACGGATGGGAGTACCAGGTTAGGGGCAAATAGGTAAGGACATGAGGGGAGAAGAGGTACGGATGGGAGTGACAGGTTAGGGGGAAATGGGGAAGGAGATGAGAGGAGAAGGGGTACGGATGGGAGTGCCAGGTTAGGGTGCAATGGGGAAGGAGATGAGAGGAGAAGGGGTACGCATGGGAGTACCAGGTTAGGGGGAAATGGGTAAGGACATGAAAGGAGAAGGGGTACGGATGAGAGCGACAGGTTAGGGGGCAATGGGGAAGGAGATGAGGGGAGAAGGGGTACGGATGGGAGTGCCAGGTTAGGGGGCAATGGCGAAGGTGATGAGAGGAAAAGGGGTACGGATGGGAGTGCCAGGCTAAGGGGCAATGGGGAAGGAGATGAGAGGAGAAGTGGTACGGATGGGAGTGCCAGGTTAGGGGGCAATGGGGAAGGAGATGAGAGGAGAAGGGGTACGCATGGGAGTACCAGGTTAGGGGGAAATGGGTAAGGACATGAAAGGAGAAGGGGTACGGATGAGAGAGACAGGTTAGGGGGCAATGGGGAAGGAGATGAGGGGAGAAGGGGTACGGATGGGAGTGCCAGGTTAGGGGGCAATGGCGAAGGTGATGAGAGGAAAAGGGGTACGGATGGGAGTGCCAGGCTAAGGGGCAATGGGGAAGGAGATGAGAGGAGAAGGGGTACGGATGGGGGCGCAAGATTAGGGGGCAATGGGGAAGGAGATAAGAGTAGAAGGGGTACGGATGAGAGTGACAGGTTAGGGGGCATTGGGGAAGGAGATGAGGGGAGAAGGGGTACGGATGGGAGTGCCAGGTTAGGAGGCAATGGGGAAGGAGATGAGAGGAAAAGGGGTACGGATGGGAGTGCCAGGTTAGGGGACAATGGGGAAGGAGATGAGGGGAGAAGGGGTACGGATGGGAGTGACAGGTTAGGGGGTAATGGGGAAGGAGATGAGGAGAGAAGGGGTACGGATGGGAGTGCCAGGTTAGGGGGCAATGGGGAAGGAGATGAGGAGAGAAGGGGTACGGATGGGAGTGACAGGTTAGGGGGCAATGGGGAAGGAGATGAGAGGAGAAGGGGTACGGATGGGAGTGCCAGGTTAGGGGGCAATGGGGAAGGAGATGAGAGGAAAAGGGGTACGGATGGGAGTGCCAGGTTAGGGGGCAATGGGGAAGGAGATGAGAGGAGAAGGGGTACGGATGGGAGTGCCAGGTTAGGGGGCAATGGGGAAGGAGATGAGAGGAGAAGGGGTACGGATGGGAGTGCCAGGTTAGGGGACAATGGGGAAGGAGATGAGGGGAGAAGGGGTACGGATGGGAGTGCCAGGTTAGGGGACAATGGGGAAGGAGATGAGGGGAGAAGGGGTACGGATGGGAGTGCCAGGTTAGGGGGTAATGGGGAAGGAGATGAGGAGAGAAGGGGTACGGATGGGAGTGCCAGGTTAGGGGGCAATGGGGAAGGAGATTAGAGGAAAAGGGGTACGGATGGGAGTGCCAGGTTAGGGGGCAATGGGGAAGGAGATGAGAGGAGAAGGGGTACGGATGGGAGTGCCAGGTTAGGGGACAATGGGGAAGGAGATGAGGGGAGAAGGGGTACGGATGGGAGTGCCAGGTTAGGGGGTAATGGGGAAGGAGATGAGGAGAGAAGGGGTACGGATGGGAGTGCCAGGTTAGGGGGCAATGGGGAAGGAGATTAGAGGAAAAGGGGTACGGATGGGAGTGCCAGGTTAGGGGGCAATGGGGAAGGAGATGAGAGGAGAAGGGGTACGGATGGGAGTGACAGGTTAGGGGGAAATGGGGAAGGAGATGAGGGGAGAAGGGGTACGGATGGTAGTGACAGGTTAGGGGGCAATGGGTAAGGAGATGAGGGGAGAAGGGGTACGGATGGGAGTGACAGGTTAGTGGGCAATGGGGAAGGAGATGGGAGGAGAAGGGGTACGGATGGGAGTGCCAGCTTAGGGGGCAATGTGGAAGGAGATGAGAGGAGAAGGGTTACGGATGGGAGTGACAGGTTAGGGGGTAATGGGGAAGGAGATGAGAGGAGAAGGGGTACGGATGGGAGTGCCAGGTTAGGGGGCAATGGGGAAGGAGATGAGAGGAGAAGGGGTACGGATGGGAGTGACAGGTTAGGGGGCAATGGGGTAGGAGATGAGAGTAGAAGGGGTACGGATGGGAGTGACAGGTTAGGGGGCAATGGGGAAGGAGATGAGACGAAAAAGGGTACGGATGGGAGTGCCAGGTTAGGGGGCAATGGGGAAGGAGATGAGAGGAGAAGGGGTACGGATGGGAGCGCCAGGTTAGGGGGCAATGGGGAATTAGATGAGAGGAGAAGGGGTACGGATGGGAGTACCAGGTTAGGGGCAAATAGGTAAGGACATGAGGGGAGAAGAGGTACGGATGGGAGTGACAGGTTAGGGGGAAATGGGGAAGGAGATGAGAGGAGAAGGGGTACGGATGGGAGTGCCAGGTTAGGGGGCAATGGGGAAGGAGATGAGAGGAGAAGGGGTACGCATGGGAGTACCAGGTTAGGGGGAAATGGGTAAGGACATGAAAGGAGAAGGGGTACGGATGAGAGTGACAGGTTAGGGGGCAATGGGGAAGGAGATGAAGGGAGAAGGGGTACGGATGGGAGTGCCAGGTTAGGGGGCAATGGCGAAGGTGATGAGAGGAAAAGGGGTACGGATGGGAGTGCCAGGCTAAGGGGCAATGGGGAAGGAGATGAGAGGAGAAGGGGTACGGATGGGAGCGCCAGATTAGGGGGCAATGGGGAAGGAGATAAGAGTAGAAGGGGTACGGATGGGAGTGACAGGTTAGGGGGCAATGGGGAAGGAGATGAGAGGAGAAGGGGTACGGATGGGAGTGCCAGGTTAGGGGGCAATGGGGAAGGAGATGAGAGGAGAAGGGGTACGGATGGGAGTGACAGGTTAGGGGGCAATGGAGAAGGAGATGAGAGGAGAAGGGGTACGGATGGGAGTGACAGGTTAGGGGGCAATGGGGAAGGAGATGAGAGGAGAAGGGGTACGGATGGGAGCGCCAGGTTAGGGGACAATGGGGAAGGAGATGAGGGGAGAAGGGGTACGGATGGGAGTGACAGGTTAGGGGGTAATGGGGAAGGAGATGAGGAGAGAAGGGGTACGGATGGGAGTGCCAGGTTAGGGGGCAATGGGGAAGGAGATTAGAGGAGAAGGGTTACGGATGGGAGTGCCAGGTTAGGGGGCAATGGGGAAGGAGATGAGAGGAGAAGGGGTACGGATGGGAGTGACAGGTTAGGGGGAAATGGGGAAGGAGATGAGGGGAGAAGGGGTACGGATGGTAGTGACAGGTTAGGGGGCAATGGGTAAGGAGATGAGGGGAGAAGGGGTACGGATGGGAGTGACAGGTTAGTGGGCAATGGGGAAGGAGATGGGAGGAGAAGGGGTACGGATGGGAGTGCCAGGTTAGGGGGCAATGTGGAAGGAGATGAGAGGAGAAGGGGTACGGATGGGAGCGCCAGGTTAGGGGGCAATGGGGAATTAGATGAGAGAAGAAGGGGTACGGATGGGAGTACCAGGTTAGGGGCAAATAGGTAAGGACATGAGGGGAGAAGAGGTACGGATGGGAGTGACAGGTTAGGGGGAAATGGGGAAGGAGATGAGAGGAGAAGGGGTACGGATGGGAGTGCCAGGTTAGGGGGCAATGGGGAAGGAGATGAGAGGAGAAGGGGTACGCATGGGAGCGCCAGATTAGGGGGCAATGGGGAAGGAGATAAGAGTAGAAGGGGTACGGATGGGAGTGACAGGTTAGGGGGCAATGGGGAAGGAGATGAGAGGAGAAGGGGTACGGATGGGAGTGCCAGGTTAGGGGGCAATGGGGAAGGAGATGAGAGGAGAAGGGGTACGGATGGGAGTGCAAGGTTAGGGGGCAATGGAGAAGGAGATGAGAGGAGAAGGGGTACGGATGGGAGTGACAGGTTAGGGGGCAATGGGGAAGGAGATGAGAGGAGAAGGGGTACGGATGGGAGTGCCAGGTTAGGGGACAATGGGGAAGGAGATGAGGGGAGAAGGGGTACGGATGGGAGTGACAGGTTAGGGGGTAATGGGGAAGGAGATGAGGAGAGAAGGGGTACGGATGGGAGTGCCAGGTTAGGGGGCAATGGGGAAGGAGATTAGAGGAAAAGGGGTACGGATGGGAGTGCCAGGTTAGGGGGCAATGGGGAAGGAGATGAGAGGAGAAGGGGTACGGATGGGAGTGACAGGTTAGGGGGAAATGGGTAAGGAGATGAGGGGAGAAGGGGTACGGATGGTAGTGACAGGTTAGGGGGCAATGGGTAAGGAGATGAGGGGAGAAGGGGTACGGATGGGAGTGACAGGTTAGTGGGCAATGGGGAAGGAGATGGGAGGAGAAGGGGTACGGATGGGAGTGCCAGGTTAGGGGGCAATGTGGAAGGAGATGAGAGGAGAAGGGGTACGGATGTGAGTGACAGGTTAGGGGGTAATGGGGAAGGAGATGAGAGGAGAAGGGGTACGGATGGGAGTGCCAGGTTAGGGGGCAATGGGGAAGGAGATGAGAGGAGAAGGGGTACGGATGGGAGTGACAGGTTAGGGGGCAATGGGTTAGGAGATGAGAGGAGAAGGGGTACGGATGGGAGTGACAGGTTAGGGGGCAATGGGGAAGGAGATGAGACGAGAAAGGGTACGGATGGGAGTGCCAGGTTAGGGGGCAATGGGGAAGGAGATGAGAGGAGAAGGGGTACGGATGGGAGCGCCAGGTTAGGGGGCAATGGGGAATTAGATGAGAGGAGAAGGGGTACGGATGGGAGTACCAGGTTAGGGGCAAATAGGTAAGGACATGAGGGGAGAAGAGGTACGGATGGGAGTGACAGGTTAGGGGGAAATGGGGAAGGAGATGAGAGGAGAAGGGGTACGGATGGGAGTGCCAGGTTAGGGGGCAATGGGGAAGGAGATGAGAGGAGAAGGGGTACGCATGGGAGTACCAGGTTAGGGGGAAATGGGTAAGGACATGAAAGGAGAAGGGGTACGGATGAGAGCGACAGGTTAGGGGGCAATGGGGAAGGAGATGAGGGGAGAAGGGGTACGGATGGGAGTGCCAGGTTAGGGGGCAATGGCGAAGGTGATGAGAGGAAAAGGGGTACGGATGGGAGTGCCAGGCTAAGGGGCAATGGGGAAGGAGATGAGAGGAGAAGTGGTACGGATGGGAGTGCCAGGTTAGGGGGCAATGGGGAAGGAGATGAGAGGAGAAGGGGTACGCATGGGAGTACCAGGTTAGGGGGAAATGGGTAAGGACATGAAAGGAGAAGGGGTACGGATGAGAGTGACAGGTTAGGGGGCAATGGGGAAGGAGATGAGGGGAGAAGGGGTACGGATGGGAGTGCCAGGTTAGGGGCAATGGCGAAGGTGATGAGAGGAAAAGGGGTACGGATGGGAGTGCCAGGCTAAGGGGCAATGGGGAAGGAGATGAGAGGAGAAGGGGTACGGATGGGGGCGCAAGATTAGGGGGCAATGGGGAAGGAGATAAGAGTAGAAGGGGTACGGATGGGAGTGACAGGTTAGGGGGCATTGGGGAAGGAGATGAGGGGAGAAGGGGTACGGATGGGAGTGCCAGGTTAGGAGGCAATGGGGAAGGAGATGAGAGGAAAAGGGGTACGGATGGGAGTGCCAGGTTAGGGGACAATGGGGAAGGAGATGAGGGGAGAAGGGGTACGGATGGGAGTGACAGGTTAGGGGGTAATGGGGAAGGAGATGAGGAGAGAAGGGGTACGGATGGGAGTGCCAGGTTAGGGGGCAATGGGGAAGGAGATGAGGAGAGAAGGGGTACGGATGGGAGTGACAGGTTAGGGGGCAATGGGGAAGGAGATGAGAGGAGAAGGGGTACGGATGGGAGTGCCAGGTTAGGGGGCAATGGGGAAGGAGATGAGAGGAAAAGGGGTACGGATGGGAGTGCCAGGTTAGGGGGCAATGGGGAAGGAGATGAGAGGAGAAGGGGTACGGATGGGAGTGCCAGGTTAGGGGGCAATGGGGAAGGAGATGAGAGGAGAAGGGGTACGGATGGGAGTGCCAGGTTAGGGGACAATGGGGAAGGAGATGAGGGGAGAAGGGGTACGGATGGGAGTGCCAGGTTAGGGGACAATGGGGAAGGAGATGAGGGGAGAAGGGGTACGGATGGGAGTGCCAGGTTAGGGGGTAATGGGGAAGGAGATGAGGAGAGAAGGGGTACGGATGGGAGTGCCAGGTTAGGGGGCAATGGGGAAGGAGATTAGAGGAAAAGGGGTACGGATGGGAGTGCCAGGTTAGGGGGCAATGGGGAAGGAGATGAGAGGAGAAGGGGTACGGATGGGAGTGCCAGGTTAGGGGACAATGGGGAAGGAGATGAGGGGAGAAGGGGTACGGATGGGAGTGCCAGGTTAGGGGGTAATGGGGAAGGAGATGAGGAGAGAAGGGGTACGGATGGGAGTGCCAGGTTAGGGGGCAATGGGGAAGGAGATTAGAGGAAAAGGGGTACGGATGGGAGTGCCTGGTTAGGGGGCAATGGGGAAGGAGATGAGAGGAGAAGGGGTACGGATGGGAGTGACAGGTTAGGGGGAAATGGGGAAGGAGATGAGGGGAGAAGGGGTACGGATGGTAGTGACAGGTTAGGGGGCAATGGGTAAGGAGATGAGGGGAGAAGGGGTACGGATGGGAGTGACAGGTTAGTGGGCAATGGGGAAGGAGATGGGAGGAGAAGGGGTACGGATGGGAGTGCCAGCTTAGGGGGCAATGTGGAAGGAGATGAGAGGAGAAGGGTTAAGGATGGGAGTGACAGGTTAGGGGGTAATGGGGAAGGAGATGAGAGGAGAAGGGGTACGGATGGGAGTGCCAGGTTAGGGGGCAATGGGGAAGGAGATGAGAGGAGAAGGGGTACGGATGGGAGTGACAGGTTAGGGGGCAATGGGGTAGGAGATGAGAGTAGAAGGGGTACGGATGGGAGTGACAGGTTAGGGGGCAATGGGGAAGGAGATGAGACGAAAAAGGGTACGGATGGGAGTGCCAGGTTAGGGGGCAATGGGGAAGGAGATGAGAGGAGAAGGGGTACGGATGGGAGCGCCAGGTTAGGGGGCAATGGGGAATTAGATGAGAGGAGAAGGGGTACGGATGGGAGTACCAGGTTAGGGGCAAATAGGTAAGGACATGAGGGGAGAAGAGGTACGGATGGGAGTGACAGGTTAGGGGGAAATGGGGAAGGAGATGAGAGGAGAAGGGGTACGGATGGGAGTGCCAGGTTAGGGGGCAATGGGGAAGGAGATGAGAGGAGAAGGGGTACGCATGGGAGTACCAGGTTAGGGGGAAATGGGTAAGGACATGAAAGGAGAAGGGGTACGGATGAGAGTGACAGGTTAGGGGGCAATGGGGAAGGAGATGAAGGGAGAAGGGGTACGGATGGGAGTGCCAGGTTAGGGGGCAATGGCGAAGGTGATGAGAGGAAAAGGGGTACGGATGGGAGTGCCAGGCTAAGGGGCAATGGGGAAGGAGATGAGAGGAGAAGGGGTACGGATGGGAGCGCCAGATTAGGGGGCAATGGGGAAGGAGATAAGAGTAGAAGGGGTACGGATGGGGGTGACAGGTTAGGGGGCAATGGGGAAGGAGATGAGAGGAGAAGGGGTACGGATGGGAGTGCCAGGTTAGGGGGCAATGGGGAAGGAGATGAGAGGAGAAGGGGTACGGATGGGAGTGACAGGTTAGGGGGCAATGGAGAAGGAGATGAGAGGAGAAGGGGTACGGATGGGAGTGACAGGTTAGGGGGCAATGGGGAAGGAGATGAGAGGAGAAGGGGTACGGATGGGAGTGCCAGGTTAGGGGACAATGGGGAAGGAGATGAGGGGAGAAGGGGTACGGATGGGAGTGACAGGTTAGGGGGTAATGGGGAAGGAGATGAGGAGAGAAGGGGTACGGATGGGAGTGCCAGGTTAGGGGGCAATGGGGAAGGAGATTAGAGGAAAAGGGGTACGGATGGGAGTGCCAGGTTAGGGGGCAATGGGGAAGGAGATGAGAGGAGAAGGGGTACGGATGGGAGTGACAGGTTAGGGGGAAATGGGGAAGGAGATGAGGGGAGAAGGGGTACGGATGGTAGTGACAGGTTAGGGGGCAATGGGTAAGGAGATGAGGGGAGAAGGGGTACGGATGGGAGTGACAGGTTAGTGGGCAATGGGGAAGGAGATGGGAGGAGAAGGGGTACGGATGGGAGTGCCAGGTTAGGGGGCAATGTGGAAGGAGATGAGAGGAGAAGGGGTACGGATGGGAGTGACAGGTTAGGGGGTAATGGGGAAGGAGATGAGAGGAGAAGGGGTACGGATGGGAGTGCCAGGTTAGGGGGCAATGGGGAAGGAGATGAGAGGAGAAGGGGTACGGATGGGAGTGACAGGTTAGGGGGCAATGGGTTAGGAGATGAGAGGAGAAGGGGTACGGATGGGAGTGACAGGTTAGGGGGCAATGGGGAAGGAGATGAGACGAGAAAGGGTACGGATGGGAGTGCCAGGTTAGGGGGCAATGGGGAAGGAGATGAGAGGAGAAGGGGTACGGATGGGAGCGCCAGGTTAGGGGGCAATGGGGAATTAGATGAGAGGAGAAGGGGTACGGATGGGAGTACCAGGTTAGGGGCAAATAGGTAAGGACATGAGGGGAGAAGAGGTACGGATGGGAGTGACAGGTTAGGGGGAAATGGGGAAGGAGATGAGAGGAGAAGGGGTACGGATGGGAGTGCCAGGTTAGGGGGCAATGGGGAAGGAGATGAGAGGAGAAGGGGTACGCATGGGAGTACCAGGTTAGGGGGAAATGGGTAAGGACATGAAAGGAGAAGGGGTACGGATGAGAGCGACAGGTTAGGGGGCAATGGGGAAGGAGATGAGGGGAGAAGGGGTACGGATGGGAGTGCCAGGTTAGGGGGCAATGGCGAAGGTGATGAGAGGAAAAGGGGTACGGATGGGAGTGCCAGGCTAAGGGGCAATGGGGAAGGAGATGAGAGGAGAAGGGGTACGGATGGGAGTGCCAGGTTAGGGGGCAATGGGGAAGGAGATGAGAGGAGAAGGGGTACGCTATGGGAGTACCAGGTTAGGGGGAAATGGGTAAGGACATGAAAGGAGAAGGGGTACGGATGAGAGTGACAGGTTAGGGGGCAATGGAGAAGGAGATGAGGGGAGAAGGGGTACGGATGGGAGTGCCAGGTTAGGGGGCAATGGCGAAGGTGATGAGAGGAAAAGGGGTACGGATGGGAGTGCCAGGCCGAGGGGCAATGGGGAAGGAGATGAGAGGAGAAGGGGTACGGATGGGAGCGCCAGATTAGGGGGCAATGGGGAAGGAGATAAGAGTAGAAGGGGTACGGATGGGAGTGACAGGTTAGGGGGCAATGGGGAAGGAGATGAGGGGAGAAGGGGTACGGATGGGAGTGCCAGGTTAGGGGGCAATGGGGAAGGAGATGAGAGGAGAAGGGGTACGGATGGGAGTGCCAGGTTAGGGGACAATGGGGAAGGAGATGAGGGGAGAAGGGGTACGGATGGGAGTGCCAGGTTAGGGGGTAATGGGGAAGGAGATGAGGAGAGAAGGGGTACGGATGGGAGTGCCAGGTTAGGGGGCAATGGGGAAGGAGATGAGGAGAGAAGGGGTACGGATGGGAGTGACAGGTTAGGGGGCAATGGGGAAGGAGATGAGAGGAGAAGGGGTACGGATGGGAGTGCCAGGTTAGGGGGCAATGGGGAAGGAGATGAGAGGAAAAGGGGTACGGATGGGAGTGCCAGGTTAGGGGGCAATGGGGAAGGAGATGAGAGGAGAAGGGGTACGGATGGGAGTGCCAGGTTAGGGGGCAATGGGGAAGGAGATGAGAGGAGAAGGGGTACGGATGGGAGTGCCAGGTTAGGGGACAATGGGGAAGGAGATGAGGGGAGAAGGGGTACGGATGGGAGTGCCAGGTTAGGGGGTAATGGGGAAGGAGATGAGGAGAGAAGGGGTACGGATGGGAGTGCCAGGTTAGGGGGCAATGGGGAAGGAGATTAGAGGAAAAGGGGTACGGATGGGAGTGCCAGGTTAGGGGGCAATGGGGAAGGAGATGAGAGGAGAAGGGGTAAGGATGGGAGTGACAGGTTAGGGGGAAATGGGGAAGGAGATGAGGGGAGAAGGGGTACGGATGGTAGTGCCAGGTTAAGGGGCAATGGGTAAGGAGATGAGGGGAGAAGGGGTACGGATGGGAGTGACAGGTTAGTGGGCAATGGGGAAGGAGATGGGAGGAGAAGGGGTACGGATGGGAGTGCCAGCTTAGGGGGCAATGTGGAAGGAGATGAGAGGAGAAGGGTTACGGATGGGAGTGACAGGTTAGGGGGTAATGGGGAAGGAGATGAGAGGAGAAGGGGTACGGATGGGAGTGCCAGGTTAGGGGGCAATGGGGAAGGAGATTAGAGGAGAAGGGGTACGGATGGGAGTGACAGGTTAGGGGGCAATGGGGAAGGAGATGAGAGGAGAAGGGGTACGGATGGGAGTGCCAGGTTAGGGGGCAATGGGGAAGGAGATGAGAGGAGAAGGGGTACGGATGGGAGTGACAGGTTAGGGGGCAATGGGGAAGGAGATGAGACGAGAAAGGGTACGGATGGGAGTGCCAGGTTAGGGGGCAATGGGGAAGGAGATGAGAGGAGAAGGGGTACGGATGGGAGCGCCAGGTTAGGGGGCAATGGGGAATTAGATGAGAGGAGAAGGGGTACGGATGGGAGTACCAGGTTAGGGGCAAATAGGTAAGGACATGAGGGGAGAAGAGGTACGGATGGCAGTGACAGGTTAGGGGGAAATGGGGAACTAGATGAGAGGAGAAGGGGTACGGATGGGAGTGCCAGGTTAGGGGGCAATGGGGAAGGAGATGAGAGGAGAAGGGGTACGCATGGGAGTACCAGGTTAGAGGGAAATGGGTAAGGACCTGAAAGGAGAAGGGGTACGGATGAGAGTGACAGGTTAGGGGGCAATGGGGAAGGAGATGAAGGGAGAAGGGGTACGGATGGGAGTGCCAGGTTAGGGGGCAATGGCGAAGGTGATGAGAGGAAAAGGGGTACGGATGGGAGTGCCAGGCTAAGGGGCAATGGGGAAGGAGATGAGAGGAGAAGGGGTACGGATGGGAGCGCCAGATTAGGGGGCAATGGGGAAGGAGATAAGAGTAGAAGGGGTACGGATGGGAGTGACAGGTTAGGGGGCAATGGGGAAGGAGATGAGAGGAGAAGGGGTACGGATGGGAGCGCCAGATTAGGGGGCAATGGGGAAGGAGATAAGAGTAGAAGGGGTACGGATGGGGGTGACAGGTTAGGGGGCAATGGGGAAGGAGATGAGAGGAGAAGGGGTACGGATGGGAGTGCCAGGTTAGGGGGCAATGGGGAAGGAGATGAGAGGAGAAGGGGTACGGATGGGAGTGACAGGTTAGGGGGCAATGGAGAAGGAGATGAGAGGAGAAGGGGTACGGATGGGAGTGACAGGTTAGGGGGCAATGGGGAAGGAGATGAGAGGAGAAGGGGTACGGATGGGAGTGCCAGGTTAGGGGACAATGGGGAAGGAGATGAGGGGAGAAGGGGTACGGATGGGAGTGACAGGTTAGGGGGTAATGGGGAAGGAGATGAGGAGAGAAGGGGTACGGATGGGAGTGCCAGGTTAGGGGGCAATGGGGAAGGAGATTAGAGGAAAAGGGGTACGGATGGGAGTGCCAGGTTAGGGGGCAATGGGGAAGGAGATGAGAGGAGAAGGGGTACGGATGGGAGTGACAGGTTAGGGGGAAATGGGGAAGGAGATGAGGGGAGAAGGGGTACGGATGGTAGTGACAGGTTAGGGGGCAATGGGTAAGGAGATGAGGGGAGAAGGGGTACGGATGGGAGTGACAGGTTAGTGGGCAATGGGGAAGGAGATGGGAGGAGAAGGGGTACGGATGGGAGTGCCAGGTTAGGGGGCAATGTGGAAGGAGATGAGAGGAGAAGGGGTACGGATGGGAGTGACAGGTTAGGGGGTAATGGGGAAGGAGATGAGAGGAGAAGGGGTACGGATGGGAGTGCCAGGTTAGGGGGCAATGGGGAAGGAGATGAGAGGAGAAGGGGTACGGATGGGAGTGACAGGTTAGGGGGCAATGGGTTAGGAGATGAGAGGAGAAGGGGTACGGATGGGAGTGACAGGTTAGGGGGCAATGGGGAAGGAGATGAGACGAGAAAGGGTACGGATGGGAGTGCCAGGTTAGGGGGCAATGGGGAAGGAGATGAGAGGAGAAGGGGTACGGATGGGAGCGCCAGGTTAGGGGGCAATGGGGAATTAGATGAGAGGAGAAGGGGTACGGATGGGAGTACCAGGTTAGGGGCAAATAGGTAAGGACATGAGGGGAGAAGAGGTACGGATGGGAGTGACAGGTTAGGGGGAAATGGGGAAGGAGATGAGAGGAGAAGGGGTACGGATGGGAGTGCCAGGTTAGGGGGCAATGGGGAAGGAGATGAGAGGAGAAGGGGTACGCATGGGAGTACCAGGTTAGGGGGAAATGGGTAAGGACATGAAAGGAGAAGGGGTACGGATGAGAGCGACAGGTTAGGGGGCAATGGGGAAGGAGATGAGGGGAGAAGGGGTACGGATGGGAGTGCCAGGTTAGGGGGCAATGGCGAAGGTGATGAGAGGAAAAGGGGTACGGATGGGAGTGCCAGGCTAAGGGGCAATGGGGAAGGAGATGAGAGGAGAAGGGGTACGGATGGGAGTGCCAGGTTAGGGGGCAATGGGGAAGGAGATGAGAGGAGAAGGGGTACGCTATGGGAGTACCAGGTTAGGGGGAAATGGGTAAGGACATGAAAGGAGAAGGGGTACGGATGAGAGTGACAGGTTAGGGGGCAATGGAGAAGGAGATGAGGGGAGAAGGGGTACGGATGGGAGTGCCAGGTTAGGGGGCAATGGCGAAGGTGATGAGAGGAAAAGGGGTACGGATGGGAGTGCCAGGCCGAGGGGCAATGGGGAAGGAGATGAGAGGAGAAGGGGTACGGATGGGAGCGCCAGATTAGGGGGCAATGGGGAAGGAGATAAGAGTAGAAGGGGTACGGATGGGAGTGACAGGTTAGGGGGCAATGGGGAAGGAGATGAGGGGAGAAGGGGTACGGATGGGAGTGCCAGGTTAGGGGGCAATGGGGAAGGAGATGAGAGGAGAAGGGGTACGGATGGGAGTGCCAGGTTAGGGGACAATGGGGAAGGAGATGAGGGGAGAAGGGGTACGGATGGGAGTGCCAGGTTAGGGGGTAATGGGGAAGGAGATGAGGAGAGAAGGGGTACGGATGGGAGTGCCAGGTTAGGGGGCAATGGGGAAGGAGATGAGGAGAGAAGGGGTACGGATGGGAGTGACAGGTTAGGGGGCAATGGGGAAGGAGATGAGAGGAGAAGGGGTACGGATGGGAGTGCCAGGTTAGGGGGCAATGGGGAAGGAGATGAGAGGAAAAGGGGTACGGATGGGAGTGCCAGGTTAGGGGGCAATGGGGAAGGAGATGAGAGGAGAAGGGGTACGGATGGGAGTGCCAGGTTAGGGGGCAATGGGGAAGGAGATGAGAGGAGAAGGGGTACGGATGGGAGTGCCAGGTTAGGGGACAATGGGGAAGGAGATGAGGGGAGAAGGGGTACGGATGGGAGTGCCAGGTTAGGGGGTAATGGGGAAGGAGATGAGGAGAGAAGGGGTACGGATGGGAGTGCCAGGTTAGGGGGCAATGGGGAAGGAGATTAGAGGAAAAGGGGTACGGATGGGAGTGCCAGGTTAGGGGGCAATGGGGAAGGAGATGAGAGGAGAAGGGGTACGGATGGGAGTGACAGGTTAGGGGGAAATGGGGAAGGAGATGAGGGGAGAAGGGGTACGGATGGTAGTGCCAGGTTAAGGGGCAATGGGTAAGGAGATGAGGGGAGAAGGGGTACGGATGGGAGTGACAGGTTAGTGGGCAATGGGGAAGGAGATGGGAGGAGAAGGGGTACGGATGGGAGTGCCAGCTTAGGGGGCAATGTGGAAGGAGATGAGAGGAGAAGGGTTACGGATGGGAGTGACAGGTTAGGGGGTAATGGGGAAGGAGATGAGAGGAGAAGGGGTACGGATGGGAGTGCCAGGTTAGGGGGCAATGGGGAAGGAGATTAGAGGAGAAGGGGTACGGATGGGAGTGACAGGTTAGGGGGCAATGGGGAAGGAGATGAGAGGAGAAGGGGTACGGATGGGAGTGCCAGGTTAGGGGGCAATGGGGAAGGAGATGAGAGGAGAAGGGGTACGGATGGGAGTGACAGGTTAGGGGGCAATGGGGAAGGAGATGAGACGAGAAAGGGTACGGATGGGAGTGCCAGGTTAGGGGGCAATGGGGAAGGAGATGAGAGGAGAAGGGGTACGGATGGGAGCGCCAGGTTAGGGGGCAATGGGGAATTAGATGAGAGGAGAAGGGGTACGGATGGGAGTACCAGGTTAGGGGCAAATAGGTAAGGACATGAGGGGAGAAGAGGTACGGATGGCAGTGACAGGTTAGGGGGAAATGGGGAAGGAGATGAGAGGAGAAGGGGTACGGATGGGAGTGCCAGGTTAGGGGGCAATGGGGAAGGAGATGAGAGGAGAAGGGGTACGCATGGGAGTACCAGGTTAGAGGGAAATGGGTAAGGACCTGAAAGGAGAAGGGGTACGGATGAGAGTGACAGGTTAGGGGGCAATGGGGAAGGAGATGAAGGGAGAAGGGGTACGGATGGGAGTGCCAGGTTAGGGGGCAATGGCGAAGGTGATGAGAGGAAAAGGGGTACGGATGGGAGTGCCAGGCTAAGGGGCAATGGGGAAGGAGATGAGAGGAGAAGGGGTACGGATGGGAGCGCCAGATTAGGGGGCAATGGGGAAGGAGATAAGAGTAGAAGGGGTACGGATGGGAGTGACAGGTTAGGGGGCAATGGGGAAGGAGATGAGAGGAGAAGGGGTACGGATGGGAGTGCCAGGTTAGGGGGC
The DNA here is from genome assembly GCA_964019135.1 of Arenicola marina. Lineage (NCBI taxonomy): Eukaryota > Metazoa > Annelida > Polychaeta > Arenicolidae > Arenicola > Arenicola marina. The sequence continues at coordinate 38,112,529 of OZ025263.1, read as the reverse complement.
AATGGGGAAGGAGATGAGAGGAGAAGGGGTACGGATGGGAGTGACAGGTTAGGGGGCAATGGAGAAGGAGATGAGAGGAGAAGGGGTACGGATGGGAGTGACAGGTTAGGGGGCAATGGGGAAGGAGATGAGAGGAGAAGGGGTACGGATGGGAGTGCCAGGTTAGGGGACAATGGGGAAGGAGATGAGGGGAGAAGGGGTACGGATGGGAGTGACAGGTTAGGGGGTAATGGGGAAGGAGATGAGGAGAGAAGAGGTACGGATGGGAGTGCCAGGTTAGGGGGCAATGGGGAAGGAGATGAGAGGAGAAGGGGTACGGATGGGAGTGACAGGTTAGGGGGAAATGGGGAAGGAGATGAGGGGAGAAGGGGTACGGATGGTAGTGACAGGTTAGGGGGCAATGGGTAAGGAGATGAGGGGAGAAGGGGTACGGATGGGAGTGACAGGTTAGTGGGCAATGGGGAAGGAGATGGGAGGAGAAGGGGTACGGATGGGAGTGCCAGGTTAGGGGGCAATGTGGAAGGAGATGAGAGGAGAAGGGGTACGGATGGGAGTGACAGGTTAGGGGGTAATGGGGAAGGAGATGAGAGGAGAAGGGGTACGGATGGGAGTGCCAGGTTAGGGGGCAATGGGGAAGGAGATGAGAGGAGAAGGGGTACGGATGGGAGTGACAGGTTAGGGGGCAATGGGTTAGGAGATGAGAGGAGAAGGGGTACGGATGGGAGTGACAGGTTAGGGGGCAATGGGGAAGGAGATGAGACGAGAAAGGGTACGGATGGGAGTGCCAGGTTAGGGGGCAATGGGGAAGGAGATGAGAGGAGAAGGGGTACGGATGGGAGCGCCAGGTTAGGGGGCAATGGGGAATTAGATGAGAGGAGAAGGGGTACGGATGGGAGTACCAGGTTAGGGGCAAATAGGTAAGGACATGAGGGGAGAAGAGGTACGGATGGGAGTGACAGGTTAGGGGGAAATGGGGAAGGAGATGAGAGGAGAAGGGGTACGGATGGGAGTGACAGGTTAGGGGGCAATGGGGAAGGAGATGAGAGGAGAAGGGGTACGCATGGGAGTACCAGGTTAGGGGGAAATGGGTAAGGACATGAAAGGAGAAGGGGTACGGATGAGAGCGACAGGTTAGGGGGCAATGGGGAAGGAGATGAGGGGATAAGGGGTACGGATGGGAGTGCCAGTTTAGGGGGCAATGGCGAAGGTGATGAGAGGAAAAGGGGTACGGATGGGAGTGCCAGGCTCAGGGGCAATGGGGAAGGAGATGAGAGGAGAAGGGGTACGGATGGGAGTGCCAGGTTAGGGGCAATGGGGAAGGAGATGAGAGGAGAAGGGGTACGCATGGGAGTACCAGGTTAGGGGGAAATGGGTAAGGACATGAAAGGAGAAGGGGTACGGATGAGAGTGACAGGTTAGGGGGCAATGGGGAAGGAGATGAGGGGAGAAGGGGTACGGATGGGAGTGCCAGGTTAGGGGCAATGGCGAAGGTGATGAGAGGAAAAGGGGTACGGATGGGAGTGCCAGGCTAAGGGGCAATGGGGAAGGAGATGAGAGGAGAAGGGGTACGGATGGGAGCGCCAGATTAGGGGGCAATGGGGAAGGAGATAAGAGTAGAAGGGGTACGGATGGGAGTGACAGGTTAGGGGGCAATGGGGAAGGAGATGAGAGGAGAAGGGGTACGGATGGGAGTGCCAGGTTAGGGGGCAATGGGGAAGGAGATGAGAGGAGAAGGGGTACGGATGGGAGTGACAGGTTAGGGGGCAATGGAGAAGGAGATGAGAGGAGAAGGGGTACGGATGGGAGTGACAGGTTAGGGGGCAATGGGGAAGGAGATGAGAGGAGAAGGGGTACGGATGGGAGTGCCAGGTTAGGAGACAATGGGGAAGGAGATGAGGGGAGAAGGGGTACGGATGGGAGTGACAGGTTAGGGGGTAATGGGGAAGGAGATGAGGAGAGAAGGGGTACGGATGGGAGTGACAGGTTAGGGGGCAATGGGGAAGGAGATTAGAGGAAAAGGGGTACGGATGGGAGTGCCAGGTTAGGGGGCAATGTGGAAGGAGATGAGAGAAGAAGGGGTACGGATGGGAGTGACAGGTTAGGGGGAAATGGGGAAGGAGATGAGGGGAGAAGGGGTACGGATGGTAGTGACAGGTTAGGGGGCAATGGGTAAGGAGATGAGATGAGAAGGGGTACGGATGGGAGTGACAGGTTAGTGGGCAATGGGGAAGGAGATGGGAGGAGAAGGGGTACGGATGGGAGTGCCAGGTTAGGGGGCAATGTGGAAGGAGATGAGAGGAGAAGGGGTACGGATGGGAGTAACAGGTTAGGGGGTAATGGGGAAGGAGATGAGAGGAGAAGGGGTACTGATGGGAGTGACAGTTTAGGGGGCAATGGGGAAGGAGATGAGAGGAGAAGGGGTACGGATGGGAGCGCCAGGTTAGGGGGCAATGGGGAATTAGATGAGAGGAGAAGGGGTACGGATGGGAGTACCAGGTTAGGGGCAAATAGGTAAGGACATGAGGGGAGAAGAGGTACGGATGGGAGTGACAGGTTAGGGGGAAATGGGGAAGGAGATGAGAGGAGAAGGGGTACGGATGGGAGCGCCAGGTTAGGGGGCAATGGGGAATTAGATGAGAGGAGAAGGGGTACGGATGGGAGTACCAGGTTAGGGGCAAATAGGTAAGGACATGAGGGGAGAAGAGGTACGGATGGGAGTGACAGGTTCGGGGGAAATGGGGAAGGAGATGAGAGGAGAAGGGGTACGGATGGGAGTGCCAGGTTAGGGGGCAATGGGGAAGGAGATGAGAGGAGAAGGGGTACGCATGGGAGTACCAGGTTAGGGGGAAATGGGTAAGGACATGAAAGGAGAAGGGGTACGGATGAGAGCGACAGGTTAGGGGGCAATGGGGAAGGAGATGAGGGGAGAAGGGGTACGGATGGGAGTGCCAGGTTAGGGGGCAATGGCGAAGGTGATGAGAGGAAAAGGGGTACGGATGGGAGTGCCAGGCTAAGGAGCAATGGGGAAGGAGATGAGAGGAGAAGGGGTACGGATGGGAGCGCCAGATTAGGGGGCAATGGGGAAGGAGATAAGAGTAGAAGGGGTACGGATGGGAGTGACAGGTTAGGGGGCAATGGGGAAGGAGATGAGAGGAGAAGGGGTACGGATGGGAGTGCCAGGTTAGGGGGCAATGGGGAAGGAGATGAGAGGAGAAGGGGTACGGATGGGAGTGACAGGTTAGGGGGCAATGGAGCAGGAGATGAGAGGAGAAGGGGTACGGATGGGAGTGACAGGTTAGGCGGTAATGGGGAAATAGATGAGAGGAGAAGGGGTACGGATGGGAGTGACAGGTTAGGGGGCAATGGGGAAGGCGATGAGGCGAGAAGGGGTACGGATGGGAGTGACAGGTTAGGGGGCAATGGGTAAGGAGATGAGGGGAGAAGGGGTACGGATGGGAGTGACAGGTTAGGGGGCAATGGGGAAGGAGATGAGAGGAGAAGGGGTACGGATGGGAGTGACAGGTTGTGGGGCAATGGGGAAGGAGATGAGAGGAGAAGGGGTACGGATGGGAGTGACAGGTTAGGGAGCAATGGGGAAGGCGATGAGGAGAGAAGGGGTACGGATGGGAGTGACAGTTTAGGGGGCAATGGGTAAGGAGATGAGGGGAGAAGGGGTACGGATGGGAGTGACAGGTTAGGGGGCAATGGGGAAGGAGATGAGAGGAGAAGTGGTACGGATGGGAGTGCCAGGTTAGGGGGCAATGGGGAAGGAGATGAGAAGAGAAGGGGTACGGATGGGAGTGACAGGTTAGGAGGAAATGGGAAAAGAGATGAGAGGAGAAGGGGTACGGATGGGAGTGCCAGGTTAGGGGGCAATGGGGAAGGAGGTGAGAGGAGAAGGGGTACGGATGGGAGTGCCAGGTTAGGGGGCAATGGGGAAGGAGATGAGAAGAGAAGGGGTACGGACGGGAGTACCAGGTTAGGGGGCAATGGGGAAGGAGATGAGGGGAGAAAAGTTACGGATGGGAGTGACAGGTTAGGGGGCAATGGGGAAGGAGATGAGAGAAGAAGAGGTACGGATTGGAGTGACAGGTTAGTGGGCAATGGGGAAGGAGATGAGAGGAGAAGGGGTACGGATGGGAGTGCCAGGTTAGGGGGCAATGGGGAAAGAGATGAGCGGAGAATGGGTACGGATGGGAGTGACAGGTTAGGGGGAAATGGGGAAGGAGATGAGAGGAGAAGGGGTACGGATGGGAGTGCCAGGTTAGGGGGCAATGGGGAAGGAGATGAGAGGAGAAGGGGTACGGATGGGAGTGACAGGTTAGGGGGAAATGGGGAAGGAGATGAGAGGAGAAAGGGTACGGATGGGAGTGCCAGGTTAGGGGGCCATGGGGAAGGAGATGAGAGGAGAAGGGGTACGGATGGGAGTGCCAGGTTAGGGGGAAATGGGGAAGGAGATGAGAAGAGAAGGGGTACGGATGGGAGTGCCAGGTTAGGGGGAAATGGGGAAGGAGATGAGAGGAGAAAGGGTACGGATGGGAGTGACAGGTTAGGGCGCAATGGGGAAGGAGATGAGAGTAGAAGGGGTACGGATGGGAGTGCCGGGTTAGGAGGCAATGGGGAAGGAGATGAGAGGAGAATGGGTACGGATGGGAGTGACAGGTTAGGGCGCAATGGGGAAGGAGATGAGAGTAGAAGGGGTACGGATGGGAGTGCCAGGTTAGGGGGCAATGGAGAAGGAGATGGAAGGAGAAGGGGTACGGATGGGAGTGCCAGGTTAGGGGGCAATGGGGAAGGAGATGAGAGGAGAAGGGGTACGGATGGGAGTGCCAGGTTAGGGGGAAATGGGGAAGGAGATGAGAGGAGAAAGGGTACGGATGGGAGTGACAGGTTAGGGCGCAATGGGGAAGGAGATGAGAGTAGAAGGGGTACGGATGGGAGTGCCGGGTTAGGAGGCAATGGGGAAGGAGATGAGAGGAGAATGGGTACGGATGGGAGTGACAGGTTAGGGCGCAATGGGGAAGGAGATGAGAGTAGAAGGGGTACGGATGGGAGTGCCAGGTTTATTGGGCAATGGGGAAGGAGATGAGAGGAGAAGGGGTACGGATGGGAGTGACAGGTTAGTGGGCAATGGGGAAGGAGATGGAAGGAGAAGGGGTACGGATGGGGGTGCCAGGTTAGGGGGCAATGGGGAAGGACATGAGAGGAGAAGGGGTACGGATGGGAGTGCCAGGTTAGGGGGCAATGGGGATGAACATGAGGGGAGAAAAGGTACGGATGGGAGTGACTGGTTAGGGGGCAATGGGGAAGGAGATGAGAGAAGAAGGGGTACGGATGGGAGTGACAGGTTAGGACGCAATGGGAAGGAGATGAGAGTAGAAGGGGTACGGATGGGAGTGCCGGGTTAGGAGGCAATGGGGAAGGAGATGAGAGGAGAATGGGATACGGATGGGAATGCCAGGTTTATTGGGCAATGGGGAAGGAGATGAGAGGAGAAGGGGTACGGATGGGAGTGACAGGTTAGTGGGCAATGGGGAAGGAGATGGAAGGAGAAGGGGTACGGATGGGAGTGCCAGGTTAGGGGGCAATGGGGAAGGAGATGAGAGGAGAAGGGGTACGGATGGGAGTGCCAGGTTAGGGGGCAATGGGGAAGGAGATGAGAAGAGAAGGGGTACGGATGGGGGTGCCAGGTTAGGGGGCAATGGGGAAGGAGATGAGAGGAGAAGGGGTACGGATGGGAGTGCCAGGTGAGGGGGCAATGGGGAAAGAGATGAGAGGAGAAGGGGTACGGATGGGAGTGCCAGGTTAGGGGGCAATGAGGAAGGAGATGAGAGGAGAAGGGGTACGGATGGGAGTGACAGGTTAGGGGGCAATGGGGAAGGAGATGAGGGGAGAAGGGGTACGGATGGGAGTGACAGGTTAGGGGGTAATGGGGAAGGAGATGAGGGGAGAAGGGGTACGGATGGGAGTGACAGGTTAGGGGGTAATGGGGAAGGAGATGAGAAGAGAAGGGGTACGGATGGGGGTGCCAGGTTAGGGGGCAATGGGGAAGGAGATGAGAGGAGAACGGGGGTACGGATGGGGGTGCCAGGTTAGGGGGCAATGGGGAAGGAGATGAGAGGAGAAGGGGTACGGATGAGAGTGCCAGGTTAGGGGGCAATGAGGAAGGAGATGAGAGGAGAAAGGGTACGGATGGGAGTGCCAGGTTAGGGGGCAATGGGGAAGGAGATGAGAAGAGAAGGGGTACGGATGGGGGTGCCAGGTTAGGGGGCAATGGGGAAGGAGATGAGAGGAGAAGGGGTACGGATGGAAGTGCCAGGTTAGGGGGTAATGGGGAAGGAGATGAGAGGAGAAGGGGTACGGATGGGAGTGACAGGTTAGGGGTCAATGGGGAAGGAGATGAGAGGAGAAGGGGTACGGATGGGAGTGCCAGGTTAGGGGGCAATGGGGAAGGAGATGAGGGGAGAAGGGGTACGGATGGGAGTGACAGGTTAGGGGGCAATGGGGAAGGAGATGAGAGGAGAAGGGGTACGGATGGGAGTGCCAGGTTAGGGGACAATGGGGAAGGAGATGAGGGGAGAAGGGGTACGGATGGGAGTGACAGGTTAGGGGGTAATGGGGAAGGAGATGAGGAGAGAAAGAGTACGGATGGGAGTGCCAGGTTAGGGGGCAATGGGGAAGGAGATGAGAGGAGAAGGGGTACGGATGGGAGTGCCAGGTTAGGGGGCAATGGGGAAGGAGATGAGAGGAGAAGGGGTACGGATGGGAGTGCCAGGTTAGGGGACAATGGGGAAGGAGATGAGGGGAGAAGGGGTACGGATGGGAGTGACAGGTTAGGGGGTAATGGGGAAGGAGATGAGGAGAGAAATAGTACGGATTGGAGTGCCAGGTTAGGGGGCAATGGGGAAGGAGATTAGAGGAAAAGGGGTACGGATGGGAGTGCCAGGTTAGGGGGCAATGGGGAAGGAGATGAGAGGAGAAGGGGTACGGATGGGAGAGACAGGTTAGGGGGAAATGGGGAAGGAGATGAGGGGAGAAGGGGTACGGATGGTAGTGACAGGTTAGGGGGCAATGGGTAAGGAGATGAGGGGAGAAGGGGTACTGATGGGAGTGACAGGTTAGTGGGCAATGGGGAAGGAGATGGGAGGAGAAGCGGTACGGATGGGAGTGCCAGGTTAGGGGGCAATGGGGAAGGAGATGAGGGGAGAAAAGTTACGGATGGGAGTGACAGGTTAGGGGGCAATGGGGAAGGAGATGAGAAAAGAAGGGGTACGGATGGGAGTGACAGGTTAGGGCGCAATGGGGAAGGAGATGAGAGTAGAAGGGGTACGGATGGGAGTGCCGGGTTAGGAGGCAATGGGGAAGGAGATGAGAGGAGAATGGGATACGGATGGGAGTGCCAGGTTTATTGGGCAATGGGGAAGGAGATGAGAGGAGAAGGGGTACGGATGGGAGTGACAGGTTAGTGGGCAATAGGGAAGGAGATGGAAGGAGAAGGGGTACGGATGGGAGTGCCAGGTTAGGGGGCAATGGGGAAGGAGATGAGAGGAGAAGGGGTACGGATGGGAGTGCCAGGTTAGGGGGTAATGGGGAAGGAGATGAGAGGGGAAGGGGTACGGATGGGAGTGCCAGGTTAGGGGGCAATGAGGAAGGAGATGAGAGGAGAAGGGGTACGGATGGGAGTGCCAGGTTAGGGGGCAATGTGGAAGGAGATGAGAGGAGAAGGGGTACGGATGGGAGTGACAGGTTAGGGGGCAATGGGGAAGGAGATAAGAGGAGAAGGGGTACGGATGGGAGTGACAGGTAAGGGGGCAATGGGTAAGGAGATGAGGAGAGAAGGGGTACGGATGGGAGTGCCAGGTTAGGGGGTAATGGGGAAGGAGATGAGAGGAGAAGGGGTACGGATGGGAGTGCCAGGTTAGGGGGCAATGGGGAAGGAGATGAGAAGAGAAGTGGTACGGATGGGGGTGCCACGTTAGGGGGCAATGGGGAAGGAGATGAGAAGAGAAGGGGTACGGATGGGAGTGCCAGGTTAGGGGGCAATGGGGAAGGAGATGAGAGGAGAAGGGGTACGGATGGGAGTGCCAGGTTAGGGGGCAATGGGGAAGGAGATGAGAGGAGAAGGTGTACGGATGGGAGTGCCAGGTTAGGGGGCAATGGGGAAGGAGATGAGAGGAGAAGGGGTACGGATGGGAGTGCCAGGTTAGGGGGTAATGGGGAAGGAGATGAGAGGAGAAGGGGTACGGCTGGGAGTGCCAGGTTAGGGGGCAATGAGGAAGGAGATGAGAGGAGTAGGGGTACGGATGGGAGTGACAGGTTAGGGGGCAATGGGGAAGGAGATGAGGGGAGAAGGGGTACGGATGGGAGTGCCAGGTTAGGGGGTAATGGAGAAGGAGATGAGGGGAGAAGGGGTACGGATGGGAGTGCCAGGTTAGGGGGCAATGGGGAAGGAGATGAGAGGAGAAGGGGTACGGATGGGAGTGCCAGGTTAGGGGACAATGGGGAAGGAGATGAGGGGAGAAGGGGTACGGATGGGAGTGCCAGGTTAGGGGGTAATGGGGAAGGAGATGAGGGGAGAAGGGGTACGGATGGGAGTGCCAGGTTAGGGGATAATGGGGAAGGAGATGAGGGGAGAAGGGGTACGGATGGGAGTGCCAGGTTAGGGGACAATGGGGAAGGAGATGAGGGGAGAAGGGGTACGGATGGGAGTGCCAGGTTAGGGGGTAATGGGGAAGGAGATGAGGGGAGAAGGGGTACGGATGGGAGTGCCAGGTTAGGGGGCAATGGGGAAGGAGATGAGAGGAGAAGGGGTACGGATGGGAGTGCCAGGTTAGGGGACAATGGGGAAGGAGATAAGGGGAGAAGGGGTACGGATGGGAGTGCCAGGTTAGGGGTAATGGGGAAGGAGATGAGGAGAGAAGGGGTACGGATGGGAGTGCCAGGTTAGGGGGCAATGGGGAAGGAGATTAGAGAAAAAGGGGTACGGATGGGAGTGCCAGGTTAGGGGGCAATGGGGAAGGAGATGAGAGGAGAAGGGGTACGGATGGGAGTGACAGGTTAGGGGGAAATGGGGAAGGAGATGAGGGGAGAAGGGGTACGGATGGTAGTGACAGGTTAGGGGGCAATGGGTAAGGAGATGAGGGGAGAAGGGGTACGGATGGGAGTGACAGGTTAGTGGGCAATGGGGAAGGAGATGGGAGGAGAAGGGGTACGGATGGGAGTGCCAGCTTAGAGGGCAATGTGGAAGGAGATGAGAGGAGAAGGGTTACGGATGGGAGTGACAGGTTAGGGGGTAATGGGGAAGGAGATGAGAGGAGAAGGGGTACGGATGGGAGTGCCAGGTTAGGGGGCAATGGGGAAGGAGATGAGAGGAGAAGGGGTACGGATGGGAGTGACTGGTTAGGGGGCAATGGGGTAGGAGATGAGAGGAGAAGGGGTACGGATGGGAGTGACAGGTTAGGGGGCAATGGGGAAGGAGATGAGACGAGAAATCGTACGGATGGGAGTGCCAGGTTAGGGGCAATGGGGAAGGAGATGAGAGGAGAAGGGGTACGGATGGGAGCGCCAGCTTAGGGGGCAATGGGGAATTAGATGAGAGGAGAAGGGGTACGGATGGGAGTACCAGGTTAGGGGCAAATAGGTAAGGACATGAGGGGAGAAGGGGTACGGATGGTAGTGACAGGTTAGGGGGCAATGGGGAAGGAGATGAGGGGAGAAGGGGTACGGATGGGAGTGACAGGTTAGGGGGCAATGGGGAAGGAGATGAGAGGCGAAGGGCTACGGATGGGAGTGCCAGGTTAGGGGGCAATGGGGAAGGAGATGAGAGGAGAAGGGGTACGGATGGGAGTAACAGGTTAGGGGGCAATGGGGAAGGAGATGAGAGGAGAAGGGGTACGGATGGGAGTGCCAGGTTAGGGGGCAATGGGGAAGGAGATGAGAGGAGAAGGGGTACGGATGGGAGTGCCAGATTAGGGGGCAATGGGGAAGGAGATGAGAGGCGAAGGGCTACGGATGGGAGTGCCAGGTTAGGGGGCAATGGGGAAGGAGATGAGAGGAGAAGGGGTACGGATGGGAGTGACAGGTTAGGGGGCAATGGGGAAGGAGATAAGAGGAGAAGGGGTACGGATGGGAGTGCCAGGTTAGGGGGCAATGTGGAAGGAGATGAGAGGAGAAGGGGTACGGATGGGAGTGCCAGGTTAGGGGGCAATGGGGAAGGAGATGAGAGGAGAAGGGGTGCGGATGGGAGTGCCAGTTTAGGGGGCAATGGGGAAGATGAGAGGAGAAGGGGTGCGGATGGGAGTGCCAGGTTAGGGGGCAATGGGGAAGGAGATGAGAGGAGAAGGGGTACGGATGGGAGTACCAGGTTAGGGGCAAATAGGTAAGGACATGAGGGGAGAAGAGGTACGATGGGAGTGACAGGTTAGTGGGCAATGGGGAAGGAGATGAGGCGAGAAGGGGTACGGATGGGAGTGCCAGGCTAGGGGGCAATGGGGAAGGAGATGAGAGGAGAAGGGGTACGGATGGGAGTGCCAGATTAGGGGGCAATGGGGAAGGAGATGAGAGGCGAAGGGCTACGGATGGGAGTGCCAGGTTAGGGGGCAATGGGGAAGGAGATGAGAGGAGAAGGGGTACGGATGGGAGTGACAGGTTAGGGGGCAATGGGGAAGGAGATGAGAGGAGAAGGGGTACGGATGGGAGTGCCAGGTTAGGGGGCAATGGGGAAGGAGATGAGAGGAGAAGGGGTACGGATGGGAGTGCCAGATTAGGGGGCAATGGGGAAGGAGATGAGAGGCGAAGGGCTACGGATGGGAGTGCCAGGTTAGGGGGCAATGGGGAAGGAGATGAGAGGAGAAGGGGTACGGATGGGAGTGCCGGGTTAGGAGGCAATGGGGAAGGAGATGAGAGGAGAATGGGGTACGGATGGGAGTGCCAGGTTTATTGGGCAATGGGGAAGGAAATGAGAGCACAAGGGGTACGGATGGGAGTGACAGGTTAGGGGGCAATGGGGAAGGAGATGAGAGGAGAACGGGTACGGATGGGAGTGACAGGTTAGGGGGCAATGTGGAAGGAGATGAGAGGAGAAGGGGTACGGATGGGAGTGCCAGGTTAGGGGGCAATGGGGAAGGAGATGAGAGGAGAAGGGTTACGGATGGGAGTGACAGGTTAGGGGGCAATGGGGAAGGAGATGAGAGGAGAAGGGGTACGGATGGGAGTGCCAGGTGAGGGGGCAATGGAGAAGGGAATGAGAGGAAAAGGGGTACGGATGGGAGTGCCAGGCTAGGGGGCAATGGGGAAGGAGATGAGAGGAGAAGGAGTACGGATGGGAGTCCCAGGTTAGGGGGCAATGGGGAAGGGGATGAGAGGAAAAGGGGTACGGATGGGAGTGCCAGGCTAGGGGGCAATGGGGAAGGAGATGAGAGGAGAAGGGATACGGATGGGAGTGCCAGGTTTGGGGGCAATGGGGAAGGAGATGACAGGAGAAGGGGTACGGATGGGAGTGCCAGGTTAGGGGGCAATGGGGAAGGGGATGAGAGGAGAAGGGGTACGGATGGGAGTGACAGGTTAGGGGGCAATGGGGAAGGAGATGAGAGGAGAAGGTATATGGATGGGAGTCCCAGGTTAGGGGGCAATGGGGAAGGGGATGAGAGGAAAAGGGGTACGGATGGGAGTGCCAGGCTAGGGGGCAATGGGGAAGGAGATGAGAGGAGAAGGGGTACGCATGGGAGTGCTAGATTAGGGGGCAATGGGGAAGGAAATGAGAGGCGAAGGGCTACGGATGGGAGTGCCAGATTAGGGGGCAATGGGGAAGGAGATGAGAGGAGAAGGGGTACGGATGGGAGTGCCAGGTTAGGGGGAAATGGGGAAGGGGATGAGAGGAAAAGGGGTACGGATGGGAGTGCCAGGCTAGGGGGCAATGGGGAAGGAGATGACAGGAGAAGGGGTACGGATGGGAGTGCCAGGTTAGGGGGCAATGGGGAAGGGGATGAGAGGAAAAGGGGTACGGATGGGAGTGCCAGGCTAGGGGGCGATGGGGAAGGAGATGAGAGGAGAAGGGGTACGCATGGGAGTGCTAGATTAGGGGGCAATGGGGAAGGAAATGAGAGGCGAAGGGCTACGGATGGGAGTGCCAGGTTAGGGGGCAATGGGGAAGGAGATGAGAGGAGAAGGGGTACGGATGGGAGTGACAGGTTAGGGGGCAATAGGGAAGGAGATGAGAGGAGAAGGTGTACGGATGGGAGTGCCAGGTTAGGGGGCAATGGGGAAGGACATGAGAGGAGAAGGGGTACGGATGGGAGTGCCAGATTAGGGGGCAATGGGGAAGGAGATGAGAGGCGAAGGGCTACGGATGGGAGTGCCAGGTTAGGGGGCAATGTGGAAGGAGATGAGAGAAGAAGGGGTACGGATGGGAGTGACAGGTTAGGGGGTAATGGGGAAGGAGATGAGAGGAGAAGGGGTACGGATGGGAGTGACAGGTTAGGGAGCAATGGGGAAGGAGATGAGAGGAGAAGGGGTACGGATGGGAGTGCCAGGTTTATTGGGCAATGGGGAAGGAGATGAGAGGAGAAGGGGTACGGATGGGAGTGACAGGTTAGGGGGCAATGGGGAAGGAGATAAGAGGAGAAGGGGTACGGATGGGAGTGACAGGTTAGGGGGCAATGTGGAAGGAGATGAGAGGAGAAGGGGTACGGATGGGAGTGCCAGGTTAGGGGGCAATGGGGAAGGAGATGAGAGGACAAAGGGGTACGGATGGGAGTGACAGGTTAGTGGGCAATGAGGCAGGAGATGGGAGGAGAAGGGGTACGGATGGGAGTGACAGGTTAGGGGGCAATGGGGAAGGAGATGAGGGGAGAAGGGGTACGGATGGGAGTGACAGGTTAGGGGGAAATGGGGAAGGAGATGAGAGGAGAAGGGGTACGGATGGGAGTGCCAGGTTAGGGGGCAATGGGGAAGGAGATGAGAGGAGAAGGGGTACGGATGGGAGTGACAGGTTAGGGGGCAATGGAGAAGGAGATGAGAGGAGAAGGGGTACGGATGGGAGTGACAGGTTAGGGGGCAATGGGGAAGGAGATGAGAGGAGAAGGGGTACGGATGGGAGTGCCAGGTTAGGGGACAATGGGGAAGGAGATGAGGGGAGAAGGGGTACGGATGGGAGTGACAGGTTAGGGGGTAATGGGGAAGGAGATGAGGAGAGAAGGGGTACGGATGGGAGTGACAGGTTAGGGGGCAATGGGGAAGGAGATTAGAGGAAAAGGGGTACGGATGGGAGTGCCAGGTTAGGGGGCAATGTGGAAGGAGATGAGAGAAGAAGGGGTACGGATGGGAGTGACAGGTTAGGGGGAAATGGGGAAGGAGATGAGGGGAGAAGGGGTACGGATGGTAGTGACAGGTTAGGGGGCAATGGGTAAGGAGATGAGGGGAGAAGGGGTACGGATGGGAGTGACAGGTTAGTGGGCAATGGGGAAGGAGATGGGAGGAGAAGGGGTACGGATGGGAGTGACAGGTTAGGGGGCAATGTGGAAGGAGATGAGAGGAGAAGGGGTACGGATGGGAGTAACAGGTTAGGGGGTAATGGGGAAGGAGATGAGAGGAGAAGGGGTACTGATGGGAGTGACAGTTTAGGGGGCAATGGGGAAGGAGATGAGAGGAGAAGGGGTACGGATGGGAGCGCCAGGTTAGGGGGCAATGGGGAATTAGATGAGAGGAGAAGGGGTACGGATGGGAGTACCAGGTTAGGGGCAAATAGTTAAGGACATGAGGGGAGAAGAGGTACGGATGGGAGTGACAGGTTAGGGGGAAATGGGGAAGGAGATGAGAGGAGAAGGGGTACGGATGGGAGCGCCAGGTTAGGGGGCAATGGGGAATTAGATGAGAGGAGAAGGGGTACGGATGGGAGTACCAGGTTAGGGGCAAATAGGTAAGGACATGAGGGGAGAAGAGGTACGGATGGGAGTGACAGGTTCGGGGGAAATGGGGAAGGAGATGAGAGGAGAAGGGGTACGGATGGGAGTGCCAGGTTAGGGGGCAATTGGGAAGGAGATGAGAGGAGAAGGGGTACGCATGGGAGTACCAGGTTAGGGGGAAATGGGTAAGGACATGAAAGGAGAAGGGGTACGGATGAGAGCGACAGGTTAGGGGGCAATGGGGAAGGAGATGAGGGGAGAAGGGGTACGGATGGGAGTGCCAGGTTAGGGGGCAATGGCGAAGGTGATGAGAGGAAAAGGGGTACGGATGGGAGTGCCAGGCTAAGGGGCAATGGGGAAGGAGATGAGAGGAGAAGGGGTACGGATGGGAGCGCCAGATTAGGGGGCAATGGGGAAGGAGATAAGAGTAGAAGGGGTACGGATGGGAGTGACAGGTTAGGGGGCAATGGGGAAGGAGATGAGAGGAGAAGGGGTACGGATGGGAGTGCCAGGTTAGGGGGCAATGGGGAAGGAGATGAGAGGAGAAGGGGTACGGATGGGAGTGACAGGTTAGGGGGCAATGGAGAAGGAGATGAGAGGAGAAGGGGTACGGATGGGAGTGACATGTTAGGCGGTAATGGGGAAGGAGATGAGAGGAGAAGGGGTACGGATGGGAGTGACAGGTTAGGGGGCAATGGGGAAGGCGATGAGGCGAGAAGGGGTACGGATGGGAGTGACAGGTTAGGGGGCAATGGGTAAGGAGATGAGGGGAGAAGGGGTACGGATGGGAGTGACAGGTTAGGGGGCAATGGGGAAGGAGATGAGAGGAGAAGGGGTACGGATGGGAGTGACAGGTTGTGGGGCAATGGGGAAGGAGATGAGAGGAGAAGGGGTACGGATGGGAGTGACAGGTTAGGGGGCAATGGGGAAGGCGATGAGGAGAGAAGGGGTACGGATGGGAGTGACAGTTTAGGGGGCAATGGGTAAGGAGATGAGGGGAGAAGGGGTACGGATGGGAGTGACAGGTTAGGGGGCAATGGGGAAGGAGATGAGAGGAGAAGTGGTACGGATGGGAGTGCCAGGTTAGGGGGCAATGGGGAAGGAGATGAGAAGAGAAGGGGTACGGATGGGAGTGACAGGTTAGGAGGAAATGGGAAAAGAGATGAGAGGAGAAGGGGTACGGATGGGAGTGCCAGGTTAGGGGGCAATTGGGAAGGAGGTGAGAGGAGAAGGGGTACGGATGGGAGTGCCAGGTTAGGGGGCAATGGGGAAGGAGATGAGAAGAGAAGGGGTACGGATGGGAGTACCAGGTTAGGGGCAAATAGTTAAGGACATGAGGGGAGAAGAGGTACGGATGGGAGTGACAGGTTAGGGGGCAATGGGGAAGGAGATGAGAGAAGAAGAGGTACGGATTGGAGTGACAGGTTAGTGGGCAATGGGGAAGGAGATGAGAGGAGAAGGGGTACGGATGGGAGTGCCAGGTTAGGGGGCAATGGGGAAAGAGATGAGCGGAGAATGGGTACGGATGGGAGTGACAGGTTAGGGGGAAATGGGGAAGGAGATGAGAGGAGAAGGGGTACGGATGGGAGTGCCAGGTTAGGGGGCAATGGGGAAGGAGATGAGAGGAGAAGGGGTACGGATGGGAGTGACAGGTTAGGGGGAAATGGGGAAGGAGATGAGAGGAGAAAGGGTACGGATGGGAGTGCCAGGTTAGGGGGCCATGGGGAAGGAGATGAGAGGAGAAGGGGTACGGATGGGAGTGCCAGGTTAGGGGGAAATGGGGAAGGAGATGAGAAGAGAAGGGGTACGGATGGGAGTGCCAGGTTAGGGGGAAATGGGGAAGGAGATGAGAGGAGAAAGGGTACGGATGGGAGTGACAGGTTAGGGCGCAATGGGGAAGGAGATGAGAGTAGAAGGGGTACGGATGGGAGTGCCGGGTTAGGAGGCAATGGGGAAGGAGATGAGAGGAGAATGGGTACGGATGGGAGTGACAGGTTAGGGCGCAATGGGGAAGGAGATGAGAGTAGAAGGGGTACGGATGGGAGTGCCAGGTTAGGGGGCAATGGAGAAGGAGATGGAAGGAGAAGGGGTACGGATGGGAGTGCCAGGTTAGGGGGCAATGGGGAAGGAGATGAGAGGAGAAGGGGTACGGATGGGAGTGCCAGGTTAGGGGGAAATGGGGAAGGAGATGAGAGGAGAAAGGGTACGGATGGGAGTGGCAGGTTAGGGCGCAATGGGGAAGGCGATGAGAGTAGAAGGGGTACGGATGGGAGTGCCGGGTTAGGAGGCAATGGGGAAGGAGATGAGAGGAGAATGGGTACGGATGGGAGTGACAGGTTAGGGCGCAATGGGGAAGGAGATGAGAGTAGAAGGGGTACGGATGGGAGTGCCAGGTTTATTGGGCAATGGGGAAGGAGATGAGAGGAGAAGGGGTACGGATGGGAGTGACAGGTTAGTGGGCAATGGGGAAGGAGATGGAAGGAGAAGGGGTACGGATGGGGGTGCCAGGTTAGGGGGCAATGGGGAAGGACATGAGAGGAGAAGGGGTACGGATGGGAGTGCCAGGTTAGGGGGCAATGGGGATGAACATGAGGGGAGAAAAGGTACGGATGGGAGTGACTGGTTAGGGGGCAATGGGGAAGGAGATGAGAGAAGAAGGGGTACGGATGGGAGTGACAGGTTAGGACGCAATGGGAAGGAGATGAGAGTAGAAGGGGTACGGATGGGAGTGCCGGGTTAGGAGGCAATGGGGAAGGAGATGAGAGGAGAATGGGATACGGATGGGAATGCCAGGTTTATTGGGCAATGGGGAAGGAGATGAGAGGAGAAGGGGTACGGATGGGAGTGACAGGTTAGTGGGCAATGGGGAAGGAGATGGAAGGAGAAGGGGTACGGATGGGAGTGCCAGGTTAGGGGGCAATGGGGAAGGAGATGAGAGGAGAAGGGGTACGGATGGGAGTGCCAGGTTAGGGGGCAATGGGGAAGGAGATGAGAAGAGAAGGGGTACGGATGGGGGTGCCAGGTTAGGGGGCAATGGGGAAGGAGATGAGAGGAGAAGGGGTACGGATGGGAGTGCCAGGTGAGGGGGCAATGGGGAAAGAGATGAGAGGAGAAGGGGTACGGATGGGAGTGCCAGGTTAGGGGGCAATGAGGAAGGAGATGAGAGGAGAAGGGGTACGGATGGGAGTGACAGGTTAGGGGGCAATGGGGAAGGAGATGAGGGGAGAAGGGGTACGGATGGGAGTGACAGGTTAGGGGGTAATGGGGAAGGAGATGAGGGGAGAAGGGGTACGGATGGGAGTGACAGGTTAGGGGGTAATGGGGAAGGAGATGAGAAGAGAAGGGGTACGGATGGGGGTGCCAGGTTAGGGGGCAATGGGGAAGGAGATGAGAGGAGAACGGGGGTACGGATGGGGGTGCCAGGTTAGGGGGCAATGGGGAAGGAGATGAGAGGAGAAGGGGTACGGATGGGAGTGCCAGGTTAGGGGGCAATGAGGAAGGAGATGAGAGGAGAAAGGGTACGGATGGGAGTGCCAGGTTAGGGGGCAATGGGGAAGGAGATGAGAAGAGAAGGGGTACGGATGGGGGTGCCAGGTTAGGGGGCAATGGGGAAGGAGATGAGAGGAGAAGGGGTACGGATGGAAGTGCCAGGTTAGGGGGTAATGGGGAAGGAGATGAGAGGAGAAGGGGTACGGATGGGAGTGACAGGTTAGGGGGCAATGGGGAAGGAGATGAGAGGAGAAGGGGTACGGATGGGAGTGCCAGGTTAGGGGGCAATGGGGAAGGAGATGAGGGGAGAAGGGGTACGGATGGGAGTGACAGGTTAGGGGGCAATGGGGAAGGAGATGAGAGGAGAAGGGGTACGGATGGGAGTGCCAGGTTAGGGGACAATGGGGAAGGAGATGAGGGGAGAAGGGGTACGGATGGGAGTGACAGGTTAGGGGGTAATGGGGAAGGAGATGAGGAGAGAAAGAGTACGGATGGGAGTGCCAGGTTAGGGGGCAATGGGGAAGGAGATGAGAGGAGAAGGGGTACGGATGGGAGTGACAGGTTAGGGGGCAATGGGGAAGGAGATGAGAGGAGAAGGGGTACGGATGGGAGTGCCAGGTTAGGGGGCAATGGGGAAGGAGATGAGAAGAGAAGGGGTATGGATGGGGGTGCCAGGTTAGGGGGCAATGGGGAAGGAGATGAGAGGAGAAGGGGTACGGATGGAAGTGCCAGGTTAGGGGGTAATGGGGAAGGAGATGAGAGGAGAAGGGGTACGGATGGGAGTGCCAGGTTAGGGGGCAATGGGGAAGGAGATGAGAGGAGAAGGGGTACGGATGGGAGTGCCAGGTTAGGGGACAATGGGGAAGGAGATGAGGGGAGAAGGGGTACGGATGGGAGTGACAGGTTAGGGGGTAATGGGGAAGGAGATGAGGAGAGAAAGAGTACGGATGGGAGTGCCAGGTTAGGGGGCAATGGGGAAGGAGATGAGAGGAGAAGGGGTACGGATGGGAGTGCCAGGTTAGGGGGCAATGGGGAAGGAGATGAGAGGAGAAGGGGTACGGATGGGAGTGCCAGGTTAGGGGACAATGGGGAAGGAGATGAGGGGAGAAGGGGTACGGATGGGAGTGACAGGTTAGGGGGTAATGGGGAAGGAGATGAGGAGAGAAAGAGTACGGATTGGAGTGCCAGGTTAGGGGGCAATGGGGAAGGAGATTAGAGGAAAAGGGGTACGGATGGGAGTGCCAGGTTAGGGGGCAATGGGGAAGGAGATGAGAGGAGAAGGGGTACGGATGGGAGAGACAGGTTAGGGGGAAATGGGGAAGGAGATGAGGGGAGAGGGGGTACAAATGGTAGTGACAGGTTAGGGGGCAATGGGTAAGGAGATGAGGGGAGAAGGGGTACTGATGGGAGTGACAGGTTAGTGGGCAATGGGGAAGAAGATGGGAGGAGAAGCGGTACGGATGGGAGTGCCAGGTTAGGGGGCAATGGGGAAGGAGATGAGGGGAGAAAAGTTACGGATGGGAGTGACAGGTTAGGGGGCAATGGGGAAGGAGATGAGAAAAGAAGGGGTACGGATGGGAGTGACAGGTTAGGGCGCAATGGGGAAGGAGATGAGAGTAGAAGGGGTACGGTTGGGAGTGCCGGGTTAGGAGGCAATGGGGAAGGAGATGAGAGGAGAATGGGATACGGATGGGAGTGCCAGGTTTATTGGGCAATGGGGAAGGAGATGAGAGGAGAAGGGGTACGGATGGGAGTGACAGGTTAGTGGGCAATAGGGAAGGAGATGGAAGGAGAAGGGGTACGGATGGGAGTGCCAGGTTAGGGGGCAATGGGGAAGGAGATGAGAGGAGAAGGGGTACGGATGGGAGTGCCAGGTTAGGGGGTAATGGGGAAGGAGATGAGAGGGGAAGGGGTACGGATGGGAGTGCCAGGTTAGGGGGCAATGAGGAAGGAGATGAGAGGAGAAGGGGTACGGATGGGAGTGCCAGGTTAGGGGGCAATGTGGAAGGAGATGAGAGGAGAAGGGGTACGGATGGGAGTGACAGGTTAGGGGGCAATGGGGAAGGAGATAAGAGGAGAAGGGGTACGGATGGGAGTGACAGGTAAGGGGGCAATGGGTAAGGAGATGAGGAGAGAAGGGGTACGGATGGGAGTGCCAGGTTAGGGGGTAATGGGGAAGGAGATGAGAGGAGAAGGGGTACGGATGGGAGTGCCAGGTTAGGGGGCAATGGGGAAGGAGATGAGAAGAGAAGGGGTACGGATGGGGGTGCCACGTTAGGGGGCAATGGGGAAGGAGATGAGAAGAGAAGGGGTACGGATGGGAGTGCCAGGTTAGGGGGCAATGGGGAAGGAGATGAGAGGAGAAGGGGTACGGATGGGAGTGCCAGGTTAGGGGGCAATGGGGAAGGAGATGAGAGGAGAAGGTGTACGGATGGGAGTGCCAGGTTAGGGGGCAATGGGGAAGGAGATGAGAGGAGAAGGGGTACGGATGGGAGTGCCAGGTTAGGGGGTAATGGGGAAGGAGATGAGAGGAGAAGGGGTACGGCTGGGAGTGCCAGGTTAGGGGGCAATGAGGAAGGAGATGAGAGGAGTAGGGGTACGGATGGGAGTGACAGGTTAGGGGGCAATGGGGAAGGAGATGAGGGGAGAAGGGGTACGGATGGGAGTGCCAGGTTAGGGGGTAATGGAGAAGGAGATGAGGGGAGAAGGGGTACGGATGGGAGTGCCAGGTTAGGGGGCAATGGGGAAGGAGATGAGAGGAGAAGGGGTACGGATGGGAGTGCCAGGTTAGGGGACAATGGGGAAGGAGATGAGGGGAGAAGGGGTACGGATGGGAGTGCCAGGTTAGGGGGTAATGGGGAAGGAGATGAGGGGAGAAGGGGTACGGATGGGAGTGCCAGGTTAGGGGATAATGGGGAAGGAGATGAGGGGAGAAGGGGTACGGATGGGAGTGCCAGGTTAGGGGACAATGGGGAAGGAGATGAGGGGAGAAGGGGTACGGATGGGAGTGCCAGGTTAGGGGGTAATGGGGAAGGAGATGAGGGGAGAAGGGGTACGGATGGGAGTGCCAGGTTAGGGGGCAATGGGGAAGGAGATGAGAGGAGAAGGGGTACGGATGGGAGTGCCAGGTTAGGGGACAATGGGGAAGGAGATGAGGGGAGAAGGGGTACGGATGGGAGTGCCAGGTTAGTGGGTAATGGGGAAGGAGATGAGGAGAGAAGGGGTACGGATGGGAGTGCCAGGTTAGGGGGCAATGGGGAAGGAGATTAGAGAAAAAGGGGTACGGATGGGAGTGCCAGGTTAGGGGGCAATGGGGAAGGAGATGAGAGGAGAAGGGGTACGGATGGGAGTGACAGGTTAGGGGGAAATGGGGAAGGAGATGAGGGGAGAAGGGGTACGGATGGTAGTGACAGGTTAGGGGGCAATGGGTAAGGAGATGAGGGGAGAAGGGGTACGGGTGGGAGTGACAGGTTAGTGGGCAATGGGGAAGGAGATGGGAGGAGAAGGGGTACGGATGGGAGTGCCAGCTTAGAGGGCAATGTGGAAGGAGATGAGAGGAGAAGGGTTACGGATGGGAGTGACAGGTTAGGGGGTAATGGGGAAGGAGATGAGAGGAGAAGGGGTACGGATGGGAGTGCCAGGTTAGGGGGCAATGGGGAAGGAGATGAGAGGAGAAGGGGTACGGATGGGAGTGACTGGTTAGGGGGCAATGGGGTAGGAGATGAGAGGAGAAGGGGTACGGATGGGAGTGACAGGTTAGGGGGCAATGGGGAAGGAGATGAGACGAGAAAGGGTACGGATGGGAGTGCCAGGTTAGGGGCAATGGGGAAGGAGATGAGAGGAGAAGGGGTACGGATGGGAGCGCCAGGTTAGGGGGCAATGGGGAATTAGATGAGAGGAGAAGGGGTACGGATGGGAGTACCAGGTTAGGGGCAAATAGGTAAGGACATGAGGGGAGAAGGGGTACGGATGGTAGTGACAGGTTAGGGGGCAATGGGTAAGGAGATGAGGGGAGAAGGGGTACGGATGGGAGTGACAGGTTAGGGGGCAATGGGGAAGGAGATGAGAGGAGAAGGGGTACGGATGGGAGCGCCAGGTTAGGGGGCAATGGGGAATTAGATGAGAGGAGAAGGGGTACGGATGGGAGTACCAGGTTAGGGGCAAATAGGTAAGGACATGAGGGGAGAAGGGGTACGGATGGTAGTGACAGGTTAGGGGGCAATGGGTAAGGAGATGAGGGGAGAAGGGGTACGGATGGGAGTGACAGGTTAGGGGGCAATGGGGAAGGAGATGAGAGGCGAAGGGCTACGGATGGGAGTGCCAGGTTAGGGGGCAATGGGGAAGGAGATGAGAGGAGAAGGGGTACGGATGGGAGTAACAGGTTAGGGGGCAATGGGGAAGGAGATGAGAGGAGAAGGGGTACGGATGGGAGTGCCAGGTTAGGGGGCAATGGGGAAGGAGATGAGAGGAGAAGGGGTACGGATGGGAGTGCCAGATTAGGGGGCAATGGGGAAGGAGATGAGAGGCGAAGGGCTACGGATGGGAGTGCCAGGTTAGGGGGCAATGGGGAAGGAGATGAGAGGAGAAGGGGTACGGATGGGAGTGACAGGTTAGGGGGCAATGGGGAAGGAGATAAGAGGAGAAGGGGTACGGATGGGAGTGCCAGGTTAGGGGGCAATGTGGAAGGAGATGAGAGGAGAAGGGGTACGGATGGGAGTGCCAGGTTAGGGGGCAATGGGGAAGGAGATGAGAGGAGAAGGTGTGCGGATGGGAGTGCCAGTTTAGGGGGCAGTGGGGAAGATGAGAGGAGAAGGGGTGCGGATGGGAGTGCCAGGTTAGGGGGCAATGGGGAAGGAGATGAGAGGAGAAGGGGTACGGATGGGAGTACCAGGTTAGGGGCAAATAGGTAAGGACATGAGGGGAGAAGAGGTACGATGGGAGTGACAGGTTAGTGGGCAATGGGGAAGGAGATGAGGCGAGAAGGGGTACGGATGGGAGTGCCAGGCTAGGGGGCAATGGGGAAGGAGATGAGAGGAGAAGGGGTACGGATGGGAGTGCCAGATTAGGGGGCAATGGGGAAGGAGATGAGAGGCGAAGGGCTACGGATGGGAGTGCCAGGTTAGGGGGCAATGGGGAAGGAGATGAGAGGAGAAGGGGTACGGATGGGAGTGACAGGTTAGGGGGCAATGGGGAAGGAGATGAGAGGAGAAGGGGTACGGATGGGAGTGCCAGGTTAGGGGGCAATGGGGAAGGAGATGAGAGGAGAAGGGGTACGGATGGGAGTGCCAGATTAGGGGGCAATGGGGAAGGAGATGAGAGGCGAAGGGCTACGGATGGGAGTGCCAGGTTAGGGGGCAATGGGGAAGGAGATGAGAGGAGAAGGGGTACGGATGGGAGTGCCGGGTTAGGAGGCAATGGGGAAGGAGATGAGAGGAGAATGGGGTACGGATGGGAGTGCCAGGTTTATTGGGCAATGGGGAAGGAAATGAGAGCACAAGGGGTACGGATGGGAGTGACAGGTTAGGGGGCAATGGGGAAGGAGATGAGAGGAGAACGGGTACGGATGGGAGTGACAGGTTAGGGGGCAATGTGGAAGGAGATGAGAGGAGAAGGGGTACGGATGGGAGTGCCAGGTTAGGGGGCAATGGGGAAGGAGATGAGAGGAGAAGGGTTACGGATGGGAGTGACAGGTTAGGGGGCAATGGGGAAGGAGATGAGAGGAGAAGGGGTACGGATGGGAGTGCCAGGTGAGGGGGCAATGGAGAAGGGAATGAGAGGAAAAGGGGTACGGATGGGAGTGCCAGGCTAGGGGGCAATGGGGAAGGAGATGAGAGGAGAAGGAGTACGGATGGGAGTCCCAGGTTAGGGGGCAATGGGGAAGGGGATGAGAGGAAAAGGGGTACGGATGGGAGTGCCAGGCTAGGGGGCAATGGGGAAGGAGATGAGAGGAGAAGGGATACTAATGGGAGTGCCAGGTTTGGGGGCAATGGGGAAGGAGATGACAGGAGAAGGGGTACGGATGGGAGTGCCAGGTTAGGGGGCAATGGGGAAGGGGATGAGAGGAGAAGGGGTACGGATGGGAGTGACAGGTTAGGGGGCAATGGGGAAGGAGATGAGAGGAGAAGGTGTATGGATGGGAGTCCCAGGTTAGGGGGCAATGGGGAAGGGGATGAGAGGAAAAGGGGTACGGATGGGAGTGCCAGGCTAGGGGGCAATGGGGAAGGAGATGAGAGGAGAAGGGGTACGCATGGGAGTGCTAGATTAGGGGGCAATGGGGAAGGAAATGAGAGGCGAAGGGCTACGGATGGGAGTGCCAGATTAGGGGGCAATGGGGAAGGAGATGAGAGGAGAAGGGGTACGGATGGGAGTGCCAGGTTAGGGGGCAATGGGGAAGGGGATGAGAGGAAAAGGGGTACGGATGGGAGTGCCAGGCTAGGGGGCAATGGGGAAGGAGATGACAGGAGAAGGGGTACGGATGGGAGTGCCAGGTTAGGGGGCAATGGGGAAGGGGATGAGAGGAAAAGGGGTACGGATGGGAGTGCCAGGCTAGGGGGCAATGGGGAAGGAGATGAGAGGAGAAGGGGTACGCATGGGAGTGCTAGATTAGGGGGCAATGGGGAAGGAAATGAGAGGCGAAGGGCTACGGATGGGAGTGCCAGGTTAGGGGGCAATGGGGAAGGAGATGAGAGGAGAAGGGGTACGGATGGGAGTGACAGGTTAGGGGGCAATAGGGAAGGAGATGAGAGGAGAAGGTGTACGGATGGGAGTGCCAGGTTAGGGGGCAATGGGGAAGGACATGAGAGGAGAAGGGGTACGGATGGGAGTGCCAGATTAGGGGGCAATGGGGAAGGAGATGAGAGGCGAAGGGCTACGGATGGGAGTGCCAGGTTAGGGGGCAATGTGGAAGGAGATGAGAGAAGAAGGGGTACGGATGGGAGTGACAGGTTAGGGGGTAATGGGGAAGGAGATGAGAGGAGAAGGGGTACGGATGGGAGTGACAGGTTAGGGAGCAATGGGGAAGGAGATGAGAGGAGAAGGGGTACGGATGGGAGTGCCAGGTTTATTGGGCAATGGGGAAGGAGATGAGAGGAGAAGGGATACGGATGGGAGTGACAGGTTAGGGGGCAATGGGGAAGGAGATAAGAGGAGAAGGGGTACGGATGGGAGTGACAGGTTAGTGGGCAATGTGGAAGGAGATGAGAGGAGAAGGGGTACGGATGGGAGTGCCAGGTTAGGGGGCAATGGGGAAGGAGATGAGAGGACAAAGGGGTACGGATGGGAGTGACAGGTTAGTGGGCAATGGGGCAGGAGATGGGAGGAGAAGGGGTACGGATGGGAGTGACAGGTTAAGGGGCAATGGGGAAGGAGATGAGGGGAGAAGGGGTACGGATGGGAGTGACAGGTTAGGGGGCAATGGGGAAGGAGATGAGAGGAGAAGGGGTACGGATGGGAGTGCCAGGTTAGGGGGCAATGAGGAAGGAGATGAGAGGAGTAGGGGTACGGATGGGAGTGACAGGTTAGGGGGCAATGGGGAAGGAGATGAGGGGAGAAGGGGTACGGATGGGAGTGCCAGGTTAGGGGGTAATGGAGAAGGAGATGAGGGGAGAAGGGGTACGGATGGGAGTGCCAGGTTAGGGGGCAATGGGGAAGGAGATGAGAGGAGAAGGGGTACGGATGGGAGTGCCAGGTTAGGGGACAATGGGGAAGGAGATGAGGGGAGAAGGGGTACGGATGGGAGTGCCAGGTTAGGGGGTAATGGGGAAGGAGATGAGGGGAGAAGGGGTACGGATGGGAGTGCCAGGTTAGGGGATAATGGGGAAGGAGATGAGGGGAGAAGGGGTACGGATGGGAGTGCCAGGTTAGGGGACAATGGGGAAGGAGATGAGGGGAGAAGGGGTACGGATGGGAGTGCCAGGTTAGGGGGTAATGGGGAAGGAGATGAGGGGAGAAGGGGTACGGATGGGAGTGCCAGGTTAGGGGGCAATGGGGAAGGAGATGAGAGGAGAAGGGGTACGGATGGGAGTGCCAGGTTAGGGGACAATGGGGAAGGAGATGAGGGGAGAAGGGGTACGGATGGGAGTGCCAGGTTAGTGGGTAATGGGGAAGGAGATGAGGAGAGAAGGGGTACGGATGGGAGTGCCAGGTTAGGGGGCAATGGGGAAGGAGATTAGAGAAAAAGGGGTACGGATGGGAGTGCCAGGTTAGGGGGCAATGGGGAAGGAGATGAGAGGAGAAGGGGTACGGATGGGAGTGACAGGTTAGGGGGAAATGGGGAAGGAGATGAGGGGAGAAGGGGTACGGATGGTAGTGACAGGTTAGGGGGCAATGGGTAAGGAGATGAGGGGAGAAGGGGTACGGATGGGAGTGACAGGTTAGTGGGCAATGGGGAAGGAGATGGGAGGAGAAGGGGTACGGATGGGAGTGCCAGCTTAGAGGGCAATGTGGAAGGAGATGAGAGGAGAAGGGTTACGGATGGGAGTGACAGGTTAGGGGGTAATGGGGAAGGAGATGAGAGGAGAAGGGGTACGGATGGGAGTGCCAGGTTAGGGGGCAATGGGGAAGGAGATGAGAGGAGAAGGGGTACGGATGGGAGTGACTGGTTAGGGGGCAATGGGGTAGGAGATGAGAGGAGAAGGGGTACGGATGGGAGTGACAGGTTAGGGGGCAATGGGGAAGGAGATGAGACGAGAAAGGGTACGGATGGGAGTGCCAGGTTAGGGGCAATGGGGAAGGAGATGAGAGGAGAAGGGGTACGGATGGGAGCGCCAGGTTAGGGGGCAATGGGGAATTAGATGAGAGGAGAAGGGGTACGGATGGGAGTACCAGGTTAGGGGCAAATAGGTAAGGACATGAGGGGAGAAGGGGTACGGATGGTAGTGACAGGTTAGGGGGCAATGGGTAAGGAGATGAGGGGAGAAGGGGTACGGATGGGAGTGACAGGTTAGGGGGCAATGGGGAAGGAGATGAGAGGAGAAGGGGTACGGATGGGAGCGCCAGGTTAGGGGGCAATGGGGAATTAGATGAGAGGAGAAGGGGTACGGATGGGAGTACCAGGTTAGGGGCAAATAGGTAAGGACATGAGGGGAGAAGGGGTACGGATGGTAGTGACAGGTTAGGGGGCAATGGGTAAGGAGATGAGGGGAGAAGGGGTACGGATGGGAGTGACAGGTTAGGGGGCAATGGGGAAGGAGATGAGAGGCGAAGGGCTACGGATGGGAGTGCCAGGTTAGGGGGCAATGGGGAAGGAGATGAGAGGAGAAGGGGTACGGATGGGAGTAACAGGTTAGGGGGCAATGGGGAAGGAGATGAGAGGAGAAGGGGTACGGATGGGAGTGCCAGGTTAGGGGGCAATGGGGAAGGAGATGAGAGGAGAAGGGGTACGGATGGGAGTGCCAGATTAGGGGGCAATGGGGAAGGAGATGAGAGGCGAAGGGCTACGGATGGGAGTGCCAGGTTAGGGGGCAATGGGGAAGGAGATGAGAGGAGAAGGGGTACGGATGGGAGTGACAGGTTAGGGGGCAATGGGGAAGGAGATAAGAGGAGAAGGGGTACGGATGGGAGTGCCAGGTTAGGGGGCAATGTGGAAGGAGATGAGAGGAGAAGGGGTACGGATGGGAGTGCCAGGTTAGGGGGCAATGGGGAAGGAGATGAGAGGAGAAGGTGTGCGGATGGGAGTGCCAGTTTAGGGGGCAGTGGGGAAGATGAGAGGAGAAGGGGTGCGGATGGGAGTGCCAGGTTAGGGGGCAATGGGGAAGGAGATGAGAGGAGAAGGGGTACGGATGGGAGTACCAGGTTAGGGGCAAATAGGTAAGGACATGAGGGGAGAAGAGGTACGATGGGAGTGACAGGTTAGTGGGCAATGGGGAAGGAGATGAGGCGAGAAGGGGTACGGATGGGAGTGCCAGGCTAGGGGGCAATGGGGAAGGAGATGAGAGGAGAAGGGGTACGGATGGGAGTGCCAGATTAGGGGGCAATGGGGAAGGAGATGAGAGGCGAAGGGCTACGGATGGGAGTGCCAGGTTAGGGGGCAATGGGGAAGGAGATGAGAGGAGAAGGGGTACGGATGGGAGTGACAGGTTAGGGGGCAATGGGGAAGGAGATGAGAGGAGAAGGGGTACGGATGGGAGTGCCAGGTTAGGGGGCAATGGGGAAGGAGATGAGAGGAGAAGGGGTACGGATGGGAGTGCCAGATTAGGGGGCAATGGGGAAGGAGATGAGAGGCGAAGGGCTACGGATGGGAGTGCCAGGTTAGGGGGCAATGGGGAAGGAGATGAGAGGAGAAGGGGTACGGATGGGAGTGCCGGGTTAGGAGGCAATGGGGAAGGAGATGAGAGGAGAATGGGGTACGGATGGGAGTGCCAGGTTTATTGGGCAATGGGGAAGGAAATGAGAGCACAAGGGGTACGGATGGGAGTGACAGGTTAGGGGGCAATGGGGAAGGAGATGAGAGGAGAACGGGTACGGATGGGAGTGACAGGTTAGGGGGCAATGTGGAAGGAGATGAGAGGAGAAGGGGTACGGATGGGAGTGCCAGGTTAGGGGGCAATGGGGAAGGAGATGAGAGGAGAAGGGTTACGGATGGGAGTGACAGGTTAGGGGGCAATGGGGAAGGAGATGAGAGGAGAAGGGGTACGGATGGGAGTGCCAGGTGAGGGGGCAATGGAGAAGGGAATGAGAGGAAAAGGGGTACGGATGGGAGTGCCAGGCTAGGGGGCAATGGGGAAGGAGATGAGAGGAGAAGGAGTACGGATGGGAGTCCCAGGTTAGGGGGCAATGGGGAAGGGGATGAGAGGAAAAGGGGTACGGATGGGAGTGCCAGGCTAGGGGGCAATGGGGAAGGAGATGAGAGGAGAAGGGATACTAATGGGAGTGCCAGGTTTGGGGGCAATGGGGAAGGAGATGACAGGAGAAGGGGTACGGATGGGAGTGCCAGGTTAGGGGGCAATGGGGAAGGGGATGAGAGGAGAAGGGGTACGGATGGGAGTGACAGGTTAGGGGGCAATGGGGAAGGAGATGAGAGGAGAAGGTGTATGGATGGGAGTCCCAGGTTAGGGGGCAATGGGGAAGGGGATGAGAGGAAAAGGGGTACGGATGGGAGTGCCAGGCTAGGGGGCAATGGGGAAGGAGATGAGAGGAGAAGGGGTACGCATGGGAGTGCTAGATTAGGGGGCAATGGGGAAGGAAATGAGAGGCGAAGGGCTACGGATGGGAGTGCCAGATTAGGGGGCAATGGGGAAGGAGATGAGAGGAGAAGGGGTACGGATGGGAGTGCCAGGTTAGGGGGCAATGGGGAAGGGGATGAGAGGAAAAGGGGTACGGATGGGAGTGCCAGGCTAGGGGGCAATGGGGAAGGAGATGACAGGAGAAGGGGTACGGATGGGAGTGCCAGGTTAGGGGGCAATGGGGAAGGGGATGAGAGGAAAAGGGGTACGGATGGGAGTGCCAGGCTAGGGGGCAATGGGGAAGGAGATGAGAGGAGAAGGGGTACGCATGGGAGTGCTAGATTAGGGGGCAATGGGGAAGGAAATGAGAGGCGAAGGGCTACGGATGGGAGTGCCAGGTTAGGGGGCAATGGGGAAGGAGATGAGAGGAGAAGGGGTACGGATGGGAGTGACAGGTTAGGGGGCAATAGGGAAGGAGATGAGAGGAGAAGGTGTACGGATGGGAGTGCCAGGTTAGGGGGCAATGGGGAAGGACATGAGAGGAGAAGGGGTACGGATGGGAGTGCCAGATTAGGGGGCAATGGGGAAGGAGATGAGAGGCGAAGGGCTACGGATGGGAGTGCCAGGTTAGGGGGCAATGTGGAAGGAGATGAGAGAAGAAGGGGTACGGATGGGAGTGACAGGTTAGGGGGTAATGGGGAAGGAGATGAGAGGAGAAGGGGTACGGATGGGAGTGACAGGTTAGGGAGCAATGGGGAAGGAGATGAGAGGAGAAGGGGTACGGATGGGAGTGCCAGGTTTATTGGGCAATGGGGAAGGAGATGAGAGGAGAAGGGATACGGATGGGAGTGCCAGGTTAGGGGGCAATGGGGAAGGAGATGAGAGGACAAAGGGGTACGGATGGGAGTGACAGGTTAGTGGGCAATGGGGCAGGAGATGGGAGGAGAAGGGGTACGGATGGGAGTGACAGGTTAAGGGGCAATGGGGAAGGAGATGAGGGGAGAAGGGGTACGGATGGGAGTGACAGGTTAGGGGGCAATGGGGAAGGAGATGAGAGGAGAAGGGGTACGGATGGGAATGCCAGGTTAGGGGGCAATGTGGAAGGAGATGAGAGGAGAAGGGGTACGGATGGAGTGACAGGTTAGGGGGTAATGGGGAAGGAGATGAGAGGAGAAGGGGTACGGATGGGAGTGCCAGGTTAGGGGGCAATGGGGAAGGAGATGAGAGGAGAAGGGGTACGGATGGGAGTGACAGGTTAGGGGGCAATGGGGAAGGAGATGAGAGGGGAAGGGGTACGGATGGGAGTGACAGGTTAGGGGGCAATGGGGAAGGAGATGAGACGAGAAAGGGTACGGATGGGAGTGCCAGGTTAGGGGGCAATGGGGAAGGAGATGAGAGGAGAAGGGGTACGGATGGGAGTGCCAGGTTAGGGGGCAATGGGAAAGGAGATGAGAGGAGAAGGGGTACGGATGGGAGTACCAGGTTAGGGGCAAATAGGTAAGGACATGAGGGGAGAAGGGGTACCGATGGGAGTGACAGGTTAGGGGGCAATGGGGAAGGAGATGAGATGAGAAGGGGTACGGATGGGAGTGACAGGTTAGGGGGCAATGGGTAAGGAGATGAGAGGAGAAGGGATACGGATGGGAGTGACAGGTTAGAGGGCAATGGGGAAGGAGATGAGAGGAGAAGGAATACGGATGGGAGTGCCAGGTTAGGGGTGCAATGGGGAAGGAGATGAGAAGAGAAGGGGTACGGATGGGAGTGCCAGGTTAGGGGGAAATGGGGAAGGAGATGAGAGGAGAAGGGGTACGGATGGGTGTGCTAGGTTAGGGGGCAATGGGGGAGGAGATGAGAGGAGAAGGGGTACGGATGGGGGTAACAGGTTAAGGAGAAGTGGGTAAGGACATGAGGGGAGAAGGGGTACGGATGGGAGTGACAGGTTAGGGGGCAATGGGGAAGGAGATGAGGGGAGAAGGGGTACGGATGGGAGCGCCAGGTTGGGGGGCAATGGGCAAGGAGATGAGGGGAGGAGGGGTACGGATGGGAGTGCCAGGTTAGGGGGCAATGGAGAAGGGGATGAGAGGAATAGGGGTACGGATGGGAGTGCCAGGCTAGGGGGCAATGGGGAAGGAGATGAGAGGAGAAGGGGTACGGATGGGAGTGCCAGGTTAGGGAGCAATGGTGAAGGAGATGAGAGGAGAAGGGGTACGGATGGGAGTGCCAGGTTTATTGGGCAATGGGGAAGGAGATGAGAGCAGAAGGGGTACGGATGGGAGTGCCAGGTTAGGTGGAAATGGGGAAGGAGATGAGAGGAGAAGGGGTACGGATGGGTGTGCCAGGTTAGGGGGCAATGGGGGAGGAGATGAGAGGAGAAGGGGTACGGATGGGAGTAACAGGTTAAGGGGAAGTGGGTAAGGACATGAGGGGAGAAGGGGTACGGATGGGAGTGCCAGGTTAGGGGGCAATGGGGAAGGAGATGAGGGGAGAAGGGGTACGGATGGGAGTGACAGGTTAGGGGGTAATGGGGAAGGAGATGAGGAGAGAAGGGGTACGGATGGGAGTGCCAGGTTTATTGGGCAATGGGGAAGGAGATGAGAGGAGAAGGGGTACGGATGGGAGTGACAGGTTAGTGGGCAATGGGGCAGGAGATGGGAGGAGAAGGGGTACGGATGGGAGTGACAGGTTAGGGGGCAATGGGGAAGGAGATGAGGGGAGAAGGGGTACGGATGGGAGTGACAGGTTAGGGGGCAATGGGGAAGGAGATGAGAGGAGAAGGGGTACGGATGGGAGTGCCAGGTTAGGGGGCAATGTGGAAGGAGATGAGAGGAGAAGGGGTACGGATGGAGTGACAGGTTAGGGGGTAATGGGGAAGGAGATGAGAGGAGAAGGGGTACGGATGGGAGTGTCAGGCTAGGGGGCAATGGGGAAGGAGATGAGAGGAGAAGGGGTACGGATGGGAGTGCCAGGTTAGGGAGCAATGGTGAAGGAGATGAGAGGAGAAGGGGTACGGATGGGAGTGCCAGGTT
This sequence comes from Arenicola marina, assembly GCA_964019135.1. Lineage (NCBI taxonomy): Eukaryota > Metazoa > Annelida > Polychaeta > Arenicolidae > Arenicola > Arenicola marina. The sequence goes on along the minus strand of OZ025263.1, from coordinate 38,080,951 downwards.
TATTGGGCAATGGGGAAGGAGATGAGAGGAGAAGGGGTACGGATGGGAGTGCCAGGTTAGGGGGAAATGGGGAAGGAGATGAGAGGAGAAGGGGTACGGATGGGAGTGCCAGGTTAGGGGGCAATGTGGAAGGAGATGAGAGGAGAAGGGGTACGGATGGGAGTGCCAGGTTAGGGGGCAATGGGGAAGGAGATGAGAGGAGAAGGGGTACGGATGGGAGTGACAGGTTAGTGGGCAATGGGGCAGGAGATGGGAGGAGAAGGGGTACGGATGGGAGTGACAGGTTAGGGGGCAATGGGGAAGGAGATGAGGGGAGAAGGGGTACGGATGGGAGTGACAGGTTAGGGGGCAATGGGGAAGGAGATGAGAGGAGAAGGGGTACGGATGGGAGTGACAGGTTAGGGGGCAATGTGGAAGGAGATGAGAGGAGAAGGGGTACGGATGGAGTGACAGGTTAGGGGGCAATGGGGAAGGAGATGAGAGGAGAAGGGGTACGGATGGGAGTGTCAGGTTAGGGGGCAATGGGGAAGGAGATGAGAGGAGAAGGGGTACGGATGGGAGTGACAGGTTAGGGGGCAATGGGGAAGGAGATGAGAGGAGAAGGGGTACGGATGGGAGTGACAGGTTAGGGGGCAATGGGGAAGGAGATGAGACGAGAAAGGGTACGGATGGGAGTGCCAGGTTAGGGGGCAATGGGGAAGGAGATGAGAGGAGAAGGGGTCCGGATGGGAGTACCAGGTTAGGGGCAAATAGGTAAGGACATGAGGGGAGAAGAGGTACGGATGGGAGTGACAGGTTAGTGGGCAATGGGGAAGGAGATGAGAGGAGAAGGGGTACGGATGGGAGTGACAGGTTAGGGGGCAATGGGTAAGGAGATGAGAGGAGAAGGGGTACCGATGGGAGTGACAGGTTAGGGGGCAATGGGGAAGGAGATGAGATGAGAAGGAGTACGGATGGGAGTGACAGGTTAGGGGGCAATGGGTAAGGAGATGAGAGGAGAAGGGATACGGATGGGAGTGACAGGTTAGAGGGCAATGGGGAAGGAGATGAGAGGAGAAGGAGTACGGATGGGAGTGCCAGGTTAGGGGTGCAATGGGGAAGGAGATGAGAAGAGAAGGGGTACGGATGGGAGTGCCAGGTTAGGTGGAAATGGGGAAGGAGATGAGAGGAGAAGGGGTACGGATGGGTGTGCCAGGTTAGGGGGCAATGGGGGAGGAGATGAGAGGAGAAGGGGTACGGATGGGAGTAACAGGTTAAGGGGAAGTGGGTAAGGACATGAGGGGAGAAGGGGTACGGATGGGAGTGACAGGTTAGGGGGCAATGGGGAAGGAGATGAGGGGAGAAGGGGTACGGATGGGAGCGCCAGGTTGGGGGGCAATGGGCAAGGAGATGAGGGGAGGAGGGGTACGGATGGGAGTGCCAGGTTAGGGGGCAATGGAGAAGGGGATGAGAGGAATAGGGGTACGGATGGGAGTGCCAGGCTAGGGGGCAATGGGGAAGGAGATGAGAGGAGAAGGGGTACGGATGGGAGCGCCAGGTTAGGGGGCAATGGGGAGGGAGGTGAGAGGAGAAGGGGTACGGATGGGAGTGCCAGGTTAAGGGGCAATGGGGAAAGAGATGAGAGGAGAAGGGGTACGGATGGGAGTGCCAAGTTAGGGGGCAATGGGGAAGGAGATGAGAGGAGAAGAGGTACGGATGGGAGTGCCAGGTTAGGGGGTAATGGGGAATAAGATGAGAGGAAAAGGGGTACGGATGGGAGTTCCAGGTTAGGGGGCAATGGGGAAGGAGATGAGAGGAGAAGGGGTACGGATGGAAGTGCCAGGTTTGGATGCAATGGGGAAGGAGATGAGAGGAGAAGGGGTACGGATGGGAGTGCCAAGTTAGGGGGCAATGGGGAAGGAGATGAGATGAGAAGGGGTACGGATGGGAGTACCAGGTTAGGGGAAAATGGGGAAAGAGATGAGGGGAGAAGGGGTACGGATGGGAGTGACAGGTTAGGGGGCAATGGGGAAGGAGATGAGGGGAGAAGGGGTACGGATGGGAGTGACAGGTTAGGGGGCAATGGGGAAGGAGATGAGAGGAGAAGGGGTACGGATGGGAGTGCCAGGTTAGGGGGCAATGGGGAAGGAGATGAGAGGAGAAGGGGTACGGATGGGAGTGACAGGTTAGGGGCAACGGGGAAGGAGATGAGAGGAGAAGGGGTACAGATGGGAGTGCCAGGTTAGGGGGAAAATGGGGAAGGAGATGAGAGGAGAAGGGGTACGGTTGGGAGTGCCAGGTTAGGGGGCAATGGGGAAGGAGATGAGAGGAAAAATGGTACGGATGGGAGTGACAGGTTAGGGGGCAATGGGGAAGAAGATGAGAAGAGAAGGGGTACGGATGGGAGTGCCAGGTTAGGGGAAAATGGGGACGGAGATGAGAGGCGAAGGGGTACGGATGGGAGTGACAAGTTAAGGGGCAATGGGGAAGGAGATGGGAGGAGAAGGGTGCGCATGGGAGTGCCAGATTAGGGGGCAATGGGGAAGGAGATGAGAGCAGAAGGGGTACGGATGGGAGTGACAGGTTAGGGGGCAATGGGGAAGGAGATGAGAGGAGAAGGGGTACGGATGGGAGTGCCAGGTTAGGGGGCAATTGGGAAGTGGATGAGAGGCGAAGGGCTACGGATGGGAGTGCCAGGTTAGGGGGAAATGGGGAAGGAGATGAGAGGAGAAGTGGTACGGATGGGAGTGCCGGGTTAGGAGACAATGGGGAAGGAGATGAGAGGAGAATGGGGTACGGATGGGAGTGCCAGGTTAGGGGGCAATGGGGAAGGAGATGAGAGGAGAAGGGGTACGGATGGGAGTGACAGGTTAGGGGGCAATGGGGAAGGAGATGAGAGGAGAAGGGGTACGGATGGGGTGACAGGTTAGGGGGCAATGTGGAAGGAGATGAGAGGAGAAGGGGTACGGATGGGAGTGACAGGTTAGGGGGCAATGGGGAAGGAGATGAGAGGAGAAGGGGTACGGATGGGAGTGCCAGGTTAGGGGGCAATGGGGAAGGAGATGAGGGGAGAAGGGGTACGGATGGGAGTGCCACGCTAGGGGCAATGGGGAAGGAGATGAGAGGAGAAGGGGTACGGATGAGAGCGCCAGGTTAGGGGGCAATGGGGAAGGAGGTGAGAGGAGAAGGGGTACGGATGGGAGTGCCAGGTTAGGGGGCAATGGGGAAGGAGATGAGAGGAGAAGGGGTACGGATGGGAGTGCCAGGTTAGGGGGCAATGGGGAAGGAGATGAGAGGAGAAGGGGTACGGATGGGAGTGCCAGGTTAGGGGGCAATGGGGAAGGAGATGAGAGGAGAAGGGGTACGGATGGGAGTGCCAGGTTAGGGGGCAATGGGGAAGGAGATGAGAGGAGAAGGGGTACGGATGGGAGTGCCAGGTTAGGGGGCAATGGGGAAGGAGATGAGAGGAGAAGGGGTACGGATGGGAGTGCCAGGTTAGGGGGCAATGGGGGAGGGATGAGAGGAAAAGGGTTACGGATGGGAGTGCCAGGTTAGGGGATAATGGGGAAGGAGATGAGGGGAGAATCGGTACGGATGGGAGTGCCAGGTTAGGGGGCAATGGGGAAGGAGATGAGGGAAGAAGGGGTCTGGATGGGAGTGCCAGGTTAGGGGGAAATGGGGAAGGAGATGACAGGAAAAGGGGTACGGATGGGAGTGCCAGATTAGGGGGCAATGGGGAAGGAGATGAGGGGAGAAGGGGTACGGATGGGAGTGCCAGGTTAGGGGGAAATGGGGAAGGAGATGACAAGAGAAGGGGTACGCATGGGAGTGCCAGGTTAGGGGGCAATGGGGAAGGAGATGAGAGGGGAAGGGGTACGGATGGGAGTGCCAGGTTAGGGGGCAATGGGGAAGGAGATGAGAGGAGAAGGGGTACGGAGGGGAGTGCCAGATTAGGGGGCAATGGGGAAGGAGATGAGAGGAGAAGGGGTACGGATGGGAGTGCCAGGTTAGGGGAAAATGGGGAAGGAGATGAGAGGAGAAGGGGTACGGATGGGAGTGCCAGGTTAGGGGGCAATGGGGAAGTGGATGAGAGGCGAAGGGGTACGGATGGGAGTGCCAAGTTAGGGGGCAATGGGGAAGGAGATGAGATGAGAAGGGGTACGGATGGGAGTACCAGGTTAGGGGAAAATGGGGAAAGAGATGAGGGGAGAAGGGGTACGGATGGGAGTGACAGGTTAGGGGGCAATGGGGAAGGAGATGAGGGGAGAAGGGGTACGGATGGGAGTGACAGGTTAGGGGGCAATGGGGAAGGAGATGAGAGGAGAAGGGGTACGGATGGGAGTGCCAGGTTAGGGGGCAATGGGGAAGGAGATGAGAGGAGAAGGGGTACGGATGGGAGTGACAGGTTAGGGGCAACGGGGAAGGAGATGAGAGGAGAAGGGGTACAGATGGGAGTGCCAGGTTAGGGGGAAAATGGGGAAGGAGATGAGAGGAGAAGGGGTACGGTTGGGAGTGCCAGGTTAGGGGGCAATGGGGAAGGAGATGAGAGGAAAAATGGTACGGATGGGAGTGACAGGTTAGGGGGCAATGGGGAAGAAGATGAGAAGAGAAGGGGTACGGATGGGAGTGCCAGGTTAGGGGAAAATGGGGACGGAGATGAGAGGCGAAGGGGTACGGATGGGAGTGACAAGTTAAGGGGCAATGGGGAAGGAGATGGGAGGAGAAGGGTGCGCATGGGAGTGCCAGATTAGGGGGCAATGGGGAAGGAGATGAGAGCAGAAGGGGTACGGATGGGAGTGACAGGTTAGGGGGCAATGGGGAAGGAGATGAGAGGAGAAGGGGTACGGATGGGAGTGCCAGGTTAGGGGGCAATTGGGAAGTGGATGAAAGGCGAAGGGCTACGGATGGGAGTGCCAGGTTAGGGGGAAATGGGGAAGGAGATGAGAGGAGAAGTGGTACGGATGGGAGTGCCGGGTTAGGAGACAATGGGGAAGGAGATGAGAGGAGAATGGGGTACGGATGGGAGTGCCAGGTTAGGGGGCAATGGGGAAGGAGATGAGAGGAGAAGGGGTACGGATGGGAGTGACAGGTTAGGGGGCAATGGGGAAGGAGATGAGAGGAGAAGGGGTACGGATGGGGTGACAGGTTAGGGGGCAATGTGGAAGGAGATGAGAGGAGAAGGGGTACGGATGGGAGTGACAGGTTAGGAGGCAATGGGGAAGGAGATGAGAGGAGAAGGGGTACGGATGGGAGTGCCAGGTTAGGGGGCAATGGGGAAGGAGATGAGGGGAGAAGGGGTACGGATGGGAGTGCCACGCTAGGGGCAATGGGGAAGGAGATGAGAGGAGAAGGGGTACGGATGAGAGCGCCAGGTTAGGGGGCAATGGGGAAGGAGGTGAGAGGAGAAGGGGTACGGATGGGAGTGCCAGGTTAGGGGGCAATGGGGAAGGAGATGAGAGGAGAAGGGGTACGGATGGGAGTGCCAGGTTAGGGGGCAATGGGGAAGGAGATGAGAGGAGAAGGGGTACGGATGGGAGTGCCAGGTTAGGGGGCAATGGGGAAGGAGATGAGAGGAGAAGGGGTACGGATGGGAGTGCCAGGTTAGGGGGCAATGGGGAAGGAGATGAGAGGAGAAGGGGTACGGATGGGAGTACCAGGTTAGGGGGCAATGGGGAAGGAGATGAGAGGAGAAGGGGTACGGATGGGAGTGCCAGGTTAGGGGGCAATGGGGAAGGAGATGAGACGAGAAAGGGTACGGATGGGAGTGCCAGGTTAGGGGGCAATGGGGAAGGAGATGAGAGGAGAAGGGGTACGGATGGGAGTGCCAGGTTAGGGGGCAATGGGAAAGGAGATGAGAGGAGAAGGGGTACGGATGGGAGTACCAGGTTAGGGGCAAATAGGTAAGGACATGAGGGGAGAAGGGGTACCGATGGGAGTGACAGGTTAGGGGGCAATGGGGAAGGAGATGAGATGAGAAGGGGTACGGATGGGAGTGACAGGTTAGGGGGCAATGGGTAAGGAGATGAGAGGAGAAGGGATACGGATGGGAGTGACAGGTTAGAGGGCAATGGGGAAGGAGATGAGAGGAGAAGGAATACGGATGGGAGTGCCAGGTTAGGGGTGCAATGGGGAAGGAGATGAGAAGAGAAGGGGTACGGATGGGAGTGCCAGGTTAGGGGGAAATGGGGAAGGAGATGAGAGGAGAAGGGGTACGGATGGGTGTGCTAGGTTAGGGGGCAATGGGGGAGGAGATGAGAGGAGAAGGGGTACGGATGGGGGTAACAGGTTAAGGAGAAGTGGGTAAGGACATGAGGGGAGAAGGGGTACGGATGGGAGTGACAGGTTAGGGGGCAATGGGGAAGGAGATGAGGGGAGAAGGGGTACGGATGGGAGCGCCAGGTTGGGGGGCAATGGGCAAGGAGATGAGGGGAGGAGGGGTACGGATGGGAGTGCCAGGTTAGGGGGCAATGGAGAAGGGGATGAGAGGAATAGGGGTACGGATGGGAGTGCCAGGCTAGGGGGCAATGGGGAAGGAGATGAGAGGAGAAGGGGTACGGATGGGAGTGCCAGGTTAGGGAGCAATGGTGAAGGAGATGAGAGGAGAAGGGGTACGGATGGGAGTGCCAGGTTTATTGGGCAATGGGGAAGGAGATGAGAGCAGACGGGGTACGGATGGGAGTGCCAGGTTAGGTGGAAATGGGGAAGGAGATGAGAGGAGAAGGGGTACGGATGGGTGTGCCAGGTTAGGGGGCAATGGGGGAGGAGATGAGAGGAGAAGTGGTACGGATGGGAGTGCCGGGTTAGGAGACAATGGGGAAGGAGATGAGAGGAGAATGGGGTACGGATGGGAGTGCCAGGTTAGGGGGCAATGGGGAAGGAGATGAGAGGAGAAGGGGTACGGATGGGAGTGACAGGTTAGGGGGCAATGGGGAAGGAGATGAGAGGAGAAGGGGTACGGATGGGGTGACAGGTTAGGGGGCAATGTGGAAGGAGATGAGAGGAGAAGGGGTACGGATGGGAGTGACAGGTTAGGGGGCAATGGGGAAGGAGATGAGAGGAGAAGGGGTACGGATGGGAGTGCCAGGTTAGGGGGCAATGGGGAAGGAGATGAGAGGAGAAGGGGTACGGATGGGAGTGCCACGCTAGGGGCAATGGGGAAGGAGATGAGAGGAGAAGGGGTACGGATGAGAGCGCCAGGTTAGGGGGCAATGGGGAAGGAGGTGAGAGGAGAAGGGGTACGGATGGGAGTGCCAGGTTAGGGGGCAATGGGGAAGGAGATGAGAGGAGAAGGGGTACGGATGGGAGTGCCAGGTTAGGGGGCAATGGGGAAGGAGATGAGAGGAGAAGGGGTACGGATGGGAGTGCCAGGTTAGGGGGCAATGGGGAAGGAGATGAGAGGAGAAGGGGTACGGATGGGAGTGCCAGGTTAGGGGGCAATGGGGAAGGAGATGAGAGGAGAAGGGGTACGGATGGGAGTACCAGGTTAGGGGGCAATGGGGAAGGAGATGAGAGGAGAAGGGGTACGGATGGGAGTGCCAGGTTAGGGGGCAATGGGGAAGGAGATGAGACGAGAAAGGGTACGGATGGGAGTGCCAGGTTAGGGGGCAATGGGGAAGGAGATGAGAGGAGAAGGGGTACGGATGGGAGTGCCAGGTTAGGGGGCAATGGGAAAGGAGATGAGAGGAGAAGGGGTACGGATGGGAGTACCAGGTTAGGGGCAAATAGGTAAGGACATGAGGGGAGAAGGGGTACCGATGGGAGTGACAGGTTAGGGGGCAATGGGGAAGGAGATGAGATGAGAAGGGGTACGGATGGGAGTGACAGGTTAGGGGGCAATGGGTAAGGAGATGAGAGGAGAAGGGATACGGATGGGAGTGACAGGTTAGAGGGCAATGGGGAAGGAGATGAGAGGAGAAGGAATACGGATGGGAGTGCCAGGTTAGGGGTGCAATGGGGAAGGAGATGAGAAGAGAAGGGGTACGGATGGGAGTGCCAGGTTAGGGGGAAATGGGGAAGGAGATGAGAGGAGAAGGGGTACGGATGGGTGTGCTAGGTTAGGGGGCAATGGGGGAGGAGATGAGAGGAGAAGGGGTACGGATGGGGGTAACAGGTTAAGGAGAAGTGGGTAAGGACATGAGGGGAGAAGGGGTACGGATGGGAGTGACAGGTTAGGGGGCAATGGGGAAGGAGATGAGGGGAGAAGGGGTACGGATGGGAGCGCCAGGTTGGGGGGCAATGGGCAAGGAGATGAGGGGAGGAGGGGTACGGATGGGAGTGCCAGGTTAGGGGGCAATGGAGAAGGGGATGAGAGGAATAGGGGTACGGATGGGAGTGCCAGGCTAGGGGGCAATGGGGAAGGAGATGAGAGGAGAAGGGGTACGGATGGGAGTGCCAGGTTAGGGAGCAATGGTGAAGGAGATGAGAGGAGAAGGGGTACGGATGGGAGTGCCAGGTTTATTGGGCAATGGGGAAGGAGATGAGAGCAGACGGGGTACGGATGGGAGTGCCAGGTTAGGTGGAAATGGGGAAGGAGATGAGAGGAGAAGGGGTACGGATGGGTGTGCCAGGTTAGGGGGCAATGGGGGAGGAGATGAGAGGAGAAGGGGTACGGATGGGAGTAACAGGTTAAGGGGAAGTGGGTAAGGACATGAGGGGAGAAGGGGTACGGATGGGAGTGCCAGGTTAGGGGGCAATGGGGAAGGAGATGAGGGGAGAAGGGGTACGGATGGGAGTGACAGGTTAGGGGGTAATGGGGAAGGAGATGAGGAGAGAAGGGGTACGGATGGGAGTGCCAGGTTTATTGGGCAATGGGGAAGGAGATGAGAGGAGAAGGGGTACGGATGGGAGTGACAGGTTAGTGGGCAATGGGGCAGGAGATGGGAGGAGAAGGGGTACGGATGGGAGTGACAGGTTAGGGGGCAATGGGGAAGGAGATGAGGGGAGAAGGGGTACGGATGGGAGTGACAGGTTAGGGGGCAATGGGGAAGGAGATGAGAGGAGAAGGGGTACGGATGGGAGTGCCAGGTTAGGGGGCAATGTGGAAGGAGATGAGAGGAGAAGGGGTACGGATGGAGTGACAGGTTAGGGGGTAATGGGGAAGGAGATGAGAGGAGAAGGGGTACGGATGGGAGTGTCAGGCTAGGGGGCAATGGGGAAGGAGATGAGAGGAGAAGGGGTACGGATGGGAGTGCCAGGTTAGGGAGCAATGGTGAAGGAGATGAGAGGAGAAGGGGTACGGATGGGAGTGCCAGGTTTATTGGGCAATGGGGAAGGAGATGAGAGGAGAAGGGGTACGGATGGGAGTGCCAGGTTAGGGGGAAATGGGGAAGGAGATGAGAGGAGAAGGGGTACGGATGGGAGTGCCAGGTTAGGGGGCAATGTGGAAGGAGATGAGAGGAGAAGGGGTACGGATGGGAGTGCCAGGTTAGGGGGCAATGGGGAAGGAGATGAGAGGAGAAGGGGTACGGATGGGAGTGACAGGTTAGTGGGCAATGGGGCAGGAGATGGGAGGAGAAGGGGTACGGATGGGAGTGACAGGTTAGGGGGCAATGGGGAAGGAGATGAGGGGAGAAGGGGTACGGATGGGAGTGACAGGTTAGGGGGCAATGGGGAAGGAGATGAGAGGAGAAGGGGTACGGATGGGAGTGACAGGTTAGGGGGCAATGTGGAAGGAGATGAGAGGAGAAGGGGTACGGATGGAGTGACAGGTTAGGGGGCAATGGGGAAGGAGATGAGAGGAGAAGGGGTACGGATGGGAGTGTCAGGTTAGGGGGCAATGGGGAAGGAGATGAGAGGAGAAGGGGTACGGATGGGAGTGACAGGTTAGGGGGCAATGGGGAAGGAGATGAGAGGAGAAGGGGTACGGATGGGAGTGACAGGTTAGGGGGCAATGGGGAAGGAGATGAGACGAGAAAGGGTACGGATGGGAGTGCCAGGTTAGGGGGCAATGGGGAAGGAGATGAGAGGAGAAGGGGTCCGGATGGGAGTACCAGGTTAGGGGCAAATAGGTAAGGACATGAGGGGAGAAGAGGTACGGATGGGAGTGACAGGTTAGTGGGCAATGGGGAAGGAGATGAGAGGAGAAGGGGTACGGATGGGAGTGACAGGTTAGGGGGCAATGGGTAAGGAGATGAGAGGAGAAGGGGTACCGATGGGAGTGACAGGTTAGGGGGCAATGGGGAAGGAGATGAGATGAGAAGGAGTACGGATGGGAGTGACAGGTTAGGGGGCAATGGGTAAGGAGATGAGAGGAGAAGGGATACGGATGGGAGTGCCAGGTTAGGGGGCAATGGGGAAGGAGATGAGAGGAGAAGGGGTACGGATGGGAGTGCCAGGTTAGGGGGCAATGGGGAAGGAGATGAGAGGAGAAGGGGTACGGATGGGAGTACCAGGTTAGGGGGCAATGGGGAAGGAGATGAGAGGAGAAGGGGTACGGATGGGAGTGCCAGGTTAGGGGGCAATGGGGAAGGAGATGAGACGAGAAAGGGTACGGATGGGAGTGCCAGGTTAGGGGGCAATGGGGAAGGAGATGAGAGGAGAAGGGGTACGGATGGGAGTGCCAGGTTAGGGGGCAATGGGAAAGGAGATGAGAGGAGAAGGGGTACGGATGGGAGTACCAGGTTAGGGGCAAATAGGTAAGGACATGAGGGGAGAAGGGGTACCGATGGGAGTGACAGGTTAGGGGGCAATGGGGAAGGAGATGAGATGAGAAGGGGTACGGATGGGAGTGACAGGTTAGGGGGCAATGGGTAAGGAGATGAGAGGAGAAGGGATACGGATGGGAGTGACAGGTTAGAGGGCAATGGGGAAGGAGATGAGAGGAGAAGGAATACGGATGGGAGTGCCAGGTTAGGGGTGCAATGGGGAAGGAGATGAGAAGAGAAGGGGTACGGATGGGAGTGCCAGGTTAGGGGGAAATGGGGAAGGAGATGAGAGGAGAAGGGGTACGGATGGGTGTGCTAGGTTAGGGGGCAATGGGGGAGGAGATGAGAGGAGAAGGGGTACGGATGGGGGTAACAGGTTAAGGAGAAGTGGGTAAGGACATGAGGGGAGAAGGGGTACGGATGGGAGTGACAGGTTAGGGGGCAATGGGGAAGGAGATGAGGGGAGAAGGGGTACGGATGGGAGCGCCAGGTTGGGGGGCAATGGGCAAGGAGATGAGGGGAGGAGGGGTACGGATGGGAGTGCCAGGTTAGGGGGCAATGGAGAAGGGGATGAGAGGAATAGGGGTACGGATGGGAGTGCCAGGCTAGGGGGCAATGGGGAAGGAGATGAGAGGAGAAGGGGTACGGATGGGAGTGCCAGGTTAGGGAGCAATGGTGAAGGAGATGAGAGGAGAAGGGGTACGGATGGGAGTGCCAGGTTTATTGGGCAATGGGGAAGGAGATGAGAGCAGACGGGGTACGGATGGGAGTGCCAGGTTAGGTGGAAATGGGGAAGGAGATGAGAGGAGAAGGGGTACGGATGGGTGTGCCAGGTTAGGGGGCAATGGGGGAGGAGATGAGAGGAGAAGTGGTACGGATGGGAGTGCCGGGTTAGGAGACAATGGGGAAGGAGATGAGAGGAGAATGGGGTACGGATGGGAGTGCCAGGTTAGGGGGCAATGGGGAAGGAGATGAGAGGAGAAGGGGTACGGATGGGAGTGACAGGTTAGGGGGCAATGGGGAAGGAGATGAGAGGAGAAGGGGTACGGATGGGGTGACAGGTTAGGGGGCAATGTGGAAGGAGATGAGAGGAGAAGGGGTACGGATGGGAGTGACAGGTTAGGGGGCAATGGGGAAGGAGATGAGAGGAGAAGGGGTACGGATGGGAGTGCCAGGTTAGGGGGCAATGGGGAAGGAGATGAGAGGAGAAGGGGTACGGATGGGAGTGCCACGCTAGGGGCAATGGGGAAGGAGATGAGAGGAGAAGGGGTACGGATGAGAGCGCCAGGTTAGGGGGCAATGGGGAAGGAGGTGAGAGGAGAAGGGGTACGGATGGGAGTGCCAGGTTAGGGGGCAATGGGGAAGGAGATGAGAGGAGAAGGGGTACGGATGGGAGTGCCAGGTTAGGGGGCAATGGGGAAGGAGATGAGAGGAGAAGGGGTACGGATGGGAGTGCCAGGTTAGGGGGCAATGGGGAAGGAGATGAGAGGAGAAGGGGTACGGATGGGAGTGCCAGGTTAGGGGGCAATGGGGAAGGAGATGAGAGGAGAAGGGGTACGGATGGGAGTACCAGGTTAGGGGGCAATGGGGAAGGAGATGAGAGGAGAAGGGGTACGGATGGGAGTGCCAGGTTAGGGGGCAATGGGGAAGGAGATGAGACGAGAAAGGGTACGGATGGGAGTGCCAGGTTAGGGGGCAATGGGGAAGGAGATGAGAGGAGAAGGGGTACGGATGGGAGTGCCAGGTTAGGGGGCAATGGGAAAGGAGATGAGAGGAGAAGGGGTACGGATGGGAGTACCAGGTTAGGGGCAAATAGGTAAGGACATGAGGGGAGAAGGGGTACCGATGGGAGTGACAGGTTAGGGGGCAATGGGGAAGGAGATGAGATGAGAAGGGGTACGGATGGGAGTGACAGGTTAGGGGGCAATGGGTAAGGAGATGAGAGGAGAAGGGATACGGATGGGAGTGACAGGTTAGAGGGCAATGGGGAAGGAGATGAGAGGAGAAGGAATACGGATGGGAGTGCCAGGTTAGGGGTGCAATGGGGAAGGAGATGAGAAGAGAAGGGGTACGGATGGGAGTGCCAGGTTAGGGGGAAATGGGGAAGGAGATGAGAGGAGAAGGGGTACGGATGGGTGTGCTAGGTTAGGGGGCAATGGGGGAGGAGATGAGAGGAGAAGGGGTACGGATGGGGGTAACAGGTTAAGGAGAAGTGGGTAAGGACATGAGGGGAGAAGGGGTACGGATGGGAGTGACAGGTTAGGGGGCAATGGGGAAGGAGATGAGGGGAGAAGGGGTACGGATGGGAGCGCCAGGTTGGGGGGCAATGGGCAAGGAGATGAGGGGAGGAGGGGTACGGATGGGAGTGCCAGGTTAGGGGGCAATGGAGAAGGGGATGAGAGGAATAGGGGTACGGATGGGAGTGCCAGGCTAGGGGGCAATGGGGAAGGAGATGAGAGGAGAAGGGGTACGGATGGGAGTGCCAGGTTAGGGAGCAATGGTGAAGGAGATGAGAGGAGAAGGGGTACGGATGGGAGTGCCAGGTTTATTGGGCAATGGGGAAGGAGATGAGAGCAGACGGGGTACGGATGGGAGTGCCAGGTTAGGTGGAAATGGGGAAGGAGATGAGAGGAGAAGGGGTACGGATGGGTGTGCCAGGTTAGGGGGCAATGGGGGAGGAGATGAGAGGAGAAGGGGTACGGATGGGAGTAACAGGTTAAGGGGAAGTGGGTAAGGACATGAGGGGAGAAGGGGTACGGATGGGAGTGCCAGGTTAGGGGGCAATGGGGAAGGAGATGAGGGGAGAAGGGGTACGGATGGGAGTGACAGGTTAGGGGGTAATGGGGAAGGAGATGAGGAGAGAAGGGGTACGGATGGGAGTGCCAGGTTTATTGGGCAATGGGGAAGGAGATGAGAGGAGAAGGGGTACGGATGGGAGTGACAGGTTAGTGGGCAATGGGGCAGGAGATGGGAGGAGAAGGGGTACGGATGGGAGTGACAGGTTAGGGGGCAATGGGGAAGGAGATGAGGGGAGAAGGGGTACGGATGGGAGTGACAGGTTAGGGGGCAATGGGGAAGGAGATGAGAGGAGAAGGGGTACGGATGGGAGTGCCAGGTTAGGGGGCAATGTGGAAGGAGATGAGAGGAGAAGGGGTACGGATGGAGTGACAGGTTAGGGGGTAATGGGGAAGGAGATGAGAGGAGAAGGGGTACGGATGGGAGTGTCAGGCTAGGGGGCAATGGGGAAGGAGATGAGAGGAGAAGGGGTACGGATGGGAGTGCCAGGTTAGGGAGCAATGGTGAAGGAGATGAGAGGAGAAGGGGTACGGATGGGAGTGCCAGGTTTATTGGGCAATGGGGAAGGAGATGAGAGGAGAAGGGGTACGGATGGGAGTGCCAGGTTAGGGGGAAATGGGGAAGGAGATGAGAGGAGAAGGGGTACGGATGGGAGTGCCAGGTTAGGGGGCAATGTGGAAGGAGATGAGAGGAGAAGGGGTACGGATGGGAGTGCCAGGTTAGGGGGCAATGGGGAAGGAGATGAGAGGAGAAGGGGTACGGATGGGAGTGACAGGTTAGTGGGCAATGGGGCAGGAGATGGGAGGAGAAGGGGTACGGATGGGAGTGACAGGTTAGGGGGCAATGGGGAAGGAGATGAGGGGAGAAGGGGTACGGATGGGAGTGACAGGTTAGGGGGCAATGGGGAAGGAGATGAGAGGAGAAGGGGTACGGATGGGAGTGACAGGTTAGGGGGCAATGTGGAAGGAGATGAGAGGAGAAGGGGTACGGATGGAGTGACAGGTTAGGGGGCAATGGGGAAGGAGATGAGAGGAGAAGGGGTACGGATGGGAGTGTCAGGTTAGGGGGCAATGGGGAAGGAGATGAGAGGAGAAGGGGTACGGATGGGAGTGACAGGTTAGGGGGCAATGGGGAAGGAGATGAGAGGAGAAGGGGTACGGATGGGAGTGACAGGTTAGGGGGCAATGGGGAAGGAGATGAGACGAGAAAGGGTACGGATGGGAGTGCCAGGTTAGGGGGCAATGGGGAAGGAGATGAGAGGAGAAGGGGTCCGGATGGGAGTACCAGGTTAGGGGCAAATAGGTAAGGACATGAGGGGAGAAGAGGTACGGATGGGAGTGACAGGTTAGTGGGCAATGGGGAAGGAGATGAGAGGAGAAGGGGTACGGATGGGAGTGACAGGTTAGGGGGCAATGGGTAAGGAGATGAGAGGAGAAGGGGTACCGATGGGAGTGACAGGTTAGGGGGCAATGGGGAAGGAGATGAGATGAGAAGGAGTACGGATGGGAGTGACAGGTTAGGGGGCAATGGGTAAGGAGATGAGAGGAGAAGGGATACGGATGGGAGTGACAGGTTAGAGGGCAATGGGGAAGGAGATGAGAGGAGAAGGAGTACGGATGGGAGTGCCAGGTTAGGGGTCCAATGGGGAAGGAGATGAGAAGAGAAGGGGTACGGATGGGAGTGCCAGGTTAGGTGGAAATGGGGAAGGAGATGAGAGGAGAAGGGGTACGGATGGGTGTGCCAGGTTAGGGGGCAATGGGGGAGGAGATGAGAGGAGAAGGGGTACGGATGGGAGTAACAGGTTAAGGGGAAGTGGGTAAGGACATGAGGGGAGAAGGGGTACGGATGGGAGTGACAGGTTAGGGGGCAATGGGGAAGGAGATGAGGGGAGAAGGGGTACGGATGGGAGCGCCAGGTTGGGGGGCAATGGGCAAGGAGATGAGGGGAGGAGGGGTACGGATGGGAGTGCCAGGTTAGGGGGCAATGGAGAAGGGGATGAGAGGAATAGGGGTACGGATGGGAGTGCCAGGCTAGGGGGCAATGGGGAAGGAGATGAGAGGAGAAGGGGTACGGATGGGAGCGCCAGGTTAGGGGGCAATGGGGAGGGAGGTGAGAGGAGAAGGGGTACGGATGGGAGTGCCAGGTTAAGGGGCAATGGGGAAAGAGATGAGAGGAGAAGGGGTACGGATGGGAGTGCCAAGTTAGGGGGCAATGGGGAAGGAGATGAGAGGAGAAGAGGTACGGATGGGAGTGCCAGGTTAGGGGGTAATGGGGAATAAGATGAGAGGAAAAGGGGTACGGATGGGAGTTCCAGGTTAGGGGGCAATGGGGAAGGAGATGAGAGGAGAAGGGGTACGGATGGAAGTGCCAGGTTTGGATGCAATGGGGAAGGAGATGAGAGGAGAAGGGGTACGGATGGGAGTGCCAAGTTAGGGGGCAATGGGGAAGGAGATGAGATGAGAAGGGGTACGGATGGGAGTACCAGGTTAGGGGAAAATGGGGAAAGAGATGAGGGGAGAAGGGGTACGGATGGGAGTGACAGGTTAGGGGGCAATGGGGAAGGAGATGAGGGGAGAAGGGGTACGGATGGGAGTGACAGGTTAGGGGGCAATGGGGAAGGAGATGAGAGGAGAAGGGGTACGGATGGGAGTGCCAGGTTAGGGGGCAATGGGGAAGGAGATGAGAGGAGAAGGGGTACGGATGGGAGTGACAGGTTAGGGGCAACGGGGAAGGAGATGAGAGGAGAAGGGGTACAGATGGGAGTGCCAGGTTAGGGGGAAAATGGGGAAGGAGATGAGAGGAGAAGGGGTACGGTTGGGAGTGCCAGGTTAGGGGGCAATGGGGAAGGAGATGAGAGGAAAAATGGTACGGATGGGAGTGACAGGTTAGGGGGCAATGGGGAAGAAGATGAGAAGAGAAGGGGTACGGATGGGAGTGCCAGGTTAGGGGAAAATGGGGACGGAGATGAGAGGCGAAGGGGTACGGATGGGAGTGACAAGTTAAGGGGCAATGGGGAAGGAGATGGGAGGAGAAGGGTGCGCATGGGAGTGCCAGATTAGGGGGCAATGGGGAAGGAGATGAGAGCAGAAGGGGTACGGATGGGAGTGACAGGTTAGGGGGCAATGGGGAAGGAGATGAGAGGAGAAGGGGTACGGATGGGAGTGCCAGGTTAGGGGGCAATTGGGAAGTGGATGAGAGGCGAAGGGCTACGGATGGGAGTGCCAGGTTAGGGGGAAATGGGGAAGGAGATGAGAGGAGAAGTGGTACGGATGGGAGTGCCGGGTTAGGAGACAATGGGGAAGGAGATGAGAGGAGAATGGGGTACGGATGGGAGTGCCAGGTTAGGGGGCAATGGGGAAGGAGATGAGAGGAGAAGGGGTACGGATGGGAGTGACAGGTTAGGGGGCAATGGGGAAGGAGATGAGAGGAGAAGGGGTACGGATGGGGTGACAGGTTAGGGGGCAATGTGGAAGGAGATGAGAGGAGAAGGGGTACGGATGGGAGTGACAGGTTAGGGGGCAATGGGGAAGGAGATGAGAGGAGAAGGGGTACGGATGGGAGTGCCAGGTTAGGGGGCAATGGGGAAGGAGATGAGGGGAGAAGGGGTACGGATGGGAGTGCCACGCTAGGGGCAATGGGGAAGGAGATGAGAGGAGAAGGGGTACGGATGAGAGCGCCAGGTTAGGGGGCAATGGGGAAGGAGGTGAGAGGAGAAGGGGTACGGATGGGAGTGCCAGGTTAGGGGGCAATGGGGAAGGAGATGAGAGGAGAAGGGGTACGGATGGGAGTGCCAGGTTAGGGGGCAATGGGGAAGGAGATGAGAGGAGAAGGGGTACGGATGGGAGTGCCAGGTTAGGGGGCAATGGGGAAGGAGATGAGAGGAGAAGGGGTACGGATGGGAGTGCCAGGTTAGGGGGCAATGGGGAAGGAGATGAGAGGAGAAGGGGTACGGATGGGAGTGCCAGGTTAGGGGGCAATGGGGAAGGAGATGAGAGGAGAAGGGGTACGGATGGGAGTGCCAGGTTAGGGGGCAATGGGGGAGGGATGAGAGGAAAAGGGTTACGGATGGGAGTGCCAGGTTAGGGGATAATGGGGAAGGAGATGAGGGGAGAATCGGTACGGATGGGAGTGCCAGGTTAGGGGGCAATGGGGAAGGAGATGAGGGAAGAAGGGGTCTGGATGGGAGTGCCAGGTTAGGGGGAAATGGGGAAGGAGATGACAGGAAAAGGGGTACGGATGGGAGTGCCAGATTAGGGGGCAATGGGGAAGGAGATGAGGGGAGAAGGGGTACGGATGGGAGTGCCAGGTTAGGGGGAAATGGGGAAGGAGATGACAAGAGAAGGGGTACGCATGGGAGTGCCAGGTTAGGGGGCAATGGGGAAGGAGATGAGAGGGGAAGGGGTACGGATGGGAGTGCCAGGTTAGGGGGCAATGGGGAAGGAGATGAGAGGAGAAGGGGTACGGAGGGGAGTGCCAGATTAGGGGGCAATGGGGAAGGAGATGAGAGGAGAAGGGGTACGGATGGGAGTGCCAGGTTAGGGGAAAATGGGGAAGGAGATGAGAGGAGAAGGGGTACGGATGGGAGTGCCAGGTTAGGGGGCAATGGGGAAGTGGATGAGAGGCGAAGGGGTACGGATGGGAGTGCCAAGTTAGGGGGCAATGGGGAAGGAGATGAGATGAGAAGGGGTACGGATGGGAGTACCAGGTTAGGGGAAAATGGGGAAAGAGATGAGGGGAGAAGGGGTACGGATGGGAGTGACAGGTTAGGGGGCAATGGGGAAGGAGATGAGGGGAGAAGGGGTACGGATGGGAGTGACAGGTTAGGGGGCAATGGGGAAGGAGATGAGAGGAGAAGGGGTACGGATGGGAGTGCCAGGTTAGGGGGCAATGGGGAAGGAGATGAGAGGAGAAGGGGTACGGATGGGAGTGACAGGTTAGGGGCAACGGGGAAGGAGATGAGAGGAGAAGGGGTACAGATGGGAGTGCCAGGTTAGGGGGAAAATGGGGAAGGAGATGAGAGGAGAAGGGGTACGGTTGGGAGTGCCAGGTTAGGGGGCAATGGGGAAGGAGATGAGAGGAAAAATGGTACGGATGGGAGTGACAGGTTAGGGGGCAATGGGGAAGAAGATGAGAAGAGAAGGGGTGCGGATGGGAGTGCCAGGTTAGGGGAAAATGGGGACGGAGATGAGAGGCGAAGGGGTACGGATGGGAGTGACAAGTTAAGGGGCAATGGGGAAGGAGATGGGAGGAGAAGGGTGCGCATGGGAGTGCCAGATTAGGGGGCAATGGGGAAGGAGATGAGAGCAGAAGGGGTACGGATGGGAGTGACAGGTTAGGGGGCAATGGGGAAGGAGATGAGAGGAGAAGGGGTACGGATGGGAGTGCCAGGTTAGGGGGCAATTGGGAAGTGGATGAAAGGCGAAGGGCTACGGATGGGAGTGCCAGGTTAGGGGGAAATGGGGAAGGAGATGAGAGGAGAAGTGGTACGGATGGGAGTGCCGGGTTAGGAGACAATGGGGAAGGAGATGAGAGGAGAATGGGGTACGGATGGGAGTGCCAGGTTAGGGGGCAATGGGGAAGGAGATGAGAGGAGAAGGGGTACGGATGGGAGTGACAGGTTAGGGGGCAATGGGGAAGGAGATGAGAGGAGAAGGGGTACGGATGGGGTGACAGGTTAGGGGGCAATGTGGAAGGAGATGAGAGGAGAAGGGGTACGGATGGGAGTGACAGGTTAGGGGGCAATGGGGAAGGAGATGAGAGGAGAAGGGGTACGGATGGGAGTGCCAGGTTAGGGGGCAATGGGGAAGGAGATGAGGGGAGAAGGGGTACGGATGGGAGTGCCACGCTAGGGGCAATGGGGAAGGAGATGAGAGGAGAAGGGGTACGGATGAGAGCGCCAGGTTAGGGGGCAATGGGGAAGGAGGTGAGAGGAGAAGGGGTACGGATGGGAGTGCCAGGTTAGGGGGCAATGGGGAAGGAGATGAGAGGAGAAGGGGTACGGATGGGAGTGCCAGGTTAGGGGGCAATGGGGAAGGAGATGAGAGGAGAAGGGGTACGGATGGGAGTGCCAGGTTAGGGGGCAATGGGGAAGGAGATGAGAGGAGAAGGGGTACGGATGGGAGTGCCAGGTTAGGGGGCAATGGGGAAGGAGATGAGAGGAGAAGGGGTACGGATGGGAGTGCCAGGTTAGGGGGCAATGGGGAAGGAGATGAGAGGAGAAGGGGTACGGATGGGAGTGCCAGGTTAGGGGGCAATGGGGGAGGGATGAGAGGAGAAGGGTTACGGATGGGAGTGCCAGGTTAGGGGATAATGGGGAAGGAGATGAGGGGAGAATCGGTACGGATGGGAGTGCCAGGTTAGGGGGCAATGGGGAAGGAGATGAGGGAAGAAGGGGTCTGGATGGGAGTGCCAGGTTAGGGGGAAATGGGGAAGGAGATGACAGGAAAAGGGGTACGGATGGGAGTGCCAGATTAGGGGGCAATGGGGAAGGAGATGAGGGGAGAAGGGGTACGGATGGGAGTGCCAGGTTAGGGGGAAATGGGGAAGGAGATGACAAGAGAAGGGGTACGCATGGGAGTGCCAGGTTAGGGGGCAATGGGGAAGGAGATGAGAGGGGAAGGGGTACGGATGGGAGTGCCAGGTTAGGGGGCAATGGGGAAGGAGATGAGAGGAGAAGGGGTACGGAGGGGAGTGCCAGATTAGGGGGCAATGGGGAAGGAGATGAGAGGAGAAGGGGTACGGATGGGAGTGCCAGGTTAGGGGAAAATGGGGAAGGAGATGAGAGGAGAAGGGGTACGGATGGGAGTGCCAGGTTAGGGGGCAATGGGGAAGTGGATGAGAGGCGAAGGGCTACGGATGGGAGTGCCAGGTTAGGGGGTAACGGGGAAGGAGATGAGAGGAGAAGGGGTACGGTGGGAATGACAGGTTAGGGAGCAATGGGGAAGGAGATGAGAGGAGAAGGGATCTGGATGGGAGTGCCGGGTTAGGGGGAAATGGGGAAGGAGATGACAGGAGAAGGGGTACGGATGGGAGTACCAGGTTAGGGGGCAATGGGGAAGGAGATGAGGGGAGAAGGGGTCTGGATGGGAGTGCCAGGTTAGGGGGCAATGGCGAAGGAGATGAGAGGAGAAGGGTTACGGATGGGAGTGACATGTTAGGGGGCAATGGGGAAGGAGATGAGAGGAGAAGGGGTACGGATGGGAGGGACAGGTTAGGGGGCAATGGGGAAGGAGATGAGAGGAGAAGGGGTACGGATGGGAGTGACATGTTAGGGGGCAATGGGGAAGGAGATGAGAGGAGAAGGGGTACGGATGGGAGTGACAGGTTAGGGGGCAATGGGGAAGGAGGTCAGAGGAGAAGGGGTACGGATGGGAGTGCCAGGTTAGGGGGCAATGGGGAAGGAGATGAGAGGAGAAGGGGTACGGATGGGAGTGCCAGGTTAGGGGAAAATGGGGAAGGAGATGAGGGGAGAAGGGGTACGGATGCAACTGCCGGGTTAGGGGGCAATGGGGAAGCAGATGAGAGGAGAAGGGGTACGGATGGGAGTGCCAGGTTAGGGGGCAATGGGGAAGGAGATGAGAGGAGAAGGGGTACGGATGGGAGTGCCAGGTTAGGGGGTAATGGGGAAGGAGATGAGAGGAGAAGGGGTACGGATGGGAGTGACAGGTTAGGGGGCAATGGGGAAGGAGATGAGAGGAGAAGGGGTACGGATTGGAGTGCCAGGTTAGGGGGCAATGGGGAAGGAGATGAGGGGAGAAGGGGTCTGGATGGGAGTGCAAGGTTAGGGGGAAATGGGGAAGGAGATGAGAGGAGAAGGGGTACTAATGGGAGTGACAGGTAAGGGGGCAATGGGGAAGGAGATGAGAGGAGAAGGGGTACGGATGGGAGTGACAGGTTAGGGGACAATGGGGAAAGAGATGAGAGGAGAAGGGGTACGGATGGGAGTGACAGGTTAGAAGGAAATGGGGAAGGAAATAAGGGGAGAAGGGGGACGGATGCGAGTGCCAGGTTAGGGGGGAATGGGGAAGGAGATGAGAGGAGAAGGGGTACGGATGGGAGTGCCAGGTTAGGGGGCAATGGGGAAGGAGATGAGAGGAGAAGGGGTACGGATGGGAGTGACAGGTTAGGGGGAAATGGGGAAGGAGATGAGAGGAGAAGGGGTACGGATGGGAGTGCTAGGTTAGGGTGCAATGGGGAAGGAGATGAGAGGAGAAGGGGTACGGATGGGAGTGCCAGGTTAGGGGGTAATGGGGAAGGAGATGAGAGGAGAAGGGGTACGGATGGGAGTGCCAGGTTAGGGGGCAATGGGGAAGGAGATGAGAGGAGAAGGGGTACGGATGGGAGTGCCAGGTTAGGGGGTAATGGGGAAGGAGATGAGAGGAGAAGGGGTACGGATGGGAGTGCCAGGTTAGGGGGCAATGGGGAAGGAGATGAGAGGAGAAGGGGTACGGATGGGAGTGCCAGGTTAGGGGGCAATGGGGAAAGAGATGAGAGGAGAAGGGGTACGGATGGGAGTGACAGGTTAGGGGGAAATGGGGAAGGAGATAAGGGGAGAAGGGGGACGGATGCGAGTGCCAGGTTAGGGGGGAATGGGGAAGGAGATGAGAGGAGAAGGGGTACGGATGGGAGTGCCAGGTTAGGGGGGAATGGGGAAGGAGATGAGAGGAGAAGGGGTACGGATGGGAGTGCCAGGTTAGGGGGCAATGGGGAAGGAGATGAGA
The DNA here is from genome assembly GCA_964019135.1 of Arenicola marina. Taxonomy (NCBI): domain Eukaryota; kingdom Metazoa; phylum Annelida; class Polychaeta; family Arenicolidae; genus Arenicola; species Arenicola marina. The sequence continues at coordinate 38,058,813 of OZ025263.1, read as the reverse complement.
GGAGAAGGGGTACGGATGGGAGTGCCAGGTTAGGGGGCAATGGGGAAGGAGATGAGAGGAGAAGGGGTACGGATGGGAGTTCTAGGTTAGGGTGCAATGGGGAAGGAGATGAGAGGAGAAGGGGTACGGATGGGAGTGCCAGGTTAGGGGGTAATGGGGAAGGAGATGAGAGGAGAAGGGGTACGGATGGGAGTGCCAGGTTAGGGGGCAATGAGGAAGGAGATGAGAGGAGAGGGGGTACGGATGGGAGTGCCAGGTTAGGGGGTAATGGGGAAGGAGATGAGAGGAGAAGGGGTACGGATGGGAGTGCCAGGTTAGGGGGTAATGGGGAAGGAGATGAGAGGAGAAGGGGTACGGATGGGAGTGCCAGGTTAGGGGGCAATGGGGAAAGAGATGAGAGGAGAAGGGGTACGGATGGGAGTGACAGGTTAGGGGGAAATGGGGAAGGAGATGAGAGGAGAAGGGGGACGGTTGGGAGTGCCAGGTTAGGGGGCAATGGGGAAGGAGATGAGAGGAAAAGGGGTACGGATGGGAGTGACAGGTTAGGGGGCAGTGGGTAAGGAGATGAGAGGAGAAGGGGTACGGATGGGAGTGACAGGTTAGGGGGAAATGGGGAAGGAGATAAGGGGAGAAGGGGGACGGATGCGAGTGCCAGGTTAGGGGGGAATGGGGAAGGAGATGAGAGGAGAAGGGGTACGGATGGGAGTGCCAGGTTAGGGGGCAATGGGGAAGGAGATGAGAGGAGAAGGGGTACGGATGGGAGTGCCAGGTTAGGGGGAACTGGGGAAGGAGATGAGAGGAGAAGGGGTACGGATGAGAGTGCTAGGTTAGGGTGCAATGGGGAAGGAGATGAGAGGAGAAGGGGTACGGATGGGAGTGCCAGGTTAGGGGGTAATGGGGAAGGAGATGAGAGGAGAAGGGGTACGGATGGGAGTGCCAGGTTAGGGGGCAATGGGGAAGGAGATGAGAGGAGAAGGGGTACGGATGGGAGTGACAGGTAAGGGGGCAATGGGGAAGGAGATGAGAGGAGAAGGGGTACGGATGGGAGTGCCAGGTTAGGGGGCAATGGGGAAGGATATGAGAGGAGAAGGGGTACGGATGGGAGTGCCAGGTTAGGGGGCAATGGAGAAGGAGATGAGGGGAGAAGGGGTCTGGATGGGCGTGCCTGGTTAGGGGGAAATAGGGAAGGAGATGAGAGGAGAAGGGGTACGGATGGGAGTGCCAGGTTAGGGGGCAATGGGGAAGGAGATGAGAGGAGAAGGGGTACGGATGGGGGTGCCAGGTTAGGGGGCAATGGGGAAGGAGATGAGGGGAGAAGGGGTACGGATGGGAGTGCCAGGTTAGGGGGCAATGGGGAAAGAGATGAGAGGAGAAGGGGTACGGATGGGAGTGACAGGTTAGGGGGCAATGGGGAAGGAGATGAGAGGAGAAGGAGTACGGATGGGAGTGCCATGTTAGGGGGCATTGGGGAAAGAGATGAGAGGAGAAGGGGTACGGATGGGAGTGACAGGTTATGGGGCAATGGCGAAGGAGATGAGGGGAGAAGGGGTACGGATGGGTGTGCCAGGTTAGGGGGCAATGGGGAAGGAGATGAGAGGAGAAGGGGTACGGATGGGAGTGCCAGGTTAGGGCGCAATGGGGAAGGAGATGAGAGGAGAAGGGGTACGGATGCGAGTGCCAGGTTAGGGGGCAATGGGGAAGGAGATGAGGGGAGAAGGGGTACGGATGGGAGTGCCAGGTTAGGGGGCAATGGGGAAGGAGATGAGAGGAGAAGAGGTACGGACGGGAGGTCCATGAAAATAATATGTCATATAGGTAAAACCTGGGCGAGCGCAACTATTTTCGGATCGAAAAAAGTTCTACTGTTAAAAGAAATTTTGAGCCTGGCCTAAATAGTCTCTTTGACATAATTTAAACAGTGTTTTTGTCTTTTTGTGTCAAACAATTGGTAATTAAACAATTTGAATATATTAAATAGACAATGATTGTCAATCTTGATACAAAGTCATATCAAATTAATATATTTATGAAACATTGAAATTATAAAAGGATGATGCCATTATGCAATTGAAGGTTTTTTTAAGTATTTAGAATTATAACCATAAAAATTGGCTGAGCTGGATGTGACAACTATGCTAACTCTCTGTGAAAATCATTTTACTATAAGGGATCAGCATCCATTAACTGCCATTATATATATTGATATAAATGCACTGTTTATTGTTATTTCCACATGGGAACAGAAATAATAAAACAGGCACAAAATAATCAACTTTAGGCTAAGAGTGACACTTGAGCAATTTTACTCTGTCATTCTTTTTTTGGCAAACATTATTAATTTCTCTTATAGAACTAGGCTAAATGAACAGACAACAAGTGGATAAATGACATGCAGTTATTAAGTATATAACTGGATTTGATACATATACATGTACATGCTTATTATATAACACATATAATTATCTAATACCTATGCATGGCTTTTAACAAGAATAAGCAATATTGTAAATATATATATTAAAATAAACTCCCTCTAACTTGTTAGTGATTGATACTAATTGCATGCAAAAAAGACTGGTTTTCAGTCAAAATGTAATTTATTGGGAACACAATATTTGGTGATAATTTTAGTTTTCTTGTAAAATATCTTTCACTGAACTATTGTTAATGTTTGTGAGTGTGCAGGTACCAGTGATGGTGACCTAAGGTAAATTTGCCTTGATGACTTTATTTATATATTTCGGAGAAAACCCGCACCGAAAGGGTGTATAAATGGATAACTTATTTTTTTGCAAGATTCTAAGCAAACTACTTTGTATTTTTACCAGCCTTTTACCGCTAGTGTGATCAGTCTATTGATAATTGACAATTATTTATGAAAATGGTTTTTGGCATATCAATTGCCAATAGCATTATTTTTATGTCATTCTTAGACTATGTATAATAATTATCCCAATGTTATTCATTTATCGTTATCAGCGCTGAAGAAATTAGAAAAGAAACACATACATTTTAGCCTTGGATTTTGTGGACAAAATTATTGTTAATATTTGCCATCTGATTGTGAGTAGTGGCTGGTCCAGAGAGATCGAAGAGGCCTTGGGTCGTGGGGCACTTCTGCCTGTAGCCCCCCACTGTACCCCACATTTTTGTTGTCCTTTTTCATTTGAATTAGGCCTAGTCTTTAGATGCCATCTTATAAATACAAACGGGATAAACCTGCCAATTTTTGAGTGCACATTTTTACGGTTAAATTGCTGCCAGGGCATAACATTTTAACGGAAGTGGGTGATCCCCCCCCCCCCAACACACACACACACATCCCTGGATCCAAGCCTGGTCAGCCTGAAATTGAAAATTGTTAGTCATGCGGCTAGGCTAGCCCAAAATTAGGTGAGAGTAAAATTGCCAGGGTCAACTGTCACTGACACTGACGCAGTGACTGTGTGTGTCTGACACAGTGACGGTGTGTGTTTGACACAGTGACAGCCCGAGACATTAAAAATGAGTCACACTGACCACACCGACGGCGACGGGTGGCAGTGCAGCCAGTTCAACAGCTAAGCCTAAGGCTCAGCTTAGCTGGCAGACGGACAGACAGACAGTCTGACAGACATACGACAGTTGCCAGTGCGAAAGCAGGTCAACAAACTGGCGAATGGCGTAGAATTACACGCAGTTTGCACAATGAATTAAGTAACACGTATCTGTGGTCGTTGTTTCATCATATTATCAGTTTCTGGTCTGTTCATTTTCTTTGCGAAATGGGGATTTCAAGCAGTTTAAGTGAGCATGTGAGCAAAGCTAGCAGACGACCAGCCATTTTGTTAAACGGAGACGCTCATATAGTTTACGATGCCGGTAGAGTCAGGTTACAAGAAAGAGAGAGAGTGGGAAAAAAGGAGGGGAGTGGATGGCGGTGCCATAGGAGGGCGGGGGGCAAGCTTCAGAAGAGAAAGAAGGGCGGATGTGAGCGCCGGGAGACACGGAGGAACAACACATGGCAGTGACAACATCAATTTTTTGTTTTATTCAGATAACTAAACAAGTCTTAGCCTGAACGGCCAACAAATAGCCAGCCTACGATGGAACTCACGCGCTCCATGGCGTCTTAACGACACATTACGTCTCATTCGTTGTCCTTAACGGATATATAACCTGATAACATCCAGCCAGCTAGTTAGGCTCGGTGGGGGCGGGGGGTACTTCAGCGTCTGAGGCTGTTACATCTGAACAACTTGGCGCATTGCATTTTGGGAGGACAGGGCAGGAGAGAATTCTTGATTGTGTCGAAGAGTGTAATATAACTCTTTGATCGTGTCTGGCATAGACGTTTTCTCATGCAGGGAAACTAGCAACAGACAAACAGAATCACACTGAGACACAACGCTGCCATATCAGGTCATCGTGCTGTAACTCTGAGGCACAACGCTGTCATATCATGTCATCGTACTATCACTGAGGCACAACGCTGTCATATCATGTCATCGTACTATCACTGAGGCACAACGCTGTCATATCATGTCATCGTGCTGTAACTCTGAGGCACAACGCTGTGAGATGACGTCATCGTACTATCACTGAGACACAACGCTGTCATATCATGTCATCGTACCATCACTCTGAGGCACAACGCTGTCATATCATGTCATCGTACTATCACTCTGAGGCACAGCGCTGTGAGATGACGTCATCGTACTATCACTGAGACACAACGCTGTCATATCATGTCATCGTACCATCACTCTGAAACACAACGCTGTCATATCATGTCATCGTACTATCACTGAGGCACAACGCTGTCATATCATGTCATCGTACTATCACTCTGAGGCACAGCGCTGTGAGATGACGTCATCGTACTATCACTGAGGCACAACGCTGTCATATCATGTCATCGTACTATCACTCTGAGGCACAACGTCCTCATATCATGTCATTGTACTATCACTGAGGCACAACGCTGTCATATCATGTCATCGTAACATCACTGAGGCACAACACTGTCATATCATGTCATCGTACTATCACTCTGAGGCACAACGTCCTCATATCATGTCATTGTACTATCACTGAGGCACAACGCTGTCATATCATGTCATCGTAACATCACTGAGGCACAACACTGTCATATCATGTCATCGCACTATCACTCTGAGGCACAACGCTGTCATATCATGTCATCGTACTATCACTCTGAGGCACAACGCGGTCATATCATGTCATCGTACTATCACTCTGAGGCACAACGCTGTGAGATGACGTCATCGTACTATCACTGAGACACAACGCTGTCATATCATGTCATCGTACCATCACTCTGAGGCACAGCGCTGTCATATCATGTCATCGTACTATCACTCTGAGGCACAGCGCTGTGAGATGACGTCATCGTACTATCACTGAGACACAACGCTGTCATATCATGTCATCGTACCATCACTCTGAGGCACAACGCTGTCATATCATGTCATCGTACTATCACTCTGAGGCACAACGCGGTCACATCATGTCATCGTATTATCACTCTGAGGCACAACGCGGTCATATCATGTCATCGTACTATCACTCTGAGGCACAACGCTGTCATATCATGTCATCGTACTATTACTCTGAGGTACAACGCTATCATATCATGTCATGGTACTATCACTCTGAGGCACAACGCTGTCATATCATGTCATCGTACTATCACTGAGGCACAACGCTGTCATATCATGTCATCGTATCATCACTCTGAGGCTCAACGCTGTCATATCATGTCATCGTACTATCACTGAGGCACAACGCTGTCATATAATGTCATCGTACTATCACTCTGAGGCACAACGCTGTTATATCATGTCATCGTACTATCACTGAGGCACAACGCTGTCATATCATGTCATCGTACTATCACTCTGAGGCACAACGCTGTCATATCATGTCATCGTACTATTACTCTGAGGTACAACGCTGTCATATCATGTCATGGTACTATCACTCTGAGGCACAACGCTGTCATATCATGTCATCGTACTATCACTGAGGCACAACGCTGTCATATCATGTCATCGTATCATCACTCTGAGGCTCAACGCTGTCATATCATGTCATCGTACTATCACTGAGGCACAACGCTGTCATATAATGTCATCGTACTATCACTCTGAGGCACAACGCTGTTATATCATGTCATCGTACTATCACTGAGGCACAACGCTGTCATATCATGTCATCGTACTATCACTCTGAGGCACAACGCTGTCATATCATGTCATCGTACTATTACTCTGAGGTACAACGCTGTCATATCATGTCATGGTACTATCACTCTGAGGCACAACGCTGTCATATCATGTCATCGTACTATCACTGAGGCACAACGCTGTCATATCATGTCATCGTATCATCACTCTGAGGCTCAACGCTGTCATATCATGTCATCGTACTATCACTGAGGCACAACGCTGTCATATCATGTCATCGTACTATCACTCTGAGGCACAACGCTGTTATATCATGTCATCGTACTATCACTGAGGCACAACGCTGTCATATCATGTCATCGTACTATCACTCTGAGGCACAACGCGGTCATATCATGTCATCGTACTATCACTCTGAGGCACAACGCTGTTATATCATGTTATCGTAACATCCCTCTGAGGCACAACGCTGTTATATCATGTCATCGTACTATCACTGAGGCACAACGCTGTCATATCATGTCATCGTATTATCACTCTGAGGCACAACGCGGTCACATCATGTCATCGTACTATCACCCTGAGGCACAGCGCTGTGAGATGACGTCCTGGCGCTGTCGTCGTAGGGTTCTATGGTGGCGTGTAGAGGAAGACCGGGGCTCTCCCGTGCCGATCTGGCTTTAGAGCAGTCAGATGCGCGCGGCGTCGGATACATACTGGTCTGACATCGGCTTCCATGGTAACCGGGGGAACAGCGACACCGTGCCGGGCCCACGCACGTACCCCCGTTGTGACAGCCGTGCGGGCAGCTCGCTGGGAAGTGGGTAGAAGGCGACGTGTTGACCGCGGAGGAGGCAAAAGTAGCCATGTGACCAGGTGCAAAAAAAAGAAAACTCAAAATTGAAGCAGATATTTGAAATGCACATAATATATATGCTAATGGTATTTGTCACTTATTAGGCCTACATGTGTCCATGTTCATGGAAGTGACAGTGAACATTTCAGGTAAATCGGATGTCCGGCTGCTGAGTTATGACAAAAAACCGTGTTGAAAATGGCTATTTTTAGACCTATTTTACGTGAGAGTTTATGGCTTTCTTTAATTTGAGAACAAAAATGGTGCATTGAGCATATTTTGTTGTGCCTACCTTCATGCAAATCTACATCAATAGACAATTTTGAACAATGACAGTCGATTTAGAACCATTATTCACCCTTAAAGATATTGTTTTGTCTTGATTCAGTTATAGACAGTTCAATATCTTTTAATTTTGGCTTAATTTTCAATAAAGAAATGTCAAATTTGAGAAAAACCGGTCTATATAGACAATTGAGTGCAGTAATGTATTAAATGTAACAACATTCAATACAATCCATATTTAACTTCGTGTGAATGTATAGATAGTATATTCTAATTTTTTATATTCTAAAAAAAACAGACATTACACTTACAATACTGGCATGCAGCCCCGTGCCTGCCAAGGGGACAGAGGCAGGTATTGGGAAGCAGACAGGTTCCTCCGTGTAGACAGGGACGGTGGCAAAGGGCTGTAAGGTAACAACGAATAAAACTCATGTCCGGTTCAAACGATGGCGGGCTCTGGCGACACGGACACGTGTCGCCAGAAATACTAGCGACACTATGAAATACGACGTTATCTTATCATGACCAAGGGACATCAGTTAGATTGTTGGATAGTAAGTCGCACCTGTACAGATAGAGTAGCTACATAGTTACCTTCAGTAATCCGTAGACGGCTGATTACAGACTCGCCACACTATGGCATTTTACGTTGTCTATTTGTCATCTACACCTCTCTTCCTCGGGGATGTAGGGGTATAATAGCCTCACCTGTCATCTACACCTCTCTTCCTCGGGGATGTACGGGTATAATAGCCGTCATCTACACATCTCTTCCACGGGGATGTAGGGTATAATAGCCTCACCTGTCATCTACACCTCTTACTCGGGGATGTACGGGTATAATAGCCTCACCTGTCATCTACACCTCTCTTCCTCCGGGATGTAGGGTATAATAGCCTCACCTGTCATCTACACCTCTTACTCGGGGATGTAGGGGTATAATAGCCTCACCTGTCATCTACACCTCTCTTCCTCGGGGATGTACGGGTATAATAGCCGTCATCTACACATCTCTTCCACGGGGATGTAGGGTATAATAGCCTCACCTGTCATCTACACCTCTTACTCGGGGATGTACGGGTATAATAGCCTCACCTGTCATCTACACCTCTCTTCCTCGGGGATGTACGGGTATAATAGCCGTCATCTACACATCTCTTCCACGGGGATGTAGGGTATAATAGCCTCACCTGTCATCTACACCTCTTACTCGGGGATGTACGGGTATAATAGCCTCACCTGTCATCTACACCACTCTTCCTCGGGGATGTACGGGTATAATAGCCTCACCTGTCATCTACACCTCTCTTCCTCCGGGATGTACGGGTATAATAGCCTCACCTGTCATCTACACCTCTTACTCGGGGATGTACGGGTATAATAGCCTCACCTGTCATCTACACCACTCTTCCTCGGGGATGTACGGGTATAATAGCCTCACCTGTCATCTACACCTCTCTTCCTCAGGGATGTACGGGTATAATAGCCTCACCTGTCATCTACACCTCTTACTCGGGGATGTACGGGTAAAATAGCCTCACCTGTCATTTACACCTCTTACTCGGGGATGTACGGGTATAATAGCCTCACCTGTCATCTACACCTCTCTCCCTAAGAGATGTACGGGTATAATAGCCTCACCTGTCATCTACACCTCTTACTCAGGGATGTACGGGTATAATAGCCTCACCTGTCATCTACATCTATCTTACTCGGGGATGTACGGATATAATAGCCTCACCTGTCATCTACACCTCTCTTCCTCAGGGATGTACGGATATAATAGCCTCACCTGTCATCTACACCTCTCTTCCTCAGGGATGTACGGATATAATAGCCTCACCTGTCATCTACACCTCTTACTCAGGGATGTACGGGTATAATAGCCTCACCTGTCATCTACATCTATCTTACTCGGGGATGTACGGATATAATAGCCTCACCTGTCATCTACACCTCTTACTCGGGGATGTACGGGTAAAATAGCCTCACCTGTCATTTACACCTCTTACTCGGGGATGTACGGGTATAATAGCCTCACCTATCATCTACACCTCTCTCCCTAAGAGATGTACGGGTATAATAGCCTCACCTGTCATCTACACCTCTTACTCAGGGATGTACGGGTATAATAGCCTCACCTGTCATCTACATCTATCTTACTCGGGGATGTACGGATATAATAGCCTCACCTGTCATCTACACCTCTCTTCCTCAGGGATGTACGGATATAATAGCCTCACCTGTCATCTACACCTCTCTTCCTCAGGGATGTACGGATATAATAGCCTCACCTGTCATCTACACCTCTTACTCAGGGATGTACGGGTATAATAGCCTCACCTGTCATCTACATCTATCTTACTCGGGGATGTACGGATATAATAGCCTCACCTGTCATCTACACCTCTCTTCCTCCGGAATGTAGGGTATAATAGCCTCACCTGTCATCTACACCTCTCTTTCTCGGGGATGTACGGATATAATAGACTCACCTGTCATCTACACCTCTCTTCCTCGGGGATGTACGGGTATAATAGCCTCACCTCTCATCTACACCTCTCTTCCTCAGGGATGTAGGGTATAATAGCCTCACCTGTCATCTACACCTCTCTTCCTCAGGGATGTATGGGTATAATAGCCTCACCTGTCATCTACACCTCTCTTCCTCAGGGATGTACGGGTATAATAGCCTCACCTGTCATCTACACCTCTCTTCCTCGGGGATGTACAATATAATAGCCTCACCTGTCATCTACACCTCTCTTCCTCAGGGATGTACGGGTATAATAGCCTCACCTGTCATCTACACCTCTCTTCCTCAGGGATGTACAATATAAGAGCCTCACCTGTCATCTACACCTCTCTTCCTAAGGTATGTACGGGTATAATAGCCTCACCTGTCATCTACACCTCTCTTCCTCAGGGATGTAGGGGTATAATAGCCTCACCTGTCATCTACACCTCTCTTCCTCGGGGATGTAGGGTATAATAGCCTCACCTGTCATCTACACCTCTCTTCCTCGGCGATGTACGGGTATAATAGCCTCACCTGTCATCTACACCTCTCTTCCTCAGAGATGTACGGGTATAATAGCCTCACCTGTCATCTACACCTCTCTTCCTCAGGGATGTACAATATAATAGCCTCACCTGTCATCTACACCTCTCTTCCTAAGGTATGTACGGGTATAATAGCCTCACCTGTCATCTACACCTCTCTTCCTCAGGGATGTAGGGGTATAATAGCCTCACCTGTCATCTACACCTCTCTTCCTCGGGGATGGAGGGTATAATAACCTCACCTGTCATCTACACCTCTCTTCCTCGGCGATGTACGGGTATAATAGCCTCACCTGTCATCTACACCTCTCTTCCTCAGAGATGTAGGGGTATAATAGCCTCACCTGTCATCTACACCTCTCTTCCTCGGGGATGTACGGGTATAATAGCCTCACCTGTCATCTACACCTCTCTCCCTAAGGTATGTACGGGTATAATAGCCTCACCTGGCATCTACACCTCTCTCCCTAAGGGATGTAGGGTAAAATGGCCTCACCTGTCATCTACACCTCTCTCCCTAAGGGATGTAGGGTATAATAGCCTCACCTGTCATCTACACCTCTCTTCCTCGGGGATGTAGGGGTATAATAGCCTCACCTGGCATCTACACCGCTCTTCCTCAGGGATGTACAATATAATAGCCTCACCTGGCATCTACACCTCTCTTCCTCAGGGATGTAGGGTATACTGGCCTCACCTGACATCTACACCTCTCTTCCTCAGGGATGTACAATATAATAGCCTCACCTGGCATCTACACCTCTCTTCCTCAGGGATGTAGGGTATAATAACCTCACCTGGCATCTACACCTCTCTTCCTCAGGGGTGTACGGGTATAATAGCCTCACCTGTCATCTACACCTCTCTTCCTCGGGGACGTAGGGTATAATAGCCTCACCTGGCATCTACACCTCTCTTCCTCATTGATGTACAATATAATAGCCTCACCTGGCATCTACACCTCTCTTCCTCAGGGATGTAGGGTATAATGGCCTCACCTGACATCTACACCTCTCTTCCTCAGGGATGTACAATATAATAGCCTCACCTGGCATCTACACCTCTCTTCCTCAGGGATGTAGGGTATAATAGCCTCACCTGTCATCTACACCTCTCTTCCTCAGGGATGTACGGGTATAATAGCCTCACCTCTCATCTACACCTCTCTTTCTCAGGGATGTAGGGTATAATAGCCTCACCTGTCATCTACACCTCTCTTCCTCGGGGGTGTACGGGTATAATAGCCTCACCTGTCATCTACACCTCTCTTCCTCAGAGATGTACGGATATAATAGCCTCACCTGTCATCTACACCTCTCTTCCCCAGGGATGTACAATATAATAGCCTCACCTGTCATCTACACCTCTCTTCCTCAGGGATGTACGGGTATAATAGCCTCACCTGTCATCTACACCTCTCTTCCCCAGGGATGTACAATATAAGAGCCTCACCTGACATCTACACCTCTCTTCCTAAGGTATGTACGGGTATAATAGCCTCACCTGTCATCTACAACTCTCTTCCTCAGGGATGTAGGGGTATAATAGCCTCACCTGTCATCTACACCTCTCTTCCTCGGGGATGTAGGGTATAATAGCCTCACCTGTCATCTACACCTCTCTTCCTCGGCGATGTACGGGTATAATAGCCTCACCTGTCATCTATACCTCTCTTCCTCAGGGATGTACGGGTATAATAGCCTCATCTGTCATCTACACCTCTCTTCCTCAGGGATGTACAATATAATAGCCTCACCTGTCATCTACACCTCTCTTCCTAAGGTATGTACGGGTATAATAGCCTCACCTGTCATCTACACCTCTCTTCCTCAGGGATGTAGGGGTATAATAGCCTCACCTGTCATCTACACCTCTCTTCCTCGGGGATGTAGGGTATAATAGCCTCACCTGTCATCTACACCTCTCTTCCTCGGCGATGTACGGGTATAATAGCCTCACCTGTCATCTACACCTCTCTTCCTCAGGGATGTAGGGGTATAATAGCCTCACCTGTCATCTACACCTCTCTTCCTCGGGGATGTAGGGGTATAATAGCCTCACCTGTCATCTACACCTCTCTTCCTCGGGGATGTACGGGTATAATAGCCTCACCTGTCATCTACACCTCTCTCCCTAAGGTATGTACGGGTATAATAGCCTCACCTGGCATCTACACCTCTCTCCCTAAGGGATGTAGGGTAAAATGGCCTCACCTGTCATCTACACCTCTCTCCCTAAGGGATGTAGGGTATAATAGCCTCACCTGTCATCTACACCTCTCTTCCTCGGGGATGTAGGGGTATAATAGCCTCACCTGGCATCTACACCGCTCTTCCTCAGGGATGTACAATATAATAGCCTCACCTGGCATCTACACCTCTCTTCCTCAGGGATGTAGGGTATACTGGCCTCACCTGACATCTACACCTCTCTTACTCAGGGATGTACAATATAATAGCCTCACCTGGCATCTACACCTCTCTTCCTCAGGGATGTAGGGTATAATAACCTCACCTGGCATCTACACCTCTCTTCCTCAGGGGTGTACGGGTATTATAGCCTCACCTGTCATCTACACCTCTCTTCCTCGGGGACGTAGGGTATAATAGCCTCACCTGGCATCTACACCTCTCTTCCTCATTGATGTACAATATAATAGCCTCACCTGGCATCTACACCTCTCTTCCTCAGGGATGTAGGGTATAATGGCCTCACCTGACATCTACACCTCTCTTCCTCAGGGATGTACAATATAATAGCCTCACCTGGCATCTACACCTCTCTTCCTCAGGGATGTAGGGTATAATAGCCTCACCTGTCATCTACACCCCTCTTCCTCAGGGATGTACGGGTATAATAGCCTCACCTGGCATCTACACCGCTCTTCCTCAGGGATGTACAATATAATAGCCTCACCTGGCATCTACACCTCTCTTCCTCAGGGATGTAGGGTATACTGGCCTCACCTGACATCTACACCTCTCTTACTCAGGGATGTACAATATAATAGCCTCACCTGGCATCTACACCTCTCTTCCTCAGGGATGTAGGGTATAATAACCTCACCTGGCATCTACACCTCTCTTCCTCAGGGGTGTACGGGTATAATAGCCTCACCTGTCATCTACACCTCTCTTCCTCGGGGACGTAGGGTATAATAGCCTCACCTGGCATCTACACCTCTCTTCCTCATTGATGTACAATATAATAGCCTCACCTGGCATCTACACCTCTCTTCCTCAGGGATGTAGGGTATAATGGCCTCACCTGACATCTACACCTCTCTTCCTCAGGGATGTACAATATAATAGCCTCACCTGGCATCTACACCTCTCTTCCTCAGGGATGTAGGGGTATAATAGCCTCACCTGTCATCTACACCTCTCTTCCTCAGGGATGTACGGGTATAATAGCCTCACCTCTCATCTACACCTCTCTTCCTCAGGGATGTAGGGTATAATAGCCTCACCTGTCATCTACACCTCTCTTCCTCAGGGATGTACGGGTATAATAGCCTCACCTGTCATCTACACCTCTCTTCCTCAGGGATGTACGGGTATAATAGCCTCACCTGTCATCTACACCTCTCTTCCTCGGGGGTGTACGGGTATAATAGCCTCACCTGTCATCTACACCTCTCTTCCTCAGGGATGTACGGATATAATAGCCTCACCTGTCATCTACACCTCTCTTCCCCAGGGATGTACAATATAATAGCCTTACCTGTCATCTACACCTCTCTTCCCCAGGGATGTACGGGTATAATAGCCTCACCTGTCATCTACACCTCTCTTCCTCAGGGATGTACAATATAAGAGCCTCACCTGTCATCTACACCTCTCTTCCTAAGGTATGTACGGGTATAATAGCCTCACCTGTCATCTACACCTCTCTTCCTCAGGGATGTAGGGGTATAATAGCCTCACCTGTCATCTACACCTCTCTTCCTCGGGGATGTAGGGTATAATAGCCTCACCTGTCATCTACACCTCTCTTCCTCGGCGATGTACGGGTATAATAGCCTCACCTGTCATCTACACCTCTCTTCCTCAGGGATGTACGGGTATAATAGCCTCACCTGTCATCTACACCTCTCTTCCTCAGGGATGTACAATATAATAGCCTCACCTGTCATCTACACCTCTCTTCCTAAGGTATGCACGGGTATAATAGCCTCACCTGTCATCTACACCTCTCTTCCTCAGGGATGTAGGGGAATAATAGCCTCACCTGTCATCTACACCTCTCTTCCTCGGGGATGTAGGGTATAATAGCCTCACCTGTCATCTACACCTCTCTTCCTCGGCGATGTACGGGTATAATAGCCTCACCTGTCATCTACACCTCTCTCCCTAAGGTATGTACGGGTATAATAGCCTCACCTGGCATCTACACCTCTCTCCCTAAGGGATGTAGGGTAAAATGGCCTCACCTGTCATCTACACCTCTCTCCCTAAGGGATGTAGGGTATAATAGCCTCACCTGTCATCTACACCTCTCTTCCTCGGGGATGTAGGGTTATAATAGCCTCACCTGGCATCTACACCGCTCTTCCTCAGGGATGTACAATATAATAGCCTCACCTGGCATCTACACCTCTCTTCCTCAGGGATGTAGGGTATACTGGCCTCACCTGACATCTACACCTCTCTTCCTCAGGGATGTACAATATAATAGCCTCACCTGGCATCTACACCTCTCTTCCTCAGGGATGTAGGGTATAATAACCTCACCTGGCATCTACACCTCTCTTCCTCAGGGGTGTACGGGTATAATAGCCTCACCTGTCATCTACACCTCTCTTCCTCGGGGACGTAGGGTATAATAGCCTCACCTGGCATCTACACCTCTCTTCCTCATTGATGTACAATATAATAGCCTCACCTGGCATCTACACCTCTCTTCCTCAGGGATGTAGGGTATAATGGCCTCACCTGACATCTACACCTCTCTTCCTCAGGGATGTACAATATAATAGCCTCACCTGGCATCTACACCTCTCTTCCTCAGGGATGTAGGGTATAATAGCCTCACCTGGCATCTACACCTCTCTTCCTCAGGGATGTACAATATAATAGCCTCACCTGGCATCTACACCTCTCTTCCTCAGGGATGTAGGGTATAATAGCCTCACCTGGCATCTACACCTCTCTTCCTCAGGGATGTAGGGTATAATAGCCTCACCTGTCATCTACACCTCTCTTCCTCAGGGATGTACAATATAATAGCCTCACCTGGCATCTACACCTCTCTTCCTCAGAGATGTAGGGGTATAATAGCCTCACCTGTCATCTACACCTCTCTTCCTCGGGGATGTACGGGTATAATAGCCTCACCTGGCATCTACACCTCTCTTCCTAAGGTATGTACGGGTATAATAGCCTCACCTGACATCTACACCTCTCTTCCTCAGGGATGTAGGTTATAATAGCCTCACCTGTCATCTACACCTCTCTTCCTCAGGGATGTACGGGTATAATAGCCTCACCTGTCATCTACACCCCTCTTCCTCAGGGATGTACAATATAATAGCCTCACCTGTCATCTACACCTCTCTTCCTAAGGTATGTAGGAGTATAATAGCCTCACCTGTCATCTACACCTCTCTTCCTAAGGTATGTACGGGTATAATAGCCTCACCTGTCATCTACACATCTCTTCCTCAGGGATGTAGGGGTATAATAGTCTCACCTGTCATCTACACCCCTCTTCCTCAGGGATGTACAATATAATAGCCTCACCTGTCATCTACACCTCTCTTCCTAAGGTATGTACGAGTATAATAGCCTCACCTGTCATCTACACCTCTCTTCCTCGGCGATGTACGGGTATAATAGCCTCACCTGTCATCTACACCTCTCTTCCTAAGGTATGTACGGGTATAATAGCCTTACCTGTCATCTACACCTCTCTTCCTCGGGGATGTAGGGTATAATAGCCTCACCTGTCATCTACACCTCTCTTCCTCAGGGATGTACGGGTATAATAGCCTCACCTGTCATCTACACCTCTCTTCCTCGGGGGTGTACGGGTATAATAGCCTCACCTGTCATCTACACCTCTCTTCCTCAGGGATGTACAATACAATAGCCTCACCTGTCATCTACACCTCTCTTCCTCAGGGATGTACAATATAATAGCCTCACCTGTCATCTACACCTCTCTTCCTCAGGGATGTACAATATAATAGCCTCACCTGTCATCTACAACTCTCTTCGTCAGGGATGTACAATATAATAGCCTCACCTGTCATCTACACCTCTCTTCCTTAGGGATGTACAATATAATAGCCTCACCTGTCATCTACACCTCTCTTCCTCAGGGATGTACAATATAATAGCCTCACCTGTCATCTACACCTCTCTTCTTCAGGGATGTAGGGTATAATAGCCTCACCTGGCATCTACACCTCTTTTCCTCGGGGTGTACGGGTATAATAGCCTCACCTGTCATCTACACCTCTCTTCCTCAGGGATGTACGGGTATAATAGCCTCACCTGTCATCTACACCTCTCTTCCTCAGGGATGTACAATATAATAGCCTCACCTGTCATCTACACCTCTCTTCCTAAGGTATGCACGGGTATAATAGCCTCACCTGTCATCTACACCTCTCTTCCTCAGGGATGTAGGGGTATAATAGCCTCACCTGTCATCTACACCTCTCTTCCTCGGGGATGTAGGGTATAATAGCCTCACCTGTCATCTACACCTCTCTTCCTCGGCGATGTACGGGTATAATAGCCTCACCTGTCATCTACACCTCTCTCCCTAAGGTATGTACGGGTATAATAGCCTCACCTGGCATCTACACCTCTCTCCCTAAGGGATGTAGGGTAAAATGGCCTCACCTGTCATCTACACCTCTCTCCCTAAGGGATGTAGGGTATAATAGCCTCACCTGTCATCTACACCTCTCTTCCTCGGGAATGTAGGGTTATAATAGCCTCACCTGGCATCTACACCGCTCTTCCTCAGGGATGTACAATATAATAGCCTCACCTGGCATCTACACCTCTCTTCCTCAGGGATGTAGGGTATACTGGCCTCACCTGACATCTACACCTCTCTTCCTCAGGGATGTACAATATAATAGCCTCACCTGGCATCTACACCTCTCTTCCTCAGGGATGTAGGGTATAATAACCTCACCTGGCATCTACACCTCTCTTCCTCAGGGGTGTACGGGTATAATAGCCTCACCTGTCATCTACACCTCTCTTCCTCGGGGACGTAGGGTATAATAGCCTCACCTGGCATCTACACCTCTCTTCCTCATTGATGTACAATATAATAGCCTCACCTGGCATCTACACCTCTCTTCCTCAGGGATGTAGGGTATAATGGCCTCACCTGACATCTACACCTCTCTTCCTCAGGGATGTACAATATAATAGCCTCACCTGGCATCTACACCTCTCTTCCTCAGGGATGTAGGGTATAATAGCCTCACCTGGCATCTACACCTCTCTTCCTCAGGGATGTACAATATAATAGCCTCACCTGGCATCTACACCTCTCTTCCTCAGGGATGTAGGGTATAATAGCCTCACCTGTCATCTACACCTCTCTTCCTCAGGGATGTACAATATAATAGCCTCACCTGGCATCTACACCTCTCTTCCTCAGAGATGTAGGGGTATAATAGCCTCACCTGTCATCTACACCTCTCTTCCTCGGGGGTGTACGGGTATAATAGCCTCACCTGGCATCTACACCTCTCTTCCTAAGGTATGTACGGGTATAATAGCCTCACCTGACATCTACACCTCTCTTCCTCAGGGATGTAGGTTATAATAGCCTCACCTGTCATCTACACCTCTCTTCCTCAGGGACGTACGGGTATAATAGCCTCACCTGTCATCTACACCCCTCTTCCTCAGGGATGTACAATATAATAGCCTCACCTGTCATCTACACCTCTCTTCCTAAGGTATGTACGAGTATAATAGCCTCACCTGTCATCTACACCTCTCTTCCTAAGGTATGTACGGGTATAATAGCCTCACCTGTCATCTACACATCTCTTCCTCAGGGATGTAGGGGTATAATAGCCTCACCTGTCATCTACACCCCTCTTCCTCAGGGATGTACAATATAATAGCCTCACCTGTCATCTACACCTCTCTTCCTAAGGTATGTACGAGTATAATAGCCTCACCTGTCATCTACACCTCTCTTCCTCGGCGATGTACGGGTATAATAGCCTCACCTGTCATCTACACCTCTCTTCCTAAGGTATGTACGGGTATAATAGCCTCACCTGTCATCTACACCTCTCTTCCTCGGGGATGTAGGGTATAATAGCCTCACCTGTCATCTACACCTCTCTTCTTCAGGGATGTACGGGTATAATAGCCTCACCTGTCATCTACACCTCTCTTCCTCGGGGGTGTACGGGTATAATAGCCTCACCTGTCATCTACACCTCTCTTCCTCAGGGATGTACAATACAATAGCCTCACCTGTCATCTACACCTCTCTTCCTCAGGGATGTACAATATAATAGCCTCACCTGTCATCTACACCTCTCTTCCTCAGGGATGTACAATATAATAGCCTCACCTGTCATCTACACCTCTCTTCCTCAGGGATGTACAATATAATAGCCTCACCTGTCATCTACACCTCTCTTCCTCAGGGATGTACAATATAATAGCCTCACCTGTCATCTACACCTCTCTTCCTCAGGGATGTACAATATAATAGCCTCACCTCTCATCTACACCTCTCTTCTTCAGGGATGTAGGGTATAATAGCCTCACCTGGCATCTACACCTCTCTTCCTCAGGGATGTAGGGTATACTGGCCTCACCTGACATCTACACCTCTCTTCCTTAGGGATGTACAATATAATAGCCTCACCTGGCATCTACACCTCTCTTCCTCAGGGATGTAGGGTATAATAACCTCACCTGGCATCTACACCTCTCTTCCTCAGGGGTGTACGGGTATAATAGCCTCACCTGTCATCTACACCTCTCTTTCTCGGGGACGTAGGGTATAATAGCCTCACCTGGCATCTACACCTCTCTTCCTCATTGATGTACAATATAATAGCCTCACCTGGCATCTACACCTCTCTTCCTCAGGGATGTAGGGTATAATGGCCTCACCTGACATCTACACCTCTCTTCCTCAGGGATGTACAATATAATAGCCTCACCTGGCATCTACACCTCTCTTCCTCAGGGATGTAGGGTATAATAGCCTCACCTGGCATCTACACCTCGCTTCCTCAGGGATGTACAATATAATAGCCTCACCTGGCATCTACACCTCTCTTCCTCAGGGATGTAGGGTATAATAGCCTCACCTGGCATCTACACCTCTCTTCCTCAGGGATGTAGGGTATAATAGCCTCACCTGTCATCTACACCTCTCTTCCTCAGGGATGTACAATATAATAGCCTCACCTGGCATCTACACCTCTCTTCCTCAGAGATGTAGGGGTATAATAGCCTCACCTGTCATCTACACCTCTCTTCCTCGGGGATGTACGGGTATAATAGCCTCACCTGGCATCTACACCTCTCTTCCTAAGGTATGTACGGGTATAATAGCCTCACCTGACATCTACACTTCTCTTCCTCAGGGATGTAGGTTATAATAGCCTCACCTGTCATCTACACCTCTCTTCCTCGGGGATGTACGGGTATAATACCCTCACCTGTCATCTACACCCCTCTTCCTCAGGGATGTACAATATAATAGCCTCACCTGGCATCTACACCTCTCTTCCTAAGGTATGTACGAGTATAATAGCCTCACCTGTCATCTACACCTCTCTTCCTAAGGTATGTACGGGTATAATAGCCTCACCTGTCATCTACACATCTCTTCCTCAGGGATGTAGGGGTATAATAGCCTCACCTGTCATCTACACCCCTCTTCCTCAGGGATGTAAGATATAATAGCCTCACCTGTCATCTACACCTCTCTTCCTAAGGTATGTACGAGTATAATAGCCTCACCTGTCATCTACACCTCTCTTCCTCGGCGATGTACGGGTATAATAGCCTCACCTGTCATCTACACCTCTCTTCCTAAGGTATGTACGGGTATAATAGCCTCACCTGTCATCTACACCTCTCTTCCTCGGGGATGTAGGGTATAATAGCCTCACCTGTCATCTACACCTCTCTTCCTCAGGGATGTACGGGTATAATAGCCTCACCTGTCATCTACACCTCTCTTCCTCGGGGGTGTACGGGTATAATAGCCTCACCTGTCATCTACACCTCTCTTCCTCAGGGATGTACAATACAATAGCCTCACCTGTCATCTACACCTCTCTTCCTCAGGGATGTACAATATATTAGCCTCACCTGTCATCTACACCTCTCTTCCTCAGGGATGTACAATATAATAGCCTCACCTGTCATCTACACCTCTCTTCCTCAGGGATGTACAATATAATAGCCTCACCTGTCATCTACACCTCTCTTCCTCAGGGATGTACAATATAATAGCCTCACCTGTCATCTACACCTCTCTTCCTCAGGGATGTACAATATAATAGCCTCACCTGTCATCTACACCTCTCTTCTTCAGGGATGTAGGGTATAATAGCCTCACCTGTCATCTACACCTCTCTTCCTCAGGGATGTACAATATAATAGCCTCACCTGTCATCTACACCTCTCTTCCTCAGGGATGTACAATATAATAGCCTCACCTGTCATCTACACCTCTCTTCCTAAGGTATGTACGGGTATAATAGCCTCATCTGTCATCTACACCTCTCTTCCTCAGGGATGTAGGGTATAATAGCCTCACCTGTCATCTACACCTCTCTTCCTCAGGGATGTACAATATAATAGCCTCACCTGTCATCTACACCTCTCTTCCTCAGGGATGTACAATATAATAGCCTCACCTGTCATCTACGCCTCTCTTCCTCAGGGATGTACAATATAATAGCCTCACCTGTCATCTACACCTCTCTTCCTCAGGGATGTAAGGTATAATAGCCTCGCCTGTCGTCTACACCTCTCTTCCTCAGGGATGTAGGGTATAATAGCCTCACCTGACATCTACACCTCTCTTCCTCAGGGATGTAGGGTATAATAGCCTCACCTGTCATCTACACCTCTCTTCCTCAGGGATGTAGGGTATAATAGCCTCACCTGGCATCTACACCTCTCTTCCTCAGGGATGTAGGGGTATAATAGCCTCACCTGTCATCTACACCTCTCTTCCTCAGGGATGTACGGGTATAATAGCCTCACCTGGCATCTACACCTCTCTTCCTCAGGGATGCACGGGTATAATAGCCTCACCTGACATCTACACCTCTCTTCCTCAGGGATGTAGGGTATAATAGCCTCACCTGACATCTACACCTCTCTTCCTCAGGGATGTACGGGTATAATAGCCTCACCTGTCGTCTACACCTCTCTTCCTCAGGGATGTACAATATAATAGCCTCACCTGTCATCTACACCTCTCTTCCTCAGGGATGTAGGGTATAATAGCCTCACCTGGCATCTACACCTCTCTTCCTCAGGGATGTAGGGTATAATAGCCTCACCTGTCATCTACACCTCTCTTCCTCAGGGATGTAGGGTATAATAGCCTCACCTGTCATCTACACCTCTCTTCCTCAGGGATGTAGGGTATAATAGCCTCACCTGTCATCTACACCTGTCTTCCTCAGGGATGTAGGGTATAATAGCCTCACCTGTCGTCTACACCTCTCTTCCTCAGGGATGTAGGGTATAATAGCCTCACCTGTCATCTACACCTCTCTTCCTCAGGGATGTAGGGTATAATAGCTTCACCTGGCATCTACACCTCTCTTCCTCAGGGATGTACGGGTATAATAGCCTCACCTGGCATCTACACCTCTCTTCCTCAGGGATGTAGGGTATAATAGCCTCACCTGACATCTACACCTCTCTTCCTCAGGGATGTACGGGTATAATAGCCTCACCTGTCATCTACACCTCTCTTCCTCAGGGATGTAGGGTATAATAGCCTCACCTGTCGTCTACACCTCTCTTCCTCAGGGATGTACAATATAATAGCCTCACCTGGCATCTACACCTCTCTTCCTCAGGGATGTACGGGTATAATAGCCTCACCTGTCATCTACACCTCTCTTCCTCGGGGGTGTACAATATAATGGCCTCACCTGGCATCTACACCTCTCTTCCTCAGGGATGTAGGGTATACTGGCCTCACCTGACATCTACACCTCTCTTCCTCAGGGATGTACAATATAATAGCCTCACCTGGCATCTACACCTCTCTTCCTCAGGGATGTAGGGTATAATAACCTCACCTGGCATCTACACCTCTCTTCCTCAGGGGTGTACGGGTATAATAGCCTCACCTGTCATCTACACCTCTCTTCCGCGGGAACGTAGGGTATAATAGCCTCACCTGGCATCTACACCTCTCTTCCTCATTGATGTACAATATAATAGCCTCACCTGGCATCTACACCTCTCTTCCTCAGGGATGTAGGGTATAATGGCCTCACCTGACATCTACACCTCTCTTCCTCAGGGATGTACAATATAATAGCCTCACCTGGCATCTACACCTCTGTTCCTTAGGGATGTAGGGTATAATAGCCTCACCTGTCATCTACACCTCTCTTCCTCGGGGGTGTACGGGTATAATAGCCTCACCTGTCATCTACACCTCTCTTCCTCAGGGATGTACGGGTATAATAGCCTCACCTGTCATCTACACCTCTCTTCCTCGGGGGTGTACGGGTATAATAGCCTCACCTGGCATCTACACCTCTCTTCCTCAGGGATGTAGGGGTATAATAGCCTCACCTGTCATCTACACCTCTCTTCCTCAGGGATGTACGGGTATAATAGCCTCACCTGACATCTACACCTCTCTTCCTCAGGGATATAGGGTATAATAGCCCCACCTGACATCTACACCTCTCTTCCTCAGGGATGTACGGGTATAATAGCCTCACTTGTCATCTACATCTCTCTTCCTGAGGGATGTAGGGTATAATAGCCTCACCTGTCGTCTACACCTCTCTTCCTCAGGGATGTACAATATAATAGCCTCACCTGGCATCTACACCTCTCTTCCTCAGGGATGTAGGGTATAATAGCCTCACCTGACATCTACACCTCTCTTCCTCAGGGATGTACGGGTATAATAGCCTCACCTGGCATCTACACCTCTCTTCCTCAGGGATGTAAGGTATAATAGCCTCACCTGACATCTACACCTCTCTTCCTCAGGGATGTACGGGTATAATAGCCTCACCTGTCGTCTACACCTCTCTTCCTCAGGGATGTACAATATAATAGCCTCACCTGTCATCTACACCTCTCTTCCTCAGGGATGTACAATATAATAGCCTCACCTGTCATCTACACCTCTCTTCCTCAGGAATGTACAATATAATAGCCTCACCTGTCATCTACACCTCTCTTCCTCAGGGATTTAGGGTATAATAGCCTCACCTGTCATCTACACCTCTCTTCCTCAGGGAGGTACAATATAATAGCCTCACCTGTCATCTGCACCTCTCTTCCTCAGGGATGTACAATATAATAGCCTCACCTGTCATCTACACCTCTCTTCCTCAGGGATGTAGGGTATAATAGCCTCACCTGTCATCTACACCTCTCTTCCTCAGGGATGTACAATATAATAGCCTCACCTGTCATCTACACCTCTCTTCCTCAGGGATGTACAATATAATAGCCTCACCTGTCATCTACACCTCTCTTCCTAAGGTATGTACGGGTAAAATAGCCTCATCTGTCATCTACACCTCTCTTCCTCGGGGATGTACGGGTATAATAGTCTCACCTGTCATCTACACCTCTCTTCCTCAGGGATGTACGGGTATAATAGCCTCAACTGTCATCTACACCTCTCTTCCTCAGGGATGTACAATATAATAGCCTCACCTGTCATCTACACCTCTCTTTCTCAGGGATGTAGGGGTATAATAGCCTCACCTGTCATCTACACCTCTCTTCCTTGGGGATGCAGGGGTATAATAGCCTTACCTGTCATCTACACCTCTCTTCCTCAGGGATGTAGGGTATAATAGCCTCACCTGTCATCTACACCTCTCTTCCTCGGGGATGTAGGGTATAATAGCCTCACCTGTCATCTACACCTCTCTTTCTCAGGGATGTACAATATAATAGCCTCACCTGTCATCTACACCTCTCTTCCTCAGGGATGTAGAGTATAATAGCCTCACCTGTCATCTACACCTGTCTTCCTCAGGGAGGTAGAGTATAATAGCCTCACCTGTCATCTACACCTGTCTTCCTCAGGGATGTACAATATAATAGCCTCACCTGTCATCTACACCTCTCTTCCTCAGGGATGTAGGGTATAATAGCCTCACGTGTCATCTACACCTCTCTCCCTAAGGGATGTACGGGTATAATAGCCTCACGTGTCATCTACACCTCTCTTCCTCGAGGATGTACGGGTATAATAGCCTCACCTGTCATCTACACCTCTTACTCGGGGATGTATGGGTATAATAGCCTCACCTGGCATCTACACCCCTCTTCCTCAGGGATGTACGGGTATAATAGCCTCACTTGACATCTACACCTCTCTTCCTCAGGGATGTAGGGTATAATAGCCTCACCTGACATCCACACCTCTCTTCCTCAGGGATGTACGGGTATAATAGCCTCACCTGGCATCTACACCTCTCTTCCTCAGGGATGTAGGGTATAATAGCCTCACCTGACATCTACACCTCTCTTCCTCAGGGATGTACGGGTATAATAGCTTCACCTGGCATCTACACCTCTCTTCCTCAGGGATGTACAATATAATAGCCTCACCTGTCATCTACACCTCTCTTCCTCAGGGATGTACGGGTATAATAGCCTCACCTGTCATCTACACCTCTCTTCCTCAGGGATGTAGGGTATAATAGCCTCACCTGTCGTCTACACCTCTCTTCCTCAGGGATGTACAATATAATAGCCTCACCTGGCATCTACACCTCTCTTCCTCAGGGATGTACGGGTATAATAGCCTCACCTGTCATCTACACCTCTCTTCCTCGGGGGTGTACGGGTATAATAGCCTCACCTGTCATCTACACCTCTCTTCCTCAGGGATGTACGGGTATAATAGCCTCACCTGTCATCTACACCTCTCTTCCTCGGGGGTGTACGGGTATAATAGCCTCACCTGGCATCTACACCTCTCTTCCTCAGGGATGTAGGGGTATAATAGCCTCACCTGTCATCTACACCTCTCTTCCTCAGGGATGTACGGGTATAATAGCCTCAACTGACATCTACACCTCTCTTCCTCAGGGATGTAGGGTATAATAGCCTCACCTGACATCTACACCTCTCTTCCTCAGGGATGTACGGGTATAATAGCCTCACCTGTCATCTACACCTCTCTTCCTCAGGGATGTAGGGTATAATAGCCTCACCTGTCGTCTACACCTCTCTTCCTCAGGGATGTACAATATAATAGCCTCACCTGGCATCTACACCTCTCTTCCTCAGGGATGTAGGATATAATAGCCTCACCTGACATCTACACCTCTCTTCCTCAGGGATGTACGGGTATAATAGCCTCACCTGGCATCTACACCTCTCTTCCTCAGGGATGTAAGGTATAATAGCCTCACCTGACATCTACACCTCTCTTCCTCAGGGATGTACGGGTATAATAGCCTCACCTGTCGTCTACACCTCTCTTCCTCAGGGATGTACAATATAATAGCCTCACCTGGCATCTACACCTCTCTTCCTCAGGGATGTACCATATAATAGCCTCACCTGTCATCTACACCTCTCTTCCTCAGGGATGTACAATATAATAGCCTCACCTGTCATCTACACCTCTCTTCCTCAGGGATTTAGGGTATAATAGCCTCACCTGTCATCTACACCTCTCTTCCTCAGGGATGTACAATATAATAGCCTCACCTGTCATCTACACCTCTCTTCCTCAGGGATGTACAATATAATAGCCTCACCTGTCATCTACACCTCTCTTCCTCAGGGATGTAGGGTATAATAGCCTCACCTGTCATCTACACCTCTCTTCCTCAGGGATGTACAATATAATAGCCTCACCTGTCATCTACACCTCTCTTCCTCAGGGATGTACAATATAATAGCCTCACCTGTCATCTACACCTCTCTTCCTAAGGTATGTACGGGTAAAATAGCCTCATCTGTCATCTACACCTCTCTTCCTCGGGGATGTACGGGTATAATAGCCTCACCTGTCATCTACACCTTTCTTCCTCAGGGATGTACGGGTATAATAGCCTCACCTGTCATCTACACCTCTCTTCCTCAGGGATGTACAATATAATAGCCTCACCTGTCATCTACACCTCTCTTCCTAAGGTATGTACGGCTATAATAGCCTCACCTGTCATCTACACCTCTCTTCCTCGGGGATGCACGGGTATAATAGCCTCACCTGTCATCTACACCTCTCTTCCTCAGGGATGTAGGGGTATAATAGCCTCACCTGTCATCTACACCTCTCTTCCTCAGGGATGTAGGGTATAATAGCCTCACCTGTCATCTACACCTCTCTTCCTCAGGGATGTAGGGGTATAATAGCCTCACCTGTCATCTACACCTCTCTTCCTCAGGGATGTACAATATAATAGCCTCACCTGTCATCTACACCTCTCTTTCTCAGGGATGTAGGGGTATAATAGCCTCACCTGTCATCTACACCTCTCTTCCTTGGGGATGCAGGGGTATAATAGCCTTACCTGTCATCTACACCTCTCTTCCTCAGGGATGTAGGGTATAATAGCCTCACCTGTCATCTACACCTCTCTTCCTCGGGGATGTAGGGTATAATAGCCTCACCTGTCATCTACACCTCTCTTTCTCAGGGATGTACAATATAATAGCCTCACCTGTCATCTACACCTCTCTTCCTCAGGGATGTAGAGTATAATAGCCTCACCTGTCATCTACACCTGTCTTCCTCAGGGAGGTAGAGTATAATAGCCTCACCTGTCATCTACACCTGTCTTCCTCAGGGATGTACAATATAATAGCCTCACCTGTCATCTACACCTCTCTTCCTCAGGGATGTAGGGTATAATAGCCTCACCTGTCATCTACACCTCTCTCCCTAAGGGATGTACGGGTATAATAGCCTCACCTGTCATCTACACCTCTCTTCCTCGAGGATGTACGGGTATAATAGCCTCACCTGTCATCTACACCTCTTACTCGGGGATGTATGGGTATAATAGCCTCACCTGTCATCTACACCTCTCTTCCTGGGGGAAGTAGTGGTATAATAGCCTCACCTGTCATCTACACCTCTCTCCCTAAGGGATGTAGGGTATAATAGTCCCACCTGTCATCTACACCTCTCTTCCTCGGGGATGTACGGGTATAATAGCCTCACCTGTCATCTACATCTCTTACTCGGGGATATCCGTGCATAATAACCTCACCTGTCATCTACACCTCTCTTCCTCGGGGATGTAGGTTATAATAGTCTCACCTGTTATCTACACCACTCTTCTTCGGGGATGTAGGGTATAACAGCCTCACCTGTCATCTACACCTCTCTCCCTAAGGGATGTACCGGTATAATAGCCTCTCCTCTCATCTACATCTCTCTTCCTCAGGGATGTACGGGTATAATAGCCTCACCTGTCATCTACACCACTCTTCCTCAGGAATGTAGGGTATAATAGCCTCACCTGTCATCAACACCTCTCTCCCAAAGAGATGTACGGGTATAATAGCCTCACCTGTCATCTACACCTCTCTTCCTCAGGGGTGTAGAGTATAATAGCCTCACCTGTCATCTACACCTGTCTTCCTCAGGGATGCAGAGTATAATAGCCTCACCTGTCATCTACACCTGTCTTCCTCAGGGATGTACAATATAATAACCTCACCTGTCATCTACACCTCTCTTCCTCAGGGATGTAGGGTATAATAGCCTCACCTGTCATCTACACCTCTCTCCCTAAGGGATGTACGGGTATAATAGCCTCACCTGTCATCTACACCTCTCTTCCTCGGGGATGTACGGGTATAATAGCCTCACCTGTCATCTACACCTCTTACTCGGTGATGTACGGGTATAATAGCCTCACCTGTCATCTACACCTCTTTTCCTGGGGAAAATAGGGGTATATTAGCCTCACCTGTCATCTACACCTCTCTCCCTAAGGGATGTACGGGTATAATAGCCTCACCTGTCATCTACACCTCTCTTCCTCGGGGATGTACGGGTATAATAGCCTCACCTGTCATCTACACCTCTCTTCCTCAGGGATATCCGGGTATAATAACCTCACCTGTCATCTACACCTCTCTTCCTCGGGGATGTAGGTTATAATAGCCTCACCTGTTATCTACACCTCTCTTCTTCAGGGATGTAGGGTATAATAGCCTCACCGGTCACCTACACCTCTCTTCCTCAGGGATGTACGGGTATAATAGCCTCACCTGTCATCTACACCTCTCTTCCTCGGGGATGTAGGTTATAATAGCCTCACCTGTTATCTACACCTCTCTTCTTCAGGGATGTAGGGTATAATAGCCTCACCGGTCATCTACACCTCTGTTCCTTGGGGATGTAGGGGTATAATAGCCTCACCTGTCATCTACACCTCTCTTCCTCAGGGATGTACGGGTATAATAGCCTCACCTGTCATCTACACCTCTCTTCCTCGGGGATGTACGGGTATAATAGCCTCACCGGTCACCTACACCTCTCTTCCTCAGGGATGTACGGGCATAATAGCCTCACCTGTCATCTACACCTCTCTTCCTCGGGGATGTACGGGTATAATAGCCTCACCTGTCATCTACACCACTCTTCCTCAGGGATGTAGGGGTATAATAGCCTCACCTGTCATCCACACCTCTCTTCCTCAGGGATGTAGGTTATAATAGTCTCACCTGTTATCTACACCTCTCTTCTTCGGGGATGTAGGGTATAACAGCCTCACCGGTCACCTACACCTCTCTTCCTCAGGGATGTAGGGTATAATGGCCTCACCTGTCATCTACACCTCTCTTCTTTGGGGATGTAGGGGTATAATAGCCCCACATGTCATCTACACCTCTCTCCCTAAGGGATGTACGGGTATAATAGCCTCACCTCTCATCTACACCTCTCTTCCTCAGGGATGTACGGGTATAATAGCCTCACCTGTCATCTACACCTCTCTTCCTCAGGAATGTAGGGTATAATAGCCTCACCTCTCATCTACACCTCTCTTCCTCAGGGATGTACGGGTATAATAGCCTCACCTGTCATCTACACCTCTCTTCCTCAGGGATGTAGAGTATAATAGCCTCACCTGTCATCTACACCTGTCTTCCTCAGGGATGTAGAGTATAATAGCCTCACCTGTCATCTACATCTGTCTTCCTCAGGGATGTACAATATAATAACCTCACCTGTCATCTACACCTCTCTTCCTCAGGGATGTAGGGAATAATAGCCTCACTTGTCATCTACACCTCTCTTCCTCGGAGATGTACGGGTATAATAGCCTCACCTGTCATCTACACCTCTTACTCGGGGATGTACGGGTATAATAGCCTCACCTGTAATCTACACCTCTCTTCCTGGGGGAAGTAGGGGTATAATAGCCTCACCTGTCATCTACACCTCTCTCCCTAAGGGATGTACGGGTATAATAGCCTCACCTGTCATCTACACCTCTCTTCCTCGGGGATGTACGGGTATAATAGCCTCACCTGTCATCTACACCTCTTACTCGGGGATATCCGGGTATAATAACCTCACCTGTCATCTACACCTCTCTTCCTCGTGGATGTAGGTTATAATAGCCTCACCTGTTATCTACATCTCTCTTCTTCAGGGATGTAGGGTATAATAGCCTCACCGGTCACCTGCACCTCTCTTCCTCAGGGATGTACGGGTATAATAGCCTCACCTGTCATCTACACCTCTCTTCCTCGGGGATGTACGGGTATAATAGCCTCACCTGTCATCTACACCTCTCTTCCTCGGCGATGTACGGGTATAATAGCCTCACCTGTCATCTACACCTCTCTCCCTAAGGGATGTAGGGTATAATAGCCTCACCTGACATCAAAACCTCTCTTCCTCGGGGATGTAGGTTATAATAGCCTCACCTGTTATCTACACCTCTCTTCTTCAGGGATGTAGGGTATAATAGCCTCACCGGTCACCTACACCTCTCTTCCTCAGGGATGTACGGGTATAATAGCCTCACTTGACATCTACACCTCTCTTCCTCAGGGATGTAGGGTATAATAGCCTCACCTGACATCCACACCTCTCTTCCTCAGGGATGTACGGGTATAATAGCCTCACCTGGCATCTACACCTCTCTTCCTCAGGGATGTAGGGTATAATAGCCTCACCTGACATCTACACCTCTCTTCCTCAGGGATGTACGGGTATAATAGCTTCACCTGGCATCTACACCTCTCTTCCTCAGGGATGTACAATATAATAGCCTCACCTGTCATCTACACCTCTCTTCCTCAGGGATGTACGGGTATAATAGCCTCACCTGTCATCTACACCTCTCTTCCTCAGGGATGTAGGGTATAATAGCCTCACCTGTCGTCTACACCTCTCTTCCTCAGGGATGTACAATATAATAGCCTCACCTGGCATCTACACCTCTCTTCCTCAGGGATGTACGGGTATAATAGCCTCACCTGTCATCTACACCTCTCTTCCTCGGGGGTGTACGGGTATAATAGCCTCACCTGTCATCTACACCTCTCTTCCTCAGGGATGTACGGGTATAATAGCCTCACCTGTCATCTACACCTCTCTTCCTCGGGGGTGTACGGGTATAATAGCCTCACCTGGCATCTACACCTCTCTTCCTCAGGGATGTAGGGGTATAATAGCCTCACCTGTCATCTACACCTCTCTTCCTCAGGGATGTACGGGTATAATAGCCTCACCTGACATCTACACCTCTCTTCCTCAGGGATGTAGGGTATAATAGCCTCACCTGACATCTACACCTCTCTTCCTCAGGGATGTACGGGTATAATAGCCTCACCTGTCATCTACACCTCTCTTCCTCAGGGATGTAGGGTATAATAGCCTCACCTGTCGTCTACACCTCTCTTCCTCAGGGATGTACAATATAATAGCCTCACCTGGCATCTACACCTCTCTTCCTCAGGGATGTAGGATATAATAGCCTCACCTGACATCTACACCTCTCTTCCTCAGGGATGTACGGGTATAATAGCCTCACCTGGCATCTACACCTCTCTTCCTCAGGGATGTAAGGTATAATAGCCTCACCTGACATCTACACCTCTCTTCCTCAGGGATGTACGGGTATAATAGCCTCACCTGTCGTCTACACCTCTCTTCCTCAGGGATGTACAATATAATAGCCTCACCTGGCATCTACACCTCTCTTCCTCAGGGATGTACCATATAATAGCCTCACCTGTCATCTACACCTCTCTTCCTCAGGGATGTACAATATAATAGCCTCACCTGTCATCTACACCTCTCTTCCTCAGGGATTTAGGGTATAATAGCCTCACCTGTCATCTACACCTCTCTTCCTCAGGGATGTACAATATAATAGCCTCACCTGTCATCTACACCTCTCTTCCTCAGGGATGTACAATATAATAGCCTCACCTGTCATCTACACCTCTCTTCCTCAGGGATGTAGGGTATAATAGCCTCACCTGTCATCTACACCTCTCTTCCTCAGGGATGTACAATATAATAGCCTCACCTGTCATCTACACCTCTCTTCCTCAGGGATGTACAATATAATAGCCTCACCTGTCATCTACACCTCTCTTCCTAAGGTATGTACGGGTAAAATAGCCTCATCTGTCATCTACACCTCTCTTCCTCGGGGATGTACGGGTATAATAGCCTCACCTGTCATCTACACCTCTCTTCCTCAGGGATGTACGGGTATAATAGCCTCACCTGTCATCTACACCTCTCTTCCTCAGGGATGTACAATATAATAGCCTCACCTGTCATCTACACCTCTCTTCCTAAGGTATGTACGGCTATAATAGCCTCACCTGTCATCTACACCTCTCTTCCTCGGGGATGCACGGGTATAATAGCCTCACCTGTCATCTACACCTCTCTTCCTCGGGGATGTACGGGTATAATAGCCTCACCTGTCATCTACACCTCTCTTCCTCAGGGATGTAGGGTATAATAGCCTCACCTGTCATCTACACCTCTCTTCCTCAGGGATGTAGGGGTATAATAGCCTCACCTGTCATCTACACCTCTCTTCCTCAGGGATGTACAATATAATAGCCTCACCTGTCATCTACACCTCTCTTTCTCAGGGATGTAGGGGTATAATAGCCTCACCTGTCATCTACACCTCTCTTCCTTGGGGATGCAGGGGTATAATAGCCTTACCTGTCATCTACACCTCTCTTCCTCAGGGATGTAGGGTATAATAGCCTCACCTGTCATCTACACCTCTCTTCCTCGGGGATGTAGGGTATAATAGCCTCACCTGTCATCTACACCTCTCTTTCTCAGGGATGTACAATATAATAGCCTCACCTGTCATCTACACCTCTCTTCCTCAGGGATGTAGAGTATAATAGCCTCACCTGTCATCTACACCTGTCTTCCTCAGGGAGGTAGAGTATAATAGCCTCACCTGTCATCTACACCTGTCTTCCTCAGGGATGTACAATATAATAGCCTCACCTGTCATCTACACCTCTCTTCCTCAGGGATGTAGGGTATAATAGCCTCACCTGTCATCTACACCTCTCTCCCTAAGGGATGTACGGGTATAATAGCCTCACCTGTCATCTACACCTCTCTTCCTCGAGGATGTACGGGTATAATAGCCTCACCTGTCATCTACACCTCTTACTCGGGGATGTATGGG
Source organism: Arenicola marina (assembly GCA_964019135.1). Classification (NCBI taxonomy): domain Eukaryota; kingdom Metazoa; phylum Annelida; class Polychaeta; family Arenicolidae; genus Arenicola; species Arenicola marina. Next base: position 38,025,560 of record OZ025263.1, on the reverse strand, counting down.
TATAATAGCCTCACCTGTCATCTACACCTCTCTTCCTGGGGGAAGTAGGGGTATAATAGCCTCACCTGTCATCTACACCTCTCTCCCTAAGGGATGTAGGGTATAATAGTCCCACCTGTCATCTACACCTCTCTTCCTCGGGGATGTACGGGTATAATAGCCTCACCTGTCATCTACACCTCTTACTCGGGGATATCCGTGCATAATAACCTCACCTGTCATCTACACCTCTCTTCCTCGGGGATGTAGGTTATAATAGTCTCACCTGTTATCTACACCACTCTTCTTCGGGGATGTAGGGTATAACAGCCTCACCTGTCATCTACACCTCTCTCCCTAAGGGATGTACCGGTATAATAGCCTCACCTCTCATCTACATCTCTCTTCCTCAGGGATGTACGGGTATAATAGCCTCACCTGTCATCTACACCACTCTTCCTCAGGAATGTAGGGTATAATAGCCTCACCTGTCATCAACACCTCTCTCCCAAAGAGATGTACGGGTATAATAGCCTCACCTGTCATCTACACATCTCTTCCTCAGGGGTGTAGAGTATAATAGCCTCACCTGTCATCTACACCTGTCTTCCTCAGGGATGCAGAGTATAATAGCCTCACCTGTCATCTACACCTGTCTTCCTCAGGGATGTACAATATAATAACCTCACCTGTCATCTACACCTCTCTTCCTCAGGGATGTAGGGTATAATAGCCTCACCTGTCATCTACACCTCTCTCCCTAAGGGATGTACGGGTATAATAGCCTCACCTGTCATCTACACCTCTCTTCCTCGGGGATGTACGGGTATAATAGCCTCACCTGTCATCTACACCTCTTACTCGGGGATGTACGGGTATAATAGCCTCACCTGTCATCTACACCTCTTTTCCTGGGGAAAATAGGGGTATATTAGCCTCACCTGTCATCTACACCTCTCTCCCTAAGGGATGTACGGGTATAATAGCCTCACCTGTCATCTACACCTCTCTTCCTCGGGGATGTACGGGTATAATAGCCTCACCTGTCATCTACACCTCTCTTCCTCAGGGATATCCGGGTATAATAACCTCACCTGTCATCTACACCTCTCTTCCTCGGGGATGTAGGTTATAATAGCCTCACCTGTTATCTACACCTCTCTTCTTCAGGGATGTAGGGTATAATAGCCTCACCGGTCACCTACATCTCTCTTCCTCAGGGATGTACGGGTATAATAGCCTCACCTGTCATCTACACCTCTCTTCCTCGGGGATGTAGGTTATAATAGCCTCACCTGTTATCTACACCTCTCTTCTTCAGGGATGTAGGGTATAATAGCCTCACCGGTCATCTACACCTCTCTTCCTTGGGGATGTAGGGGTATAATAGCCTCACCTGTCATCTACACCTCTCTTCCTCAGGGATGTACGGGTATAATAGCCTCACCTGTCATCTACACCTCTCTTCCTCGGGGATGTACGGGTATAATAGCCTCACCGGTCACCTACACCTCTCTTCCTCAAGGATGTACAATATAATAGCCTCACCTGTCATCTACACCTCTCTTCCTCAGGGATGTACAATATAATAGCCTCACCTGTCATCTACACCTCTCTTCCTCGGGGGTGTACGGGTATAATAGCCTCACCTGTCATCTACACCTCTCTTCCTCAGGGATGTACGGGTATAATAGCCTCACCTGTCATCTACACCTCTCTTCCTCGGGGGTGTACGGGTATAATAGCCTCACCTGGCATCTACACCTCTCTTCCTCAGGGATGTAGGGGTATAATAGCCTCACCTGTCATCTACACCTCTCTTCCTCAGGGATGTACGGGTATAATAGCCTCAACTGACATCTACACCTCTCTTCCTCAGGGATGTAGGGTATAATAGCCTCACCTGACATCTACACCTCTCTTCCTCAGGGATGTACGGGTATAATAGCCTCACCTGTCATCTACACCTCTCTTCCTCAGGGATGTAGGGTATAATAGCCTCACCTGTCGTCTACACCTCTCTTCCTCAGGGATGTACAATATAATAGCCTCACCTGGCATCTACACCTCTCTTCCTCAGGGATGTAGGATATAATAGCCTCACCTGACATCTACACCTCTCTTCCTCAGGGATGTACGGGTATAATAGCCTCACCTGGCATCTACACCTCTCTTCCTCAGGGATGTAAGGTATAATAGCCTCACCTGACATCTACACCTCTCTTCCTCAGGGATGTACGGGTATAATAGCCTCACCTGTCGTCTACACCTCTCTTCCTCAGGGATGTACAATATAATAGCCTCACCTGGCATCTACACCTCTCTTCCTCAGGGATGTACCATATAATAGCCTCACCTGTCATCTACACCTCTCTTCCTCAGGGATGTACAATATAATAGCCTCACCTGTCATCTACACCTCTCTTCCTCAGGGATTTAGGGTATAATAGCCTCACCTGTCATCTACACCTCTCTTCCTCAGGGATGTACAATATAATAGCCTCACCTGTCATCTACACCTCTCTTCCTCAGGGATGTACAATATAATAGCCTCACCTGTCATCTACACCTCTCTTCTTCAGGGATGTAGGGTATAATAGCCTCACCTGTCATCTACACCTCTCTTCCTCAGGGATGTACAATATAATAGCCTCACCTGTCATCTACACCTCTCTTCCTCAGGGATGTACAATATAATAGCCTCACCTGTCATCTACACCTCTCTTCCTAAGGTATGTACGGGTAAAATAGCCTCATCTGTCATCTACACCTCTCTTCCTCGGGGATGTACGGGTATAATAGCCTCACCTGTCATCTACACCTTTCTTCCTCAGGGATGTACGGGTATAATAGCCTCACCTGTCATCTACACCTCTCTTCCTCAGGGATGTACAATATAATAGCCTCACCTGTCATCTACACCTCTCTTCCTAAGGTATGTACGGCTATAATAGCCTCACCTGTCATCTACACCTCTCTTCCTCGGGGATGCACGGGTATAATAGCCTCACCTGTCGTCTACACCTCTCTTCCTCAGGGATGTAGGGGTATAATAGCCTCACCTGTCATCTACACCTCTCTTCCTCAGGGATGTAGGGTATAATAGCCTCACCTGTCATCTACACCTCTCTTCCTCAGGGATGTAGGGGTATAATAGCCTCACCTGTCATCTACACCTCTCTTCCTCAGGGATGTACAATATAATAGCCTCACCTGTCATCTACACCTCTCTTTCTCAGGGATGTAGGGGTATAATAGCCTCACCTGTCATCTACACCTCTCTTCCTTGGGGATGCAGGGGTATAATAGCCTTACCTGTCATCTACACCTCTCTTCCTCAGGGATGTAGGGTATAATAGCCTCACCTGTCATCTACACCTCTCTTCCTCGGGGATGTAGGGTATAATAGCCTCACCTGTCATCTACACCTCTCTTTCTCAGGGATGTACAATATAATAGCCTCACCTGTCATCTACACCTCTCTTCCTCAGGGATGTAGAGTATAATAGCCTCACCTGTCATCTACACCTGTCTTCCTCAGGGAGGTAGAGTATAATAGCCTCACCTGTCATCTACACCTGTCTTCCTCAGGGATGTACAATATAATAGCCTCACCTGTCATCTACACCTCTCTTCCTCAGGGATGTAGGGTATAATAGCCTCACCTGTCATCTACACCTCTCTCCCTAAGGGATGTACGGGTATAATAGCCTCACCTGTCATCTACACCTCTCTTCCTCGAGGATGTACGGGTATAATAGCCTCACCTGTCATCTACACCTCTTACTCGGGGATGTATGGGTATAATAGCCTCACCTGTCATCTACACCTCTCTTCCTGGGGGAAGTAGTGGTATAATAGCCTCACCTGTCATCTACACCTCTCTCCCTAAGGGATGTAGGGTATAATAGTCCCACCTGTCATCTACACCTCTCTTCCTCGGGGATGTACGGGTATAATAGCCTCACCTGTCATCTACACCTCTTACTCGGGGATATCCGTGCATAATAACCTCACCTGTCATCTACACCTCTCTTCCTCGGGGATGTAGGTTATAATAGTCTCACCTGTTATCTACACCACTCTTCTTCGGGGATGTAGGGTATAACAGCCTCACCTGTCATCTACACCTCTCTCCCTAAGGGATGTACCGGTATAATAGCCTCTCCTCTCATCTACATCTCTCTTCCTCAGGGATGTACGGGTATAATAGCCTCACCTGTCATCTACACCACTCTTCCTCAGGAATGTAGGGTATAATAGCCTCACCTGTCATCAACACCTCTCTCCCAAAGAGATGTACGGGTATAATAGCCTCACCTGTCATCTACACCTCTCTTCCTCAGGGGTGTAGAGTATAATAGCCTCACCTGTCATCTACACCTGTCTTCCTCAGGGATGCAGAGTATAATAGCCTCACCTGTCATCTACACCTGTCTTCCTCAGGGATGTACAATATAATAACCTCACCTGTCATCTACACCTCTCTTCCTCAGGGATGTAGGGTATAATAGCCTCACCTGTCATCTACACCTCTCTCCCTAAGGGATGTACGGGTATAATAGCCTCACCTGTCATCTACACCTCTCTTCCTCGGGGATGTACGGGTATAATAGCCTCACCTGTCATCTACACCTCTTACTCGGTGATGTACGGGTATAATAGCCTCACCTGTCATCTACACCTCTTTTCCTGGGGAAAATAGGGGTATATTAGCCTCACCTGTCATCTACACCTCTCTCCCTAAGGGATGTACGGGTATAATAGCCTCACCTGTCATCTACACCTCTCTTCCTCGGGGATGTACGGGTATAATAGCCTCACCTGTCATCTACACCTCTCTTCCTCAGGGATATCCGGGTATAATAACCTCACCTGTCATCTACACCTCTCTTCCTCGGGGATGTAGGTTATAATAGCCTCACCTGTTATCTACACCTCTCTTCTTCAGGGATGTAGGGTATAATAGCCTCACCGGTCACCTACACCTCTCTTCCTCAGGGATGTACGGGTATAATAGCCTCACCTGTCATCTACACCTCTCTTCCTCGGGGATGTAGGTTATAATAGCCTCACCTGTTATCTACACCTCTCTTCTTCAGGGATGTAGGGTATAATAGCCTCACCGGTCATCTACACCTCTGTTCCTTGGGGATGTAGGGGTATAATAGCCTCACCTGTCATCTACACCTCTCTTCCTCAGGGATGTACGGGTATAATAGCCTCACCTGTCATCTACACCTCTCTTCCTCGGGGATGTACGGGTATAATAGCCTCACCGGTCACCTACACCTCTCTTCCTCAGGGATGTACGGGCATAATAGCCTCACCTGTCATCTACACCTCTCTTCCTCGGGGATGTACGGGTATAATAGCCTCACCTGTCATCTACACCACTCTTCCTCAGGGATGTAGGGGTATAATAGCCTCACCTGTCATCCACACCTCTCTTCCTCAGGGATGTAGGTTATAATAGTCTCACCTGTTATCTACACCTCTCTTCTTCGGGGATGTAGGGTATAACAGCCTCACCGGTCACCTACACCTCTCTTCCTCAGGGATGTAGGGTATAATGGCCTCACCTGTCATCTACACCTCTCTTCTTTGGGGATGTAGGGGTATAATAGCCCCACATGTCATCTACACCTCTCTCCCTAAGGGATGTACGGGTATAATAGCCTCACCTCTCATCTACACCTCTCTTCCTCAGGGATGTACGGGTATAATAGCCTCACCTGTCATCTACACCTCTCTTCCTCAGGAATGTAGGGTATAATAGCCTCACCTCTCATCTACACCTCTCTTCCTCAGGGATGTACGGGTATAATAGCCTCACCTGTCATCTACACCTCTCTTCCTCAGGGATGTAGAGTATAATAGCCTCACCTGTCATCTACACCTGTCTTCCTCAGGGATGTAGAGTATAATAGCCTCACCTGTCATCTACATCTGTCTTCCTCAGGGATGTACAATATAATAACCTCACCTGTCATCTACACCTCTCTTCCTCAGGGATGTAGGGAATAATAGCCTCACTTGTCATCTACACCTCTCTTCCTCGGAGATGTACGGGTATAATAGCCTCACCTGTCATCTACACCTCTTACTCGGGGATGTACGGGTATAATAGCCTCACCTGTAATCTACACCTCTCTTCCTGGGGGAAGTAGGGGTATAATAGCCTCACCTGTCATCTACACCTCTCTCCCTAAGGGATGTACGGGTATAATAGCCTCACCTGTCATCTACACCTCTCTTCCTCGGGGATGTACGGGTATAATAGCCTCACCTGTCATCTACACCTCTTACTCGGGGATATCCGGGTATAATAACCTCACCTGTCATCTACACCTCTCTTCCTCGTGGATGTAGGTTATAATAGCCTCACCTGTTATCTACATCTCTCTTCTTCAGGGATGTAGGGTATAATAGCCTCACCGGTCACCTGCACCTCTCTTCCTCAGGGATGTACGGGTATAATAGCCTCACCTGTCATCTACACCTTTCTTCCTCGGGGATGTACGGGTATAATAGCCTCACCTGTCATCTACACCTCTCTTCCTCGGCGATGTACGGGTATAATAGCCTCACCTGTCATCTACACCTCTCTCCCTAAGGGATGTAGGGTATAATAGCCTCACCTGACATCAAAACCTCTCTTCCTCGGGGATGTAGGTTATAATAGCCTCACCTGTTATCTACACCTCTCTTCTTCAGGGATGTAGGGTATAATAGCCTCACCGGTCACCTACACCTCTCTTCCTCAGGGATGTACGGGTATAATAGCCTCACTTGACATCTACACCTCTCTTCCTCAGGGATGTAGGGTATAATAGCCTCACCTGACATCCACACCTCTCTTCCTCAGGGATGTACGGGTATAATAGCCTCACCTGGCATCTACACCTCTCTTCCTCAGGGATGTAGGGTATAATAGCCTCACCTGACATCTACACCTCTCTTCCTCAGGGATGTACGGGTATAATAGCTTCACCTGGCATCTACACCTCTCTTCCTCAGGGATGTACAATATAATAGCCTCACCTGTCATCTACACCTCTCTTCCTCAGGGATGTACGGGTATAATAGCCTCACCTGTCATCTACACCTCTCTTCCTCAGGGATGTAGGGTATAATAGCCTCACCTGTCGTCTACACCTCTCTTCCTCAGGGATGTACAATATAATAGCCTCACCTGGCATCTACACCTCTCTTCCTCAGGGATGTACGGGTATAATAGCCTCACCTGTCATCTACACCTCTCTTCCTCGGGGGTGTACGGGTATAATAGCCTCACCTGTCATCTACACCTCTCTTCCTCAGGGATGTACGGGTATAATAGCCTCACCTGTCATCTACACCTCTCTTCCTCGGGGGTGTACGGGTATAATAGCCTCACCTGGCATCTACACCTCTCTTCCTCAGGGATGTAGGGGTATAATAGCCTCACCTGTCATCTACACCTCTCTTCCTCAGGGATGTACGGGTATAATAGCCTCACCTGACATCTACACCTCTCTTCCTCAGGGATGTAGGGTATAATAGCCTCACCTGACATCTACACCTCTCTTCCTCAGGGATGTACGGGTATAATAGCCTCACCTGTCATCTACACCTCTCTTCCTCAGGGATGTAGGGTATAATAGCCTCACCTGTCGTCTACACCTCTCTTCCTCAGGGATGTACAATATAATAGCCTCACCTGGCATCTACACCTCTCTTCCTCAGGGATGTAGGATATAATAGCCTCACCTGACATCTACACCTCTCTTCCTCAGGGATGTACGGGTATAATAGCCTCACCTGGCATCTACACCTCTCTTCCTCAGGGATGTAAGGTATAATAGCCTCACCTGACATCTACACCTCTCTTCCTCAGGGATGTACGGGTATAATAGCCTCACCTGTCGTCTACACCTCTCTTCCTCAGGGATGTACAATATAATAGCCTCACCTGGCATCTACACCTCTCTTCCTCAGGGATGTACCATATAATAGCCTCACCTGTCATCTACACCTCTCTTCCTCAGGGATGTACAATATAATAGCCTCACCTGTCATCTACACCTCTCTTCCTCAGGGATTTAGGGTATAATAGCCTCACCTGTCATCTACACCTCTCTTCCTCAGGGATGTACAATATAATAGCCTCACCTGTCATCTACACCTCTCTTCCTCAGGGATGTACAATATAATAGCCTCACCTGTCATCTACACCTCTCTTCCTCAGGGATGTAGGGTATAATAGCCTCACCTGTCATCTACACCTCTCTTCCTCAGGGATGTACAATATAATAGCCTCACCTGTCATCTACACCTCTCTTCCTCAGGGATGTACAATATAATAGCCTCACCTGTCATCTACACCTCTCTTCCTAAGGTATGTACGGGTAAAATAGCCTCATCTGTCATCTACACCTCTCTTCCTCGGGGATGTACGGGTATAATAGCCTCACCTGTCATCTACACCTCTCTTCCTCAGGGATGTACGGGTATAATAGCCTCACCTGTCATCTACACCTCTCTTCCTCAGGGATGTACAATATAATAGCCTCACCTGTCATCTACACCTCTCTTCCTAAGGTATGTACGGCTATAATAGCCTCACCTGTCATCTACACCTCTCTTCCTCGGGGATGCACGGGTATAATAGCCTCACCTGTCATCTACACCTCTCTTCCTCGGGGATGTACGGGTATAATAGCCTCACCTGTCATCTACACCTCTCTTCCTCAGGGATGTAGGGTATAATAGCCTCACCTGTCATCTACACCTCTCTTCCTCAGGGATGTAGGGGTATAATAGCCTCACCTGTCATCTACACCTCTCTTCCTCAGGGATGTACAATATAATAGCCTCACCTGTCATCTACACCTCTCTTTCTCAGGGATGTAGGGGTATAATAGCCTCACCTGTCATCTACACCTCTCTTCCTTGGGGATGCAGGGGTATAATAGCCTTACCTGTCATCTACACCTCTCTTCCTCAGGGATGTAGGGTATAATAGCCTCACCTGTCATCTACACCTCTCTTCCTCGGGGATGTAGGGTATAATAGCCTCACCTGTCATCTACACCTCTCTTTCTCAGGGATGTACAATATAATAGCCTCACCTGTCATCTACACCTCTCTTCCTCAGGGATGTAGAGTATAATAGCCTCACCTGTCATCTACACCTGTCTTCCTCAGGGAGGTAGAGTATAATAGCCTCACCTGTCATCTACACCTGTCTTCCTCAGGGATGTACAATATAATAGCCTCACCTGTCATCTACACCTCTCTTCCTCAGGGATGTAGGGTATAATAGCCTCACCTGTCATCTACACCTCTCTCCCTAAGGGATGTACGGGTATAATAGCCTCACCTGTCATCTACACCTCTCTTCCTCGAGGATGTACGGGTATAATAGCCTCACCTGTCATCTACACCTCTTACTCGGGGATGTATGGGTATAATAGCCTCACCTGTCATCTACACCTCTCTTCCTGGGGGAAGTAGGGGTATAATAGCCTCACCTGTCATCTACACCTCTCTCCCTAAGGGATGTAGGGTATAATAGTCCCACCTGTCATCTACACCTCTCTTCCTCGGGGATGTACGGGTATAATAGCCTCACCTGTCATCTACACCTCTTACTCGGGGATATCCGTGCATAATAACCTCACCTGTCATCTACACCTCTCTTCCTCGGGGATGTAGGTTATAATAGTCTCACCTGTTATCTACACCACTCTTCTTCGGGGATGTAGGGTATAACAGCCTCACCTGTCATCTACACCTCTCTCCCTAAGGGATGTACCGGTATAATAGCCTCACCTCTCATCTACATCTCTCTTCCTCAGGGATGTACGGGTATAATAGCCTCACCTGTCATCTACACCACTCTTCCTCAGGAATGTAGGGTATAATAGCCTCACCTGTCATCAACACCTCTCTCCCAAAGAGATGTACGGGTATAATAGCCTCACCTGTCATCTACACATCTCTTCCTCAGGGGTGTAGAGTATAATAGCCTCACCTGTCATCTACACCTGTCTTCCTCAGGGATGCAGAGTATAATAGCCTCACCTGTCATCTACACCTGTCTTCCTCAGGGATGTACAATATAATAACCTCACCTGTCATCTACACCTCTCTTCCTCAGGGATGTAGGGTATAATAGCCTCACCTGTCATCTACACCTCTCTCCCTAAGGGATGTACGGGTATAATAGCCTCACCTGTCATCTACACCTCTCTTCCTCGGGGATGTACGGGTATAATAGCCTCACCTGTCATCTACACCTCTTACTCGGGGATGTACGGGTATAATAGCCTCACCTGTCATCTACACCTCTTTTCCTGGGGAAAATAGGGGTATATTAGCCTCACCTGTCATCTACACCTCTCTCCCTAAGGGATGTACGGGTATAATAGCCTCACCTGTCATCTACACCTCTCTTCCTCGGGGATGTACGGGTATAATAGCCTCACCTGTCATCTACACCTCTCTTCCTCAGGGATATCCGGGTATAATAACCTCACCTGTCATCTACACCTCTCTTCCTCGGGGATGTAGGTTATAATAGCCTCACCTGTTATCTACACCTCTCTTCTTCAGGGATGTAGGGTATAATAGCCTCACCGGTCACCTACATCTCTCTTCCTCAGGGATGTACGGGTATAATAGCCTCACCTGTCATCTACACCTCTCTTCCTCGGGGATGTAGGTTATAATAGCCTCACCTGTTATCTACACCTCTCTTCTTCAGGGATGTAGGGTATAATAGCCTCACCGGTCATCTACACCTCTCTTCCTTGGGGATGTAGGGGTATAATAGCCTCACCTGTCATCTACACCTCTCTTCCTCAGGGATGTACGGGTATAATAGCCTCACCTGTCATCTACACCTCTCTTCCTCGGGGATGTACGGGTATAATAGCCTCACCGGTCACCTACACCTCTCTTCCTCAGGGATGTACGGGCATAATAGCCTCACCTGTCATCTACACCTCTCTTCCTCGGGGATGTACGGGTATAATAGCCTCACCTGTCATCTACACCACTCTTCCTCAGGGATGTAGGGGTATAATAGCCTCACCTGTCATCCACACCTCTCTTCCTCAGGGATGTAGGTTATAATAGTCTCACCTGTTATCTACACCTCTCTTCTTCGGGGATGTAGGGTATAACAGCCTCACCGGTCACCTACACCTCTCTTCCTCAGGGATGTAGGGTATAATGGCCTCACCTGTCATCTACACCTCTCTTCTTTGGGGATGTAGGGGTATAATAGCCCCACATGTCATCTACACCTCTCTCCCTAAGGGATGTACGGGTATAATAGCCTCACCTCTCATCTACACCTCTCTTCCTCAGGGATGTACGGGTATAATAGCCTCACCTGTCATCTACACCTCTCTTCCTCGGGGATGTACGGGTATAATAGCCTCACCTGTCATCTACACCTCTTACTCGGGGATATCCGTGCATAATAACCTCACCTGTCATCTACACCTCTCTTCCTCGGGGATGTAGGTTATAATAGTCTCACCTGTTATCTACACCACTCTTCTTCGGGGATGTAGGGTATAACAGCCTCACCTGTCATCTACACCTCTCTCCCTAAGGGATGTACCGGTATAATAGCCTCACCTCTCATCTACATCTCTCTTCCTCAGGGATGTACGGGTATAATAGCCTCACCTGTCATCTACACCACTCTTCCTCAGGAATGTAGGGTATAATAGCCTCACCTGTCATCAACACCTCTCTCCCAAAGAGATGTACGGGTATAATAGCCTCACCTGTCATCTACACATCTCTTCCTCAGGGGTGTAGAGTATAATAGCCTCACCTGTCATCTACACCTGTCTTCCTCAGGGATGCAGAGTATAATAGCCTCACCTGTCATCTACACCTGTCTTCCTCAGGGATGTACAATATAATAACCTCACCTGTCATCTACACCTCTCTTCCTCAGGGATGTAGGGTATAATAGCCTCACCTGTCATCTACACCTCTCTCCCTAAGGGATGTACGGGTATAATAGCCTCACCTGTCATCTACACCTCTCTTCCTCGGGGATGTACGGGTATAATAGCCTCACCTGTCATCTACACCTCTTACTCGGGGATGTACGGGTATAATAGCCTCACCTGTCATCTACACCTCTTTTCCTGGGGAAAATAGGGGTATATTAGCCTCACCTGTCATCTACACCTCTCTCCCTAAGGGATGTACGGGTATAATAGCCTCACCTGTCATCTACACCTCTCTTCCTCGGGGATGTACGGGTATAATAGCCTCACCTGTCATCTACACCTCTCTTCCTCAGGGATATCCGGGTATAATAACCTCACCTGTCATCTACACCTCTCTTCCTCGGGGATGTAGGTTATAATAGCCTCACCTGTTATCTACACCTCTCTTCTTCAGGGATGTAGGGTATAATAGCCTCACCGGTCACCTACATCTCTCTTCCTCAGGGATGTACGGGTATAATAGCCTCACCTGTCATCTACACCTCTCTTCCTCGGGGATGTAGGTTATAATAGCCTCACCTGTTATCTACACCTCTCTTCTTCAGGGATGTAGGGTATAATAGCCTCACCGGTCATCTACACCTCTCTTCCTTGGGGATGTAGGGGTATAATAGCCTCACCTGTCATCTACACCTCTCTTCCTCAGGGATGTACGGGTATAATAGCCTCACCTGTCATCTACACCTCTCTTCCTCGGGGATGTACGGGTATAATAGCCTCACCGGTCACCTACACCTCTCTTCCTCAGGGATGTACGGGCATAATAGCCTCACCTGTCATCTACACCTCTCTTCCTCGGGGATGTACGGGTATAATAGCCTCACCTGTCATCTACACCACTCTTCCTCAGGGATGTAGGGGTATAATAGCCTCACCTGTCATCCACACCTCTCTTCCTCAGGGATGTAGGTTATAATAGTCTCACCTGTTATCTACACCTCTCTTCTTCGGGGATGTAGGGTATAACAGCCTCACCGGTCACCTACACCTCTCTTCCTCAGGGATGTAGGGTATAATGGCCTCACCTGTCATCTACACCTCTCTTCTTTGGGGATGTAGGGGTATAATATCCCCACATGTCATCTACACCTCTCTCCCTAAGGGATGTACGGGTATAATAGCCTCACCTCTCATCTACACCTCTCTTCCTCAGGGATGTACGGGTATAATAGCCTCACCTGTCATCTACACCTCTCTTCCTCAGGAATGTAGGGTATAATAGCCTCACCTCTCATCTACACCTCTCTTCCTCAGGGATGTACGGGTATAATAGCCTCACCTGTCATCTACACCTCTCTTCCTCAGGGATGTAGAGTATAATAGCCTCACCTGTCATCTACACCTGTCTTCCTCAGGGATGTAGAGTATAATAGCCTCACCTGTCATCTACATCTGTCTTCCTCAGGGATGTACAATATAATAACCTCACCTGTCATCTACACCTCTCTTCCTCAGGGATGTAGGGAATAATAGCCTCACTTGTCATCTACACCTCTCTTCCTCGGAGATGTACGGGTATAATAGCCTCACCTGTCATCTACACCTCTTACTCGGGGATGTACGGGTATAATAGCCTCACCTGTAATCTACACCTCTCTTCCTGGGGGAAGTAGGGGTATAATAGCCTCACCTGTCATCTACACCTCTCTCCCTAAGGGATGTACGGGTATAATAGCCCCACCTGTCATCTACACCTCTCTTCCTCGGGGATGTACGGGTATAATAGCCTCACATGTCATCTACACCTCTTACTCGGGGATATCCGGGTATAATAACCTCACCTGTCATCTACACCTCTCTTCCTCGTGGATGTAGGTTATAATAGCCTCACCTGTTATCTACATCTCTCTTCTTCAGGGATGTAGGGTATAATAGCCTCACCGGTCACCTGCACCTCTCTTCCTCAGGGATGTACGGGTATAATAGCCTCACCTGTCATCTACACCTCTCTTCCTCGGGGATGTACGGGTATAATAGCCTCACCTGTCATCTACACCTCTCTTCCTCGGCGATGTACGGGTATAATAGCCTCACCTGTCATCTACACCTCTCTCCCTAAGGGATGTAGGGTATAATAGCCTCACCTGACATCAAAACCTCTCTTCCTCGGGGATGTAGGTTATAATAGCCTCACCTGTTATCTACACCTCTCTTCTTCAGGGATGTAGGGTATAATAGCCTCACCGGTCACCTACACCTCTCTTCCTCGGGGATGTACGGGTATAATAGCCTCACCTGGCATCTACACCTCTTACTCGGGGATGTACGGGTGTAATAGCCTCACCTGTCATCTACACCACTCTTCCTCGGGGATGTACGGGTATAATAGCCTCACCTGTCATCTACACCTCTCTTCCTCAGGGATGTACGGGTATAATAGCCTCACCTGTCATCTACACCATTCTTCCTCGGGGATGTACGGGTATAATAGCCTCACCTGTCATCTACACCTCTCTTCCTCAGGGATGTACGGGTATAATAGCCTCACCTGTCATCTACACCTCTCTTCCTCGGGGATGTACGGGTATAATAGCCTCACCTGTCATCTACACCTCTCTTCCTCAGGGATGTACGGGTATAATAGCCTCACCTGTCATCTACACCTCTCTTCCTCGGGGATGTACGGGTATAATAGCCTCACCTGTCATCTACACCACTCTTCCTCTGGGATGTACGGGTATAATAGCCTCACCTGTCATCTACACCTCTCTTCCTCAGGGATGTACGGGTATAATAGCCTCACCTGTCATCTACACCACTCTTCCTCGGGGATGTACGGGTATAATAGCCTCACCTGTCATCTACACCTCTCTTCCTCAGGGATGTAAGGGTATAATAGCCTCACCTGTCATCTACACCTCTCTTCCTCGGGGATGTACGGGTATAATAGTCTCACCTGTCATCTACACCTCTCTTCCTCGGCGATGTACGGGTATAATAGCCTCACCTGTCATCTACACCACTCTTCCTCGGGGATGTACGGGTATAATAGCCTCACCTGTCATCTACACCTCTCTTCCTCGGCGATGTACGGGTATAATAGCCTCACCTGTCATCTACACCTCTCTTCCTCGGGGATGTAGGGTATAATAGCCTCACCTGTCATCTACACCTCTCTTCCTCAGGGATGTAGGGTATAATAGCCTCACCTGTCATCTACACCTCTCTTCCTCGGGGATGTACGGGTATAATAGCCTCACCTGTCATCTACACCTCTCTTCCTCAGGGATGTAGGGTATAATAGCCTCACCTGTCATCTACACCTCTCTTCCTCGGGGATGTACGGGTATAATAGCCTCACCTGTCATCTACACCTCTCTTCCTCAGGGATTTAGGGTATAATAGCCTCACCTGTCATCTACACCTCTCTTCCTCGGGTATGTACGGGTATAATAGCCTCACCTGTCATCTACACCTCTCTTCCTCAGGGATGTAGGGTATAATAGCCTCACCTGACATCAAAACCTCTCTTCCTCGGGGATGTAGGTTATAATAGCCTCACCTGTTATCTACACCTCTCTCCTTCAGGGATGTAGGGTATAATAGCCTCACCGGTCACCTACACCTCTCTTCCTCGGGGATGTACGGGTATAATATCCTCACCTGTCATCTACACCTCTTACTCGGGGATGCACGGGTATAATAGCCTCACCTGTCATCTACACCACTCTTCCTCGGGGATGTACGGGTATAATAGCCTCACCTGTCATCTACACCACTCTTCCTCGGGGATGTACGGGTATAATAGCCTCACCTGTCATCTACACCTCTCTTTCTCGGGGATGTACGGGTATAATAGCCTCACCTGTCATCTACACCTCTCTTCCTCGGGGATGTACGGGTATAATAGCCTCACCTGTCATCTACACCTCTCTTCCTCAGGGATGTACGGGTATAATAGCCTCACCTGTCAACTACACCTCTCTTCCTCAGGGATGTACGGGTATAATAGCCTCACCTGTCATCTACACCACTCTTCCTCGGGGATGTACGGGTATAATAGCCTCACCTGTCATCTACACCTCTCTTCCTCAGGGATGTACGGGTATAATAGCCTCACCTGTCATCTACACCACTCTTCCTCGGGGATGTACGGGTATAATAGCCTCACCTGTCATCTACAACTCTCTTCCTCGGGGATGTACGGGTATAATAGCCTCACCTGTCATCTACACCACTCTTCCTCTGGGATGTACGGGTATAATAGCCTCACCTGTCATCTACACCTCTCTTCCTCAGGGATGTACGGGTATAATAGCCTCACCTGTCATCTACACCACTCTTCCTCGGGGATGTACGGGTATAATAGCCTCACCTGTCATCTACACCTCTCTTCCTCAGGGATGTACGGGTATAATAGCCTCACCTGTCATCTACACCTCTCTTCCTCGGGGATGTACGGGTATAATAGTCTCACCTGTCATCTACACCTCTCTTCCTCGGCGATGTACGGGTATAATAGCCTCACCTGTCATCTACACCACTCTTCCTCGGGGATGTACGGGTATAATAGCCTCACCTGTCATCTACACCTCTCTTCCTCGGCGATGTACGGGTATAATAGCCTCACCTGTCATCTACACCTCTCTTCCTCGGGGATGTAGGGTATAATAGCCTCACCTGTCATCTACACCTCTCTTCCTCAGGGATGTAGGGTATAATAGCCTCACCTGTCATCTACACCTCTCTTCCTCGGGGATGTACGGGTATAATAGCCTCACCTGTCATCTACACCTCTCTTCCTCAGGGATGTAGGGTATAATAGCCTCACCTGTCATCTACACCTCTCTTCCTCGGGGATGTACGGGTATAATAGCCTCACCTGTCATCTACACCTCTCTTCCTCAGGGATTTAGGGTATAATAGCCTCACCTGTCATCTACACCTCTCTTCCTCGGGTATGTACGGGTATAATAGCCTCACCTGTCATCTACACCTCTCTTCCTCAGGGATGTAGGGTATAATAGCCTCACCTGACATCAAAACCTCTCTTCCTCGGGGATGTAGGTTATAATAGCCTCACCTGTTATCTACACCTCTCTCCTTCAGGGATGTAGGGTATAATAGCCTCACCGGTCACCTACACCTCTCTTCCTCGGGGATGTACGGGTATAATATCCTCACCTGTCATCTACACCTCTTACTCGGGGATGCACGGGTATAATAGCCTCACCTGTCATCTACACCACTCTTCCTCGGGGATGTACGGGTATAATAGCCTCACCTGTCATCTACACCACTCTTCCTCGGGGATGTACGGGTATAATAGCCTCACCTGTCATCTACACCTCTCTTTCTCGGGGATGTACGGGTATAATAACCTCACCTGTCATCTACACCTCTCTTCCTCGTGGATGTAGGTTATAATAGCCTCACCTGTTATCTACATCTCTCTTCTTCAGGGATGTAGGGTATAATAGCCTCACCGGTCACCTGCACCTCTCTTCCTCAGGGATGTACGGGTATAATAGCCTCACCTGTCATCTACACCTCTCTTCCTCGGGGATGTACGGGTATAATAGCCTCACCTGTCATCTACACCTCTCTTCCTCGGCGATGTACGGGTATAATAGCCTCACCTGTCATCTACACCTCTCTCCCTAAGGGATGTAGGGTATAATAGCCTCACCTGACATCAAAACCTCTCTTCCTCGGGGATGTAGGTTATAATAGCCTCACCTGTTATCTACACCTCTCTTCTTCAGGGATGTAGGGTATAATAGCCTCACCGGTCACCTACACCTCTCTTCCTCAGGGATGTACGGGTATAATAGCCTCACTTGACATCTACACCTCTCTTCCTCAGGGATGTAGGGTATAATAGCCTCACCTGACATCCACACCTCTCTTCCTCAGGGATGTACGGGTATAATAGCCTCACCTGGCATCTACACCTCTCTTCCTCAGGGATGTAGGGTATAATAGCCTCACCTGACATCTACACCTCTCTTCCTCAGGGATGTACGGGTATAATAGCTTCACCTGGCATCTACACCTCTCTTCCTCAGGGATGTACAATATAATAGCCTCACCTGTCATCTACACCTCTCTTCCTCAGGGATGTACGGGTATAATAGCCTCACCTGTCATCTACACCTCTCTTCCTCAGGGATGTAGGGTATAATAGCCTCACCTGTCGTCTACACCTCTCTTCCTCAGGGATGTACAATATAATAGCCTCACCTGGCATCTACACCTCTCTTCCTCAGGGATGTACGGGTATAATAGCCTCACCTGTCATCTACACCTCTCTTCCTCGGGGGTGTACGGGTATAATAGCCTCACCTGTCATCTACACCTCTCTTCCTCAGGGATGTACGGGTATAATAGCCTCACCTGTCATCTACACCTCTCTTCCTCGGGGGTGTACGGGTATAATAGCCTCACCTGGCATCTACACCTCTCTTCCTCAGGGATGTAGGGGTATAATAGCCTCACCTGTCATCTACACCTCTCTTCCTCAGGGATGTACGGGTATAATAGCCTCACCTGACATCTACACCTCTCTTCCTCAGGGATGTAGGGTATAATAGCCTCACCTGACATCTACACCTCTCTTCCTCAGGGATGTACGGGTATAATAGCCTCACCTGTCATCTACACCTCTCTTCCTCAGGGATGTAGGGTATAATAGCCTCACCTGTCGTCTACACCTCTCTTCCTCAGGGATGTACAATATAATAGCCTCACCTGGCATCTACACCTCTCTTCCTCAGGGATGTAGGATATAATAGCCTCACCTGACATCTACACCTCTCTTCCTCAGGGATGTACGGGTATAATAGCCTCACCTGGCATCTACACCTCTCTTCCTCAGGGATGTAAGGTATAATAGCCTCACCTGACATCTACACCTCTCTTCCTCAGGGATGTACGGGTATAATAGCCTCACCTGTCGTCTACACCTCTCTTCCTCAGGGATGTACAATATAATAGCCTCACCTGGCATCTACACCTCTCTTCCTCAGGGATGTACCATATAATAGCCTCACCTGTCATCTACACCTCTCTTCCTCAGGGATGTACAATATAATAGCCTCACCTGTCATCTACACCTCTCTTCCTCAGGGATTTAGGGTATAATAGCCTCACCTGTCATCTACACCTCTCTTCCTCAGGGATGTACAATATAATAGCCTCACCTGTCATCTACACCTCTCTTCCTCAGGGATGTACAATATAATAGCCTCACCTGTCATCTACACCTCTCTTCCTCAGGGATGTAGGGTATAATAGCCTCACCTGTCATCTACACCTCTCTTCCTCAGGGATGTACAATATAATAGCCTCACCTGTCATCTACACCTCTCTTCCTCAGGGATGTACAATATAATAGCCTCACCTGTCATCTACACCTCTCTTCCTAAGGTATGTACGGGTAAAATAGCCTCATCTGTCATCTACACCTCTCTTCCTCGGGGATGTACGGGTATAATAGCCTCACCTGTCATCTACACCTCTCTTCCTCAGGGATGTACGGGTATAATAGCCTCACCTGTCATCTACACCTCTCTTCCTCAGGGATGTACAATATAATAGCCTCACCTGTCATCTACACCTCTCTTCCTAAGGTATGTACGGCTATAATAGCCTCACCTGTCATCTACACCTCTCTTCCTCGGGGATGCACGGGTATAATAGCCTCACCTGTCATCTACACCTCTCTTCCTCGGGGATGTACGGGTATAATAGCCTCACCTGTCATCTACACCTCTCTTCCTCAGGGATGTAGGGTATAATAGCCTCACCTGTCATCTACACCTCTCTTCCTCAGGGATGTAGGGGTATAATAGCCTCACCTGTCATCTACACCTCTCTTCCTCAGGGATGTACAATATAATAGCCTCACCTGTCATCTACACCTCTCTTTCTCAGGGATGTAGGGGTATAATAGCCTCACCTGTCATCTACACCTCTCTTCCTTGGGGATGCAGGGGTATAATAGCCTTACCTGTCATCTACACCTCTCTTCCTCAGGGATGTAGGGTATAATAGCCTCACCTGTCATCTACACCTCTCTTTCTCGGGGATGTAGGGTATAATAGCCTCACCTGTCATCTACACCTCTCTTTCTCAGGGATGTACAATATAATAGCCTCACCTGTCATCTACACCTCTCTTCCTCAGGGATGTAGAGTATAATAGCCTCACCTGTCATCTACACCTGTCTTCCTCAGGGAGGTAGAGTATAATAGCCTCACCTGTCATCTACACCTGTCTTCCTCAGGGATGTACAATATAATAGCCTCACCTGTCATCTACACCTCTCTTCCTCAGGGATGTAGGGTATAATAGCCTCACCTGTCATCTACACCTCTCTCCCTAAGGGATGTACGGGTATAATAGCCTCACCTGTCATCTACACCTCTCTTCCTCGAGGATGTACGGGTATAATAGCCTCACCTGTCATCTACACCTCTTACTCGGGGATGTATGGGTATAATAGCCTCACCTGTCATCTACACCTCTCTTCCTGGGGGAAGTAGGGGTATAATAGCCTCACCTGTCATCTACACCTCTCTCCCTAAGGGATGTAGGGTATAATAGTCCCACCTGTCATCTACACCTCTCTTCCTCGGGGATGTACGGGTATAATAGCCTCACCTGTCATCTACACCTCTTACTCGGGGATATCCGTGCATAATAACCTCACCTGTCATCTACACCTCTCTTCCTCGGGGATGTAGGTTATAATAGTCTCACCTGTTATCTACACCACTCTTCTTCGGGGATGTAGGGTATAACAGCCTCACCTGTCATCTACACCTCTCTCCCTAAGGGATGTACCGGTATAATAGCCTCACCTCTCATCTACATCTCTCTTCCTCAGGGATGTACGGGTATAATAGCCTCACCTGTCATCTACACCACTCTTCCTCAGGAATGTAGGGTATAATAGCCTCACCTGTCATCAACACCTCTCTCCCAAAGAGATGTACGGGTATAATAGCCTCACCTGTCATCTACACATCTCTTCCTCAGGGGTGTAGAGTATAATAGCCTCACCTGTCATCTACACCTGTCTTCCTCAGGGATGCAGAGTATAATAGCCTCACCTGTCATCTACACCTGTCTTCCTCAGGGATGTACAATATAATAACCTCACCTGTCATCTACACCTCTCTTCCTCAGGGATGTAGGGTATAATAGCCTCACCTGTCATCTACACCTCTCTCCCTAAGGGATGTACGGGTATAATAGCCTCACCTGTCATCTACACCTCTCTTCCTCGGGGATGTACGGGTATAATAGCCTCACCTGTCATCTACACCTCTTACTCGGGGATGTACGGGTATAATAGCCTCACCTGTCATCTACACCTCTTTTCCTGGGGAAAATAGGGGTATATTAGCCTCACCTGTCATCTACACCTCTCTCCCTAAGGGATGTACGGGTATAATAGCCTCACCTGTCATCTACACCTCTCTTCCTCGGGGATGTACGGGTATAATAGCCTCACCTGTCATCTACACCTCTCTTCCTCAGGGATATCCGGGTATAATAACCTCACCTGTCATCTACACCTCTCTTCCTCGGGGATGTAGGTTATAATAGCCTCACCTGTTATCTACACCTCTCTTCTTCAGGGATGTAGGGTATAATAGCCTCACCGGTCACCTACATCTCTCTTCCTCAGGGATGTACGGGTATAATAGCCTCACCTGTCATCTACACCTCTCTTCCTCAGGGA
Source organism: Arenicola marina (assembly GCA_964019135.1). Lineage (NCBI taxonomy): Eukaryota > Metazoa > Annelida > Polychaeta > Arenicolidae > Arenicola > Arenicola marina. The sequence continues at coordinate 38,003,867 of OZ025263.1, read as the reverse complement.
TGTACGGGTATAATAGCCTCACCTGTCATCTACACCTCTCTTCCTCGGGGATGTACGGGTATAATAGCCTCACCGGTCACCTACACCTCTCTTCCTCAGGGATGTACGGGCATAATAGCCTCACCTGTCATCTACACCTCTCTTCCTCGGGGATGTACGGGTATAATAGCCTCACCTGTCATCTACACCACTCTTCCTCAGGGATGTAGGGGTATAATAGCCTCACCTGTCATCCACACCTCTCTTCCTCAGGGATGTAGGTTATAATAGTCTCACCTGTTATCTACACCTCTCTTCTTCGGGGATGTAGGGTATAACAGCCTCACCGGTCACCTACACCTCTCTTCCTCAGGGATGTAGGGTATAATGGCCTCACCTGTCATCTACACCTCTCTTCTTTGGGGATGTAGGGGTATAATAGCCCCACATGTCATCTACACCTCTCTCCCTAAGGGATGTACGGGTATAATAGCCTCACCTCTCATCTACACCTCTCTTCCTCAGGGATGTACGGGTATAATAGCCTCACCTGTCATCTACACCTCTCTTCCTCGGGGATGTACGGGTATAATAGCCTCACCTGTCATCTACACCTCTTACTCGGGGATATCCGTGCATAATAACCTCACCTGTCATCTACACCTCTCTTCCTCGGGGATGTAGGTTATAATAGTCTCACCTGTTATCTACACCACTCTTCTTCGGGGATGTAGGGTATAACAGCCTCACCTGTCATCTACACCTCTCTCCCTAAGGGATGTACCGGTATAATAGCCTCACCTCTCATCTACATCTCTCTTCCTCAGGGATGTACGGGTATAATAGCCTCACCTGTCATCTACACCACTCTTCCTCAGGAATGTAGGGTATAATAGCCTCACCTGTCATCAACACCTCTCTCCCAAAGAGATGTACGGGTATAATAGCCTCACCTGTCATCTACACATCTCTTCCTCAGGGGTGTAGAGTATAATAGCCTCACCTGTCATCTACACCTGTCTTCCTCAGGGATGCAGAGTATAATAGCCTCACCTGTCATCTACACCTGTCTTCCTCAGGGATGTACAATATAATAACCTCACCTGTCATCTACACCTCTCTTCCTCAGGGATGTAGGGTATAATAGCCTCACCTGTCATCTACACCTCTCTCCCTAAGGGATGTACGGGTATAATAGCCTCACCTGTCATCTACACCTCTCTTCCTCGGGGATGTACGGGTATAATAGCCTCACCTGTCATCTACACCTCTTACTCGGGGATGTACGGGTATAATAGCCTCACCTGTCATCTACACCTCTTTTCCTGGGGAAAATAGGGGTATATTAGCCTCACCTGTCATCTACACCTCTCTCCCTAAGGGATGTACGGGTATAATAGCCTCACCTGTCATCTACACCTCTCTTCCTCGGGGATGTACGGGTATAATAGCCTCACCTGTCATCTACACCTCTCTTCCTCAGGGATATCCGGGTATAATAACCTCACCTGTCATCTACACCTCTCTTCCTCGGGGATGTAGGTTATAATAGCCTCACCTGTTATCTACACCTCTCTTCTTCAGGGATGTAGGGTATAATAGCCTCACCGGTCACCTACATCTCTCTTCCTCAGGGATGTACGGGTATAATAGCCTCACCTGTCATCTACACCTCTCTTCCTCGGGGATGTAGGTTATAATAGCCTCACCTGTTATCTACACCTCTCTTCTTCAGGGATGTAGGGTATAATAGCCTCACCGGTCATCTACACCTCTCTTCCTTGGGGATGTAGGGGTATAATAGCCTCACCTGTCATCTACACCTCTCTTCCTCAGGGATGTACGGGTATAATAGCCTCACCTGTCATCTACACCTCTCTTCCTCGGGGATGTACGGGTATAATAGCCTCACCGGTCACCTACACCTCTCTTCCTCAGGGATGTACGGGCATAATAGCCTCACCTGTCATCTACACCTCTCTTCCTCGGGGATGTACGGGTATAATAGCCTCACCTGTCATCTACACCACTCTTCCTCAGGGATGTAGGGGTATAATAGCCTCACCTGTCATCCACACCTCTCTTCCTCAGGGATGTAGGTTATAATAGTCTCACCTGTTATCTACACCTCTCTTCTTCGGGGATGTAGGGTATAACAGCCTCACCGGTCACCTACACCTCTCTTCCTCAGGGATGTAGGGTATAATGGCCTCACCTGTCATCTACACCTCTCTTCTTTGGGGATGTAGGGGTATAATATCCCCACATGTCATCTACACCTCTCTCCCTAAGGGATGTACGGGTATAATAGCCTCACCTCTCATCTACACCTCTCTTCCTCAGGGATGTACGGGTATAATAGCCTCACCTGTCATCTACACCTCTCTTCCTCAGGAATGTAGGGTATAATAGCCTCACCTCTCATCTACACCTCTCTTCCTCAGGGATGTACGGGTATAATAGCCTCACCTGTCATCTACACCTCTCTTCCTCAGGGATGTAGAGTATAATAGCCTCACCTGTCATCTACACCTGTCTTCCTCAGGGATGTAGAGTATAATAGCCTCACCTGTCATCTACATCTGTCTTCCTCAGGGATGTACAATATAATAACCTCACCTGTCATCTACACCTCTCTTCCTCAGGGATGTAGGGAATAATAGCCTCACTTGTCATCTACACCTCTCTTCCTCGGAGATGTACGGGTATAATAGCCTCACCTGTCATCTACACCTCTTACTCGGGGATGTACGGGTATAATAGCCTCACCTGTAATCTACACCTCTCTTCCTGGGGGAAGTAGGGGTATAATAGCCTCACCTGTCATCTACACCTCTCTCCCTAAGGGATGTACGGGTATAATAGCCTCACCTGTCATCTACACCTCTCTTCCTCGGGGATGTACGGGTATAATAGCCTCACATGTCATCTACACCTCTTACTCGGGGATATCCGGGTATAATAACCTCACCTGTCATCTACACCTCTCTTCCTCGTGGATGTAGGTTATAATAGCCTCACCTGTTATCTACATCTCTCTTCTTCAGGGATGTAGGGTATAATAGCCTCACCGGTCACCTGCACCTCTCTTCCTCAGGGATGTACGGGTATAATAGCCTCACCTGTCATCTACACCTCTCTTCCTCGGGGATGTACGGGTATAATAGCCTCACCTGTCATCTACACCTCTCTTCCTCGGCGATGTACGGGTATAATAGCCTCACCTGTCATCTACACCTCTCTCCCTAAGGGATGTAGGGTATAATAGCCTCACCTGACATCAAAACCTCTCTTCCTCGGGGATGTAGGTTATAATAGCCTCACCTGTTATCTACACCTCTCTTCTTCAGGGATGTAGGGTATAATAGCCTCACCGGTCACCTACACCTCTCTTCCTCGGGGATGTACGGGTATAATAGCCTCACCTGGCATCTACACCTCTTACTCGGGGATGTACGGGTGTAATAGCCTCACCTGTCATCTACACCACTCTTCCTCGGGGATGTACGGGTATAATAGCCTCACCTGTCATCTACACCTCTCTTCCTCAGGGATGTACGGGTATAATAGCCTCACCTGTCATCTACACCATTCTTCCTCGGGGATGTACGGGTATAATAGCCTCACCTGTCATCTACACCTCTCTTCCTCAGGGATGTACGGGTATAATAGCCTCACCTGTCATCTACACCTCTCTTCCTCGGGGATGTACGGGTATAATAGCCTCACCTGTCATCTACACCTCTCTTCCTCAGGGATGTACGGGTATAATAGCCTCACCTGTCATCTACACCTCTCTTCCTCGGGGATGTACGGGTATAATAGCCTCACCTGTCATCTACACCACTCTTCCTCTGGGATGTACGGGTATAATAGCCTCACCTGTCATCTACACCTCTCTTCCTCAGGGATGTACGGGTATAATAGCCTCACCTGTCATCTACACCACTCTTCCTCGGGGATGTACGGGTATAATAGCCTCACCTGTCATCTACACCTCTCTTCCTCAGGGATGTAAGGGTATAATAGCCTCACCTGTCATCTACACCTCTCTTCCTCGGGGATGTACGGGTATAATAGTCTCACCTGTCATCTACACCTCTCTTCCTCGGCGATGTACGGGTATAATAGCCTCACCTGTCATCTACACCACTCTTCCTCGGGGATGTACGGGTATAATAGCCTCACCTGTCATCTACACCTCTCTTCCTCGGCGATGTACGGGTATAATAGCCTCACCTGTCATCTACACCTCTCTTCCTCGGGGATGTAGGGTATAATAGCCTCACCTGTCATCTACACCTCTCTTCCTCAGGGATGTAGGGTATAATAGCCTCACCTGTCATCTACACCTCTCTTCCTCGGGGATGTACGGGTATAATAGCCTCACCTGTCATCTACACCTCTCTTCCTCAGGGATGTAGGGTATAATAGCCTCACCTGTCATCTACACCTCTCTTCCTCGGGGATGTACGGGTATAATAGCCTCACCTGTCATCTACACCTCTCTTCCTCAGGGATTTAGGGTATAATAGCCTCACCTGTCATCTACACCTCTCTTCCTCGGGTATGTACGGGTATAATAGCCTCACCTGTCATCTACACCTCTCTTCCTCAGGGATGTAGGGTATAATAGCCTCACCTGACATCAAAACCTCTCTTCCTCGGGGATGTAGGTTATAATAGCCTCACCTGTTATCTACACCTCTCTCCTTCAGGGATGTAGGGTATAATAGCCTCACCGGTCACCTACACCTCTCTTCCTCGGGGATGTACGGGTATAATATCCTCACCTGTCATCTACACCTCTTACTCGGGGATGCACGGGTATAATAGCCTCACCTGTCATCTACACCACTCTTCCTCGGGGATGTACGGGTATAATAGCCTCACCTGTCATCTACACCACTCTTCCTCGGGGATGTACGGGTATAATAGCCTCACCTGTCATCTACACCTCTCTTTCTCGGGGATGTACGGGTATAATAGCCTCACCTGTCATCTACACCTCTCTTCCTCGGGGATGTACGGGTATAATAGCCTCACCTGTCATCTACACCTCTCTTCCTCAGGGATGTACGGGTATAATAGCCTCACCTGTCAACTACACCTCTCTTCCTCAGGGATGTACGGGTATAATAGCCTCACCTGTCATCTACACCACTCTTCCTCGGGGATGTACGGGTATAATAGCCTCACCTGTCATCTACACCTCTCTTCCTCAGGGATGTACGGGTATAATAGCCTCACCTGTCATCTACACCACTCTTCCTCGGGGATGTACGGGTATAATAGCCTCACCTGTCATCTACAACTCTCTTCCTCGGGGATGTACGGGTATAATAGCCTCACCTGTCATCTACACCACTCTTCCTCTGGGATGTACGGGTATAATAGCCTCACCTGTCATCTACACCTCTCTTCCTCAGGGATGTACGGGTATAATAGCCTCACCTGTCATCTACACCACTCTTCCTCGGGGATGTACGGGTATAATAGCCTCACCTGTCATCTACACCTCTCTTCCTCAGGGATGTACGGGTATAATAGCCTCACCTGTCATCTACACCTCTCTTCCTCGGGGATGTACGGGTATAATAGTCTCACCTGTCATCTACACCTCTCTTCCTCGGCGATGTACGGGTATAATAGCCTCACCTGTCATCTACACCACTCTTCCTCGGGGATGTACGGGTATAATAGCCTCACCTGTCATCTACACCTCTCTTCCTCGGCGATGTACGGGTATAATAGCCTCACCTGTCATCTACACCTCTCTTCCTCGGGGATGTAGGGTATAATAGCCTCACCTGTCATCTACACCTCTCTTCCTCAGGGATGTAGGGTATAATAGCCTCACCTGTCATCTACACCTCTCTTCCTCGGGGATGTACGGGTATAATAGCCTCACCTGTCATCTACACCTCTCTTCCTCAGGGATGTAGGGTATAATAGCCTCACCTGTCATCTACACCTCTCTTCCTCGGGGATGTACGGGTATAATAGCCTCACCTGTCATCTACACCTCTCTTCCTCAGGGATTTAGGGTATAATAGCCTCACCTGTCATCTACACCTCTCTTCCTCGGGTATGTACGGGTATAATAGCCTCACCTGTCATCTACACCTCTCTTCCTCAGGGATGTAGGGTATAATAGCCTCACCTGACATCAAAACCTCTCTTCCTCGGGGATGTAGGTTATAATAGCCTCACCTGTTATCTACACCTCTCTCCTTCAGGGATGTAGGGTATAATAGCCTCACCGGTCACCTACACCTCTCTTCCTCGGGGATGTACGGGTATAATATCCTCACCTGTCATCTACACCTCTTACTCGGGGATGCACGGGTATAATAGCCTCACCTGTCATCTACACCACTCTTCCTCGGGGATGTACGGGTATAATAGCCTCACCTGTCATCTACACCACTCTTCCTCGGGGATGTACGGGTATAATAGCCTCACCTGTCATCTACACCTCTCTTTCTCGGGGATGTACGGGTATAATAGCCTCACCTGTCATCTACACCTCTCTTCCTCGGGGATGTACGGGTATAATAGCCTCACCTGTCATCTACACCTCTCTTCCTCAGGGATGTACGGGTATAATAGCCTCACCTGTCAACTACACCTCTCTTCCTCAGGGATGTACGGGTATAATAGCCTCACCTGTCATCTACACCACTCTTCCTCGGGGATGTACGGGTATAATAGCCTCACCTGTCATCTACACCTCTCTTCCTCAGGGATGTACGGGTATAATAGCCTCACCTGTCATCTACACCACTCTTCCTCGGGGATGTACGGGTATAATAGCCTCACCTGTCATCTACAACTCTCTTCCTCAGGGATGTACGGGTATAATAGCCTCACCTGTCATCTACACCTCTCTTCCTCGGGGATGTACGGGTATAATAGTCTCACCTGTCATCTACACCTCTCTTCCTCGGCGATGTACGGGTATAATAGCCTCACCTGTCATCTACACCACTCTTCCTCGGGGATGTACGGGTATAATAGCCTCACCTGTCATCTACACCTCTCTTCCTCGGCGATGTACGGGTATAATAGCCTCACCTGTCATCTACACCTCTCTTCCTCGGGGATGTACGGGTATAACAGCCTCACCTGTCATCTACACCTCTCTTCCTCAGGGATGTAGGGTATAATAGCCTCACCTGTCATCTACACCTCTCTTCTTCAGGGATGTAGGGTATAATAGCCTCACCGGTCACCTACACCTCTCTTCCTCAGGGATGTACGGGTATAATAGCCTCACCTGTCATCTACACCTCTCTTCCTCGGGGATGTAGGTTATAATAGCCTCACCTGTTATCTACACCTCTCTTCTTCAGGGATGTAGGGTATAATAGCCTCACCGGTCATCTACACCTCTCTTCCTTGGGGATGTAGGGGTATAATAGCCTCACCTGTCATCTACACCTCTCTTCCTCAGGGATGTACGGGTATAATAGCCTCACCTGTCATCTACACCTCTCTTCCTCGGGGATGTACGGGTATAATAGCCTCACCGGTCACCTACACCTCTCTTCCTCAGGGATGTACGGGCATAATAGCCTCACCTGTCATCTACACCTCTCTTCCTCGGGGATGTACGGGTATAATAGCCTCACCTGTCATCTACACCACTCTTCCTCAGGGATGTAGGGGTATAATAGCCTCACCTGTCATCTACACCTCTCTTCCTCAGGGATGTAGGTTATAATAGTCTCACCTGTTATCTACACCTCTCTTCTTCGGGGATGTAGGGTATAACAGCCTCACCGGTCACCTACACCTCTCTTCCTCAGGGATGTAGGGTATAATGGCCTCACCTGTCATCTACACCTCTCTTCTTTGGGGATGTAGGGGTATAATAGCCTCACCTGTCATCTACACCTCTCTCCCTAAGGGATGTACGGGTACAATAGCCTCACCTCTCATCTACACCTCTCTTCCTCAGGGATGTACGGGTATAATAGCCTCACCTGTCATCTACACCTCTCTTCCTCAGGAATGTAGGGTATAATAGCCTCACCTCTCATCTACACCTCTCTTCCTCAGGGATGTACGGGTATAATAGCCTCACCTGTCATCTACACCTCTCTTCCTCAGGGATGTAGAGTATAATAGCCTCACCTGTCATCTACACCTGTCTTCCTCAGGGATGTAGAGTATAATAGCCTCACCTGTCATCTACACCTGTCTTCCTCAGGGATGTACAATATAATAACCTCACCTGTCATCTACACCTCCCTTCCTCAGGGATGTAGGGAATAATAACCTCACCTGTCATCTACACCTCTCTTCCTCGGAGATGTACGGGTATAATAGCCTCACCTGTCATCTACACCTCTTACTCGGGGATGTACGGGTATAATAGCCTCACCTGTCATCTACACCTCTCTTCCTGGGGGAAGTAGGGGTATAATAGCCTCACCTGTCATCTACACCTCTCTCCCTAAGGGATGTACGGGTATAATAGCCTCACCTGTCATCTACACCTCTCTTCCTCGGGGATGTACGGGTATCATAGCCTCACCTGTCATCTACACCTCTTACTCGGGGATATCCGGGTATAATAACCTCACCTGTCATCTACACCTCTCTTCCTCGTGGATGTAGGTTATAATAGCCTCACCTGTTATCTACATCTCTCTTCTTCAGGGATGTAGGGTATAATAGCCTCACCGGTCACCTACACCTCTCTTCCTCAGGGATGTACGGGTATAATAGCCTCACCTGTCATCTACACTTCTCTTCCTCGGGGATGTACGGGTATAATAGTCTCACCTGTCATCTACACCTCTCTTCCTCGGCGATGTACGGGTATAATAGCCTCACCTGTCATCTACACCTCTCTCCCTAAGGGATGTAGGGTATAATAGCCTCACCTGACATCAAAACCTCTCTTCCTCGGGGATGTAGGTTATAATAGCCTCACCTGTTATCTACACCTCTCTTCTTCAGGGATGTAGGGTATAATAGCCTCACCGGTCACCTACACCTCTCTTCCTCGGGGATGTACGGGTATAATAGCCTCACCTGTCATCTACACCTCTTACTCGGGGATGTACGGGTATAATAGCCTCACCTGTCATCTACACCACTCTTCCTCGGGGATGTACGGGTATAATAGCCTCACCTGTCATCTACACCTCTCTTCCTGGGGGAAGTACGGGTATAATAGCCTCACCTGTCATCTACACCACTCTTCCTCGGGGATGTACGGGTATAATAGCCTCACCTGTCATCTACACCTCTCTTCCTCAGGGATGTACGGGTATAATAGCCTCACCTGTCATCTACACCTCTCTTCATCGGGGATGTACGGGTATAATAGCCTCACCTGTCATCTACACCTCTCTTCCTCAGGGATGTACGGGTATAATAGCCTCACCTGTCATCTACACCTCTCTTCCTCAGGGATGTACGGGTATAATAGCCTCACCTGTCATCTACACCACTCTTCCTCTGGGATGTACGGGTATAATAGCCTCACCTGTCATCTACACCTCTCTTCCTCGGGGATGTACGGGTATAATAGCCTCACCTGTCATCTACACCTCTCTTCCTCAGGGATTTAGGGTATAATAGCCTCACCTGTCATCTACACCTCTCTTCCTCGGGTATGTACGGGTATAATAGCCTCACCTGTCATCTACACCTCTCTTCCTCAGGGATGTAGGGTATAATAGCCTCACCTGACATCAAAACCTCTCTTCCTCGGGGATGTAGGTTATAATAGCCTCACCTGTTATCTACACCTCTCTCCTTCAGGGATGTAGGGTATAATAGCCTCACCGGTCACCTACACCTCTCTTCCTCGGGGATGTACGGGTATAATAGCCTCACCTGTCATCTACACCTCTTACTCGGGGATGCACGGGTATAATAGCCTCACCTGTCATCTACACCACTCTTCCTCGGGGATGTACGGGTATAATAGCCTCACCTGTCATCTACACCACTCTTCCTCGGGGATGTACGGGTATAATAGCCTCACCTGTCATCTACACCTCTCTTTCTCGGGGATGTACGGGTATAATAGCCTCACCTGTCATCTACACCTCTCTTCCTCGGGGATGTACGGGTATAATAGCCTCACCTGTCATCTACACCTCTCTTCCTCAGGGATGTACGGGTATAATAGCCTCACCTGTCATCTACACCTCTCTTCCTCAGGGATGTACGGGTATAATAGCCTCACCTGTCATCTACACCACTCTTCCTCGGGGATGTACGGGTATAATAGCCTCACCTGTCATCTACACCTCTCTTCCTCAGGGATGTACGGGTATAATAGCCTCACCTGTCATCTACACCACTCTTCCTCGGGGATGTACGGGTATAATAGCCTCACCTGTCATCTACAACTCTCTTCCTCAGGGATGTACGGGTATAATAGCCTCACCTGTCATCTACACCTCTCTTCCTCGGGGATGTACGGGTATAATAGTCTCACCTGTCATCTACACCTCTCTTCCTCGGCGATGTACGGGTATAATAGCCTCACCTGTCATCTACACCACTCTTCCTCGGGGATGTACGGGTATAATAGCCTCACCTGTCATCTACACCTCTCTTCCTCGGCGATGTACGGGTATAATAGCCTCACCTGTCATCTACACCTCTCTTCCTCGGGGATGTACGGGTATAACAGCCTCACCTGTCATCTACACCTCTCTTCCTCAGGGATGTAGGGTATAATAGCCTCACCTGTCATCTACACCTCTCTTCTTCAGGGATGTAGGGTATAATAGCCTCACCGGTCACCTACACCTCTCTTCCTCAGGGATGTACGGGTACAATAGCCTCACCTGTCATCTACACCTCTCTTCCTCGGGGATGTAGGTTATAATAGCCTCACCTGTTATCTACACCTCTCTTCTTCAGGGATGTAGGGTATAATAGCCTCACCGGTCATCTACACCTCTCTTCCTTGGGGATGTAGGGGTATAATAGCCTCACCTGTCATCTACACCTCTCTTCCTCAGGGATGTACGGGTATAATAGCCTCACCTGTCATCTACACCTCTCTTCCTCGGGGATGTACGGGTATAATAGCCTCACCGGTCACCTACACCTCTCTTCCTCAGGGATGTACGGGCATAATAGCCTCACCTGTCATCTACACCTCTCTTCCTCGGGGATGTACGGGTATAATAGCCTCACCTGTCATCTACACCACTCTTCCTCAGGGATGTAGGGGTATAATAGCCTCACCTGTCATCTACACCTCTCTTCCTCAGGGATGTAGGTTATAATAGTCTCACCTGTTATCTACACCTCTCTTCTTCGGGGATGTAGGGTATAACAGTCTCACCGGTCACCTACACCTCTCTTCCTCAGGGATGTAGGGTATAATGGCCTCACCTGTCATCTACACCTCTCTTCTTTGGGGATGTAGGGGTATAATAGCCTCACCTGTCATCTACACCTCTCTCCCTAAGGGATGTACGGGTATAATAGCCTCACCTCTCATCTACACCTCTCTTCCTCAGGGATGTACGGGTATAATAGCCTCACCTGTCATCTACACCTCTCTTCCTCAGGAATGTAGGGTATAATAGCCTCACCTCTCATCTACACCTCTCTTCCTCAGGGATGTACGGGTATAATAGCCTCACCTGTCATCTACACCTCTCTTCCTCAGGGATGTAGAGTATAATAGCCTCACCTGTCATCTACACCTGTCTTCCTCAGGGATGTAGAGTATAATAGCCTCACCTGTCATCTACACCTGTCTTCCTCAGGGATGTACAATATAATAACCTCACCTGTCATCTACACCTCCCTTCCTCAGGGATGTAGGGAATAATAACCTCACCTGTCATCTACACCTCTCTTCCTCGGAGATGTACGGGTATAATAGCCTCACCTGTCATCTACACCTCTTACTCGGGGATGTACGGGTATAATAGCCTCACCTGTCATCTACACCTCTCTTCCTGGGGGAAGTAGGGGTATAATAGCCTCACCTGTCATCTACACCTCTCTCCCTAAGGGATGTACGGGTATAATAGCCTCACCTGTCATCTACACCTCTCTCCCTAAGGGATGTACGGGTATAATAGCCTCACCTGTCATCTACACCTCTCTTCCTCGGGGATGTACGGGTATCATAGCCTCACCTGTCATCTACACCTCTCTTCCTCAGGGATGTAGGGTATAATAGCCTCACCTGTCATCTACACCTCTCTTTCTCGGGGATGTACGGGTATAATAGCCTCACCTGTCATCTACACCTCTCTTCCTCAGGGATGTAGGGCATAATAGCCTCACCTGTCATCTACACCTCTCTTCCTCGGGGATGTACGGGTATAATAGCCTCACCTGTCATCTACACCTCTCTTCCTCAGGGATGTAGGGTATAATAGCCTCACCTGTCATCTACACCTCTCTTCCTCGGGGATGTACGGGTATAATAGCCTCACCTGTCATCTACACCTCTCTTCCTCAGGGATGTAGGGTATAATAGCCTCACCTGACATCAAAACCTCTCTTCCTCGGGGATGTAGGTTATAATAGCCTCACCTGTTATCTACACCTCTCTCCTTCAGGGATGTAGGTTATAATAGCCTCACCGGTCACCTACACCTCTCTTCCTCGGGGATGTACGGGTATAATAGCCTCACCTGTCATCTACACCTCTTACTCGGGGATGTACGGGCATAATAGCCTCACCTGTCATCTACACCACTCTTCCTCGGGGATGTACGGGTATAATAGCCTCACCTGTCATCTACACCACTCTTCCTCGGGGATGTACGGGTATAATAGCCTCACCTGTCATCTACACCTCTCTTCCTCAGGGATGTACGGGTATAATAGCCTCACCTGTCATCTACACCTCTCTTCCTCGGGGATGTACGGGTATAATAGCCTCACCTGTCATCTACACCTCTCTTCCTCAGGGATGTACGGGTATAATAGCCTCACCTGTCATCTACACCTCTCTTCCTCGGGGATGTACGGGTATAATAGCCTCACCTGTCATCTACACCTCTCTTCCTCAGGGATGTACGGGTATAATAGCCTCACCTGTCATCTACACCTCTCTTCCTCAGGGATGTACGGGTATAATAGCCTCACCTCTCATCTACACCACTCTTCCTCGGGGATGTACGGGTATAATAGCCTCACCTGTCATCTACACCTCTCTTCCTCAGGGATGTACGGGTATAATAGCCTCACCTGTCATCTACACCACTCTTCCTCGGGGATGTACGGGTATAATAGCCTCACCTGTCATCTACACCTCTCTTCCTCAGGGATGTACGGGTATAATAGTCTCACCTGTCATCTACACCTCTCTTCCTCGGCGATGTACGGGTATAATAGCCTCACCTGTCATCTACACCACTCTTCCTCGGGGATGTACGGGTATAATAGCCTCACCTGTCATCTACACCTCTCTTCCTCGGCGGTGTACGGGTATAATAGCCTCACCTGTCATCTACACCTCTCTTCCTCGGGGATGTACGGGTATAATAGCCTCACCTGTCATCTACACCTCTCTTCCTCAGGGATGTAGGGTATAATAGTCTCACCAGTCATCTACACCTCTCTTCCTCGGGGATGTACGGGTATAATAGCCTCACCTGTCATCTACACCTCTCTTCCTCAGGGATGTAGGGTATAATAGCCTCACCTGACATCTACCCCTCTCTTCCTCAGGGATGTAGGGTATAATAGCCTCACCTGTCATCTACACCTCTCTTCCTCGGGGATGTAGGGTATAATAGCCTCACCTGTCATCTACACCTCTCTTCCTCAGGGATGTAGGGTATAATAGCCTCACCTGTCATCTACACCTCTCTTCCTCGGGGATGTACGGGTATAATAGCCTCACCTGTCATCTACACCTCTCTTCCTCAGGGATGTACGGGTATAATAGCCTCACCTGACATCTACACCTCTCTTCCTCAGGGATGTAGGGTATAATAGCCTCACCTGTCATCTACACCTCTCTTCCTCGGGGATGTAGGGTATAATAGCCTCACCTGACATCTACACCTCTCTTCCTCAGGGATGTAGGGTATAATAGCCTCACCTGTCATCTACACCTGTCTTCCTCAGGGATGTAGGGTATAATAGCCTCACCTGTCATCTACACCTCTCTTCCTCAGGGATGTACGGGTATAATAGCCTCACCTGTCATCTACACCTGTCTTCTTCAGGGATGTAGGGTATAATAGCCTCACCGGTCACCTACACCTCTCTTCTTCAGGGATGTACGGGTGTAATAGCCTCACCTGTCATCTACACCTCTCTTCCTCGGGGATGTACGGGTATAATAGCCTCACCTGTCATCTACACCTCTCTTCCTCGGGGATGTACGGGTATAATAGCCTCACCTGTCATCTACACCTCTTTTTCTCAGGGATGTACGGGTATAATAGCCTCACCTGGCATCTACACCTCTCTTCCTCAGGGATGTACGGGTATAATAGCCTCACCTGTCATCTACACCTCTCTTCCTCAGGGATGTACGGGTATAATAGCCTCACCTGTCATCTACACCTGTCTTCTTCAGGGATGTAGGGTATAATAGCCTCACCGGTCACCTACACCTCTCTTCCTCAGGGATGTACGGGTATAACAGCCTCACCTGTCATCTACACCTGTCTTCCTCAGGGATGTACGGGTATAATAGTCTCGCCTGTCATCTACACCTCTCTTCCTCAGGGATGTAGGGTATAATAGCCTCACCTGTCATCTACACCTCTCTTCCTCAAGGATGTAGGGGTATAATAGCCTCACCTGGCATCTACACCTCTCTTCCTCGGGGATGTAGGGTATAATAGCCTCACCTGGCATCTACACCTCTCTTCCTCAGGGATGTACGGGTATAATAGCCTCACCTGGCATCTACTCCTCTCTTCCTCGGGGATGTAGGGTATAATAGCCTCACCTGGCATCTACACCTCTCTTCCTCGGGGATGTAGGGTATAATAGCCTCACCTGGCATCTACACCTCTCTTCCTCAGGGGTGTAGGGTATAATAGCCTCACCTGTCATCTACACCTCTCTTCCTCGGCGATGTACGGGTATAATAGCCTCACCTGGCATCTACACCTCTCTTCCTCAGGGATGTACGGGTATAATAGCCTCACCTGGCATCTACACCTCTCTTCCTCAGGGATGTACGGGTATGATAGCCTCACCTGTCATCTACACCTCTCTTCCTCGGGGGTGTACGGGTATAATAGCCTAACCTGTCATCTACACCTCTCTTCCTCGGGGATGTACGGGTATAATAGCCTCACCTGTCATCTACACCTCTCTTCCTCGGCGATGTACGGGTATAATAGCCTCACCTGGCATCTACACCTCTCTTCCTCAGGGATGTACGGGTATAATAGCCTCACCTGGCATCTACACCTCTCTTCCTCGGGGGTGTACGGGTATAATAGCCTCACCTGTCATCTACACCTCTCTTCCTCAGGGATGTAGGGTATAATAGCCTCACCTGGCATCTACACCTCTCTTCCTCAGGGATGTAGGGTATAATAGCCTCACCTGTCATCTACACCTCTCTTCCTCAGGGATGTAGGGTATAATAGCCTCACCTGTCATCTACACCTCTCTTCCTCGGGGATGTACGGGTATAATAGCCTCACCTGTCATCTACACCTCTCTTCCTAAGAGATGTACGGGTATAATAGCCTCACCTGGCATCTACACCTCTCTTCCTCAGGGATGTAGGGTATAATAGCCTCACCTGTCATCTACACCTCTCTTCCTCAGGTATGTACGGGTATAATAGCCTCACCTGGCATCTTCACCTCTCTTCCGCAGGGGTGTACGGGTATAATAGCCTCACCTGTCATCTACACCTCTCTTCCTCAGGGATGTACGGGTATAATAGCCTCACCTGTCTGGCAGCGCCGTCCACTGTAACCATGGATACATAGACAGGTGCCGGGCGAGGCGCACGTCCCGCCATTGTAACACCCTTCCGGGCATAACGCTAAGGTTCCAAAGTCAAAAAGCAAGAATCTTTACATAGTGTGCTAGTTCTGTAATGCAACGTGAATGACAGGGGCGGAACTAGCTCTTATCACTGGGAGGGTTTGCATCGACAAAACGTCGCCAAAGATCTGTCCCTGACTTGTTTCTCTCCGAAAAAGGTGTTACATCGGAAAAACCCTTTTAAACATGGATAACACAGCCACAACGCCAGAATCCTAACCCGAATCTTACATAAAAGAATTACATCGAGACAATCCTAACCCCTAAAACATCGGCACAACCTTAGCCCTAATCTTTTATAATCCAGCTACATAGAGACAAACTTAACCTCTAAAACATCGTCACAACCTTAGTTCTTGTCTTATATGATAGTTACATAGAGACAAACCTAGCCCCTAAAATATCGGAACAACCTTAGCTCTAGTCTTATATAATAGAGCTACATCGAGACAACCCTGACGCTAAAACATCATCATTACTTACGGGAACACGAGGGGGGCGTGTAACCCACCGGACAGCTGCATACATTTGGCAGGACACAGACACCGCCATTAACACAGGGAAGTCGGCATCGAGCTGCAGAATAAAGAGATCTGTAATACACTGGTGGTGACAGAAGGGAGGTGGGGGACTGTAGTACACTGGTGGTGACAGAAGGGAGGTGGGGGACTGTAGTACACTGGTGGTGACAGAAGGGAGGTGGGGGACTGTAGTACACTGGTGGTGACAGAAGGGAGGTGGGGGACTGTAGTACACTGGTGGTGACAGAAGGGAGGTGGGGGACTGTAATACACTGGTGGTGACAGAAGGGAGGTGGGGGACTGTAGTACACTGGTGGTGACAGAAGGGAGGTGGGGGACTGTAGTACACTGGTGGTGACAGAAGGGAGGTGGGGGACTGTAATACACTGGTGGTGACAGAAGGGAGGTGGGGGACTGTAGTACACTGGTGGTGACAGAAGGGAGGTGGGGGACTGTAGTACACTGGTGGTGACAGAAGGGAGGTGGGGGACTGTAGTACACTGGTGGTGACAGAAGGGAGGTGGGGGACTGTAGTACACTGGTGGTGACAGAAGGGAGGTGGGGGACTGTAGTACACTGGTGGTGACAGAAGGGAGGTGGGGGACTGTAATACACTGGTGGTGACAGAAGGGAGGTGGGGGACTGTAGTACACTGGTGGTGACAGAAGGGAGGTGGGGGACTGTAGTACACTGGTGGTGACAGAAGGGAGGTGGGGGACTGTAGTACACTGGTGGTGACAGAAGGGAGGTGGGGGACTGTAGTTCACTGGTGGTGACAGAAGGGAGGTGGGGGACTGTAGTACACTGGTGGTGACAGAAGGGAGGTGGGGGACTGTAGTACACTGGTGGTGACAGAAGGGAGGTGGGGGACTGTAGTACACTGGTGGTGACAGAAGGGAGGTGGGGGACTGTAGTACACTGGTGGTGACAGAAGGGAGGTGGGGGACTGTAGTTCACTGGTGGTGACAGAAGGGAGGTGGGGGACTGTAGTACACTGGTGGTGACAGAAGGGAGGTGGGGGACTGTAGTACACTGGTGGTGACAGAAGGGGGTGGGGGACAGTAGTACACTGGTGGTGACAGAAGGGAGGTGGGGGACTGTAGTACACTGGTGGTGACAGAAGGGAGGTGGGGGACTGTAGTTCACTGGTGGTGACAGAAGGGAGGTGGGGGACTGTAGTACACTGGTGGTGACAGAAGGGAGGTGGGGGACTGTAGTTCACTGGTGGTGACAGAAGGGAGGTGGGGGACTGTAGTTCACTGGTGGTGACAGAAGGGAGGTGGGGGACTGTAGTACACTGGTGGTGACAGAAGGGAGGTGGGGGACTGTAGTTCACTGGTGGTGACAGAAGGGAGGTGGGGGACTGTAGTACACTGGTGGTGACAGAAGGGAGGTGGGGGACTGTAGTACACTGGTGGTGACAGAAGGGGGTGGGGGACAGTAGTACACTGGTGGTGACAGAAGGGAGGTGGGAGACTGTAGTACACTGGGGGTGACAGAAGGGAGGTGGGGGACTGTAGTACACTGGTGGTGACAGAAGGGAGGTGGGGGACTGTAGTACACTGGTGGTGACAGAAGGGAGGTGGGGGACTGTAGTACACTGGTGGTGACAGAAGGGAGGTGGGGGACTGTAGTACACTGGTGGTGACAGGAGGGAGGTGGGGGACTGTAGTACACTGGTGGTGACAGAAGGGAGGTGGGGGACTGTAGTACACTGGTGGTGACAGAAGGGAGGTGGGGGACTGTAGTACACTGGTGGTGACAGAAGGGAGGTGGGGGACTGTAGTACACTGGTGGTGACAGAAGGGAGGTGGGGGACTGTAGTACACTGGTGGTGACAGATGGGAGTGGGAGACTGTAGTACACTGGTGGTGACAGGAGGGAGGTGGGGGACTGTAGTACACTGGTGGTGACAGAAGGGGATGGGAGACTGTAGTACACTGGTGGTGACAGGAGGGAGGTGGGGGACTGTAGTACACTGGTGGTGACAGAAGGGAGGTGGGGGACAGTAGTACACTGGTGGTGACAGAAGGGAGGTGGGGGACTGTAGTACACTGGTGGTGACAGAAGGGAGGTGGGGGACTCTGTAGTACACTTGTGGTGACTGGAGGTGAAACGCCCCTACCGAGCGGATTTTTGAGGTGAAAAGAGGGGCTTTATATCGTGGAACCCCCCCAAACCCAGCAATGTATTAACTACCCCCCCCCCCCGCGCTGAGGTACAATTTGGCAGTTTTTGGGTTCTGCCATAAGCTAACATGTCGCTAAGTAAGGGTACAACCGCTCTCTTTGCTAACACGCCATGCCCGTTGCTACCGCCAAACAGCCTGTCAATCATGTGGATTTGGCTATTGAACCATTTCGTGATTAAATGACAGATGGAGCCATTTGGTAAGTGCGAGATACCCTCTGGCGCAGATGGAATATTACTTATGGTCGTACGGATGGTTTTACTTGAACCCTTGCTGCCAGTCCATCACGAGACAGAACGACTTTCTTTAGCCAGGCTGACCGTAGCAACGGGGGGAGTCAGCCAATACCCATGCCACGACAGACGCAAGGGGTGCACTAGCCAAACACTTACCCTGTTCACAGCGTGACCCAGTGTAGCCTGGTGGACAGGAACATTGGTTAGGACGGCGACACCAACCGCCATTGTAACAGCCGGGGATGCAGGATACTACCGGCGAAGGTAAATGAAATGAAATACTAAATAGATTATCCAGTCAGTACACAATCCGCCATCAATGGTCAATGGTAAATTGTGCACAAACACCACTTGTGACACTTGACATTATGACACTATATAGCGTGTCTTAATACGTCAAAAACCCTTAACAATCATTTTAAAAAGCGATATTGATAAAATAGCAGTATCCGTGTATTACTATCAGTACAGGTGAACCCACGGGGTGCAGGTGCAAACAAGGGGTACGAGGGGGGGGGGCGTGTCGCGCAAATAATCTTCAAATATGTAAATTAATATAACCGCTTGGTGTTCTCTCGTCATGGGAATCCACAGAATCCCCATCCCAACCCCCCTGCACCAGAAATAACCATCTTCCCAGCATCTCCCCCTCCGCCGTCAAGAACCCTCACCTTCATACTCCCATGCCTGCCCCACCTCTCAGCCCCCACACCCCACCCACCCTCCGCCGTCAAGAACCCTCACCTTCATACTCCCACGCTTGCCCCACCTCTCAGCCCCCACACCCCACCCACCCTCCGCCGTCAAGAACCCTCACCTTCATACTCCCATGCTTGCCCCACCTCTCAGCCCCCACACCCCACCCACCCTCCGCCGTCAAGAACCCTCACCTTCATACTCCCATGCCTGCCCCACCTCTCAGCCCCCACACCCCACCCACCCTTCACTGCCACGAAACCCTCCACCATCTCCCCACCCCCATACCTCCCCCTCCTTCATACTCCTATGCCGGCCTCACCTCTCAGCCCCCACACCCCACCCACCCTCCGCCGTCAAGAACCCTCACCTTCATACTCTCATGCCTGCCCCACCTCTCTGCCCCCACACCCCACCCACCATCGGCCGTCAAGAACCCTCACCCTCATACTCCTCTGCTTCCCCCACCTCTCAGCCCCGACATCCCACCCACCATACACCGCTACGAAACACCCCCACCACCTCTCCACCATCTCCCCACCCCCACACCTCCCCCCCCCACTTCATACTCTTATGCCTGCCCCACCTCTCAGCCCCCAAACCCCACCCACCCTCCGCCGTCAAGAACCCTCACCTTCATACTCTCATGCTTGCCCCACCTCACAGCCCCCACACCCCCACCCTCGGCCGTCAAGAACCCTCACCTTCATACTCTCATGCTTGCCCCACCTCACAGCCCCCACACCCCCACCCTCGGCCGTCAAGAACCCTCACCTTCATACTCTCATGCTTGCCCCACCTCACAGCCCCCACACCCCCACCCTCGGCCGTCAAGAACCCTCACCTTCATACTCCTATGCCAGCCCCACCTCTCAGCCCCCACACCCCACCCACCCTCCGCCGTCAAGAACCCTCACCTTCATACTCCCATGCTTGCCCCACCTCACAGCCCCCACACCCCACCCACCTTCCACCGCCACGAAACCCTCCACCGCCTCCCCACTCTCATACCTACTCCTCCGCCGTCAAGAACCTTCACCTTCATACTCCTATGTCAAGAACCCTCACCTTCATACTCTCATGCTTGCCCCACCTCACAGCCCCCACACCCCCACCCTCGGCCGTCAAGAACCCTCACCTTCATACTCCAATACCTGCCCCACCTCGCAGCCCCCACACCCCACCCACCATACACCGCCACCAAACCCTCCACCACCTCTCCACCATCTCCCCACCCCCACACCTCCCCCTCCTTCATACTCTCATGCCTGCCCCACCTCACAGCCCCCACACCCCACTCACCCTCCGCCGTCAAGAACCCTCACCTTCATACTCCCATGCTTGCCCCACCTCACAGCCCCCACACCCCACCCACCCTCGGCCGTCAAGAACCCTCACCTTCATACTCCCATGCCTGCCCCACCTCACAGCCCCCACACCCTACCTACCCGCCACTGTCACGAAACCCTCCACCGCCTCCCCACCCCCACACCGACTCCTCCGCCGTCAAGAACCTTCACCTTCATACTCCTATGTCAAGAACCCTCACCTTCATACTCCTATTCCTGCCCCACCTCTCTGCCCCCACACCCCACCCACCCTCCGCCGTCAAGAACCCTCACCTTCATACTCCCATGCCTACCCCACCTCTCAGCCCCCACACCCCACCCACCCTCGGCCGTCAAGAACCCTCACCTTCATACTCCTATGCCTGCCTCACCTCTCAGCCCCCACACCCCACCTACCCTCCACTGCCACTAAACCCTCCACCGCCTCCCCACCCCCACACCTACTCCTCCGCCGTCAAGAATCCTCACCTTCATACTCTCATGCCCGTACCCCCCCCCCCCCAACCACACACACACACCCCACCCACCCTCCACCGCCACGAAACCCTGGCCGCCATTACCATGTTGGCAGCGACTCCCGTAATAACCTTTGCGACAATGACACCGGCCCGCTCGGCAATGTCCTTCGCGGCGGCAACGTCGACTACAGCGACCTCATGTGGAAGATAAAGTGTATCACAACATATATACAACAGTATTACAAAGCAAAACAATACCTTTCATATAATTTTCCATGAGCACAAGAGGACATGTACCATCCAAGTCTTCAAGCTACCAAATTAAGTACCGCAAATAGGCACCGACAGAGTTTTTAGCATTATATTCCAAGTTCAATGTTTCAAAAATTACATGAAAGCGCAGTTGATGGCAAATCCATTTCACACAAAAAACTCTGTGTTATATCACCAAGCGTCCTAAGAACTCTAGTTCTTTGTAATTTAATAGCAGCATGATCAGGCACAACTATCAATTGTAAACTAGCCTCTGCTCCTCACACTCCTAACTATTTTGTCCGATGAATCCTCCCCCTTTTGTCCTGAAGAGGTATATTGTCCCGGATGGAGGGATGTGTGACTCATGTACCATGATGTGTGACTAATGATGGACTAGTGATGGACCAGTAAGAACCAGTGAGGACCAGTGATGGACCAATGGTGGACGAGGATGGACCAGTGATGGACTAATGATGGACCGGTGAGGACCAGTGATGGACCAATGGTGGACGAGGATGGACCAGTGATGGACTAATGGAGGACGAGGATGGACCAGTGATGGACTAATGATGGACCGGTGAGGACCAGTGATGGACCAATGGTGGACGAGGATGGACCAGTGATGGACTAATGGCGGACCGGTGAGGACCAGTGATGGACTAATGGTGGACGAGGATGGACCAGTGATGGACTAATGATGGACCGGTGAGGACCAGTGATGGACTAATGATGGACCAGTGATGGACAAGTGATAGAATCTGGACCATGGATCATTGGGCCTGGATCCCGGGACCATTTCATTTTACAGTATTATGCCACTCACTTTTCTTACGACACGACTGTTCTTTGCATGACATCATGTCCAGCTTTAGCTGACCGGGGTTGCAAGTTTCCACCCCGGAGGGTGGGACCAGGTGGAAGTCGCATAGAGCGGCTCGTACCTGCACACCACGGCCACAGGTTCGGCTGCACTGAGACCAACCAGACCAGGTCGAGAAACCTAAGAAAGTTTTAAACCGACATGAAGCAAACAATAAACACTTCAACTAATTATTATTTAAAAGTGCGATCACAAGATAATCACATCCCCAAACGATGCGATGTTTGTTATGGAATTGTCTTTGCAAAGAGAAATATATCTTATGTCGCCAAGTGTACATAAAGATGGTGAGACCCGCCAATGATATTCCTATTACGGTAACAAAATCTTTCTGCTATATATTTTAGAAATCTGACTTACAACTAGACTGAACGGAAAAGAAGAACCGGGTAATTAATTTGTTTATCTAGCACCCTCGTTTTCGTGTTCGCCTACGCAGGCATAATGCAAAAGCCAACAACTATTTCACTCAGACATCTTCAGCTAACTTTGGCTTAAACCTGTTACTGAAGATTCCGTCAGTGTCACGTGGGGGTCAGACGTAGTGGAATCCAGTACCGGAAGGGGATTGTCGGTTGGTGTGTGGTGGGCTGGGTGCTGGGTGCTCATTGTGGGAAACCCTTCAGTAATCTGGTCTGCCTTGGCAGAGCGGTGAGAAAGAAATGCATAGGACATTCAGAACAATGAAAGAAACTTGGACATAGATATTTCCGACACGACGTTTTTTGGTATCTATTAAAGAGGTAGTTTGAAGAAATGACAATTTCACGCCACCAAGTTGTCTTTCCCATATGGTATTATGCAGCAGTAACTCAGCATTCAACTTACACGAAAATAACATTGCTGTGAGGCAGAACGGATTAATGAAATTGAGGCGAGACCATTAAGTACGACATCGTAACGATAGCATGGCGAGGGGGGGGGGGAGGTAAGGGGATACGGCTATGTTACTTAATATTGCTTTTGTTCAGTCAGGTTTCCAATGAAATATTACGAAGTTCATTCGTCAGATATTTTGACGTCACTTACTTCGCCCAAAATATCCTCTCCGCAGTGGCTCCGCACATCACGTGGCTTCAAGGTCAAGGTCATCTCTTCGATATCACCCTTACAAAAACATGTTCGTTAAAAAAAACAGTCTGAAGTAGTTCGAGGGATCACCGTGGCGCCACCTAGCGAGTACTATTTATGTGACCGTTTCTCCACATTGCGAGCACTTTTTCTTGTCAATTTCCAATGTAAATAACAGGAAAAACTGTACTATTGTTATTTTTGTTTAATCTTCGAAAGCGACAATGGGGGTTTGGGTTGAACGGTTTAATCTCACATTGCAAAAAAACAAGCATGGTGACTTAACGATATTTTATTGTTATTCTCCTAGGCAAAATAAAGTACTCCTTGCGCCAAAATCAGGATGTTTGACCCTCTCGTTTATTTTTATTTGACAAAATGTGGTTAAATACTTTGAAATCCCTACAAATGTGAGGGACACGAATTATAAGGCTACCCGTCTGCTTGTACCCCTGGTGGCTACTTAAACACATTGCCCGGTTTAGGAGGGTTCCGCGGGAAAATCCCCCCCCCCTTTTTCACCTCCAAAAATCTGCTCGGAAGTTGTAAAATGTTTTTTCATTTCTCGCTCTGCCATGCAGACGCGCTCTTTTTTCCCCGCAAACCCGCTCTATATGCGCAATTTTCAGAGTCACCCCCTCCCCCTCCCTCTCTCTACGCACACTGGTATCCTGACTATCTGTGACGTAGGCGTGACGTATATGTTACGCAAAGACAGAGACAAGGAACCAGACTACCTGCGCAAGAGTCAGGCGCCGAGGGGTGGGTCCATTGCGGAAGGCCTTGCGATATGATTAAGAATATTTAAGAAATGTAATGTAGCTGCACAAAACGGTTAGACAACATATTTTTCATTCATTTGCGCCATCACAATGACGAACATTTTTTACGAGGGGACAACATGGGTGAGAACTGGCGTTTTTTGCATTTCGTACGAAAACGTATACCTTCCATAGCCATGTTTAGTGAAATATGACTCATAATCTTTAGAATAAACCTGGAAAGAAATTGACGTATAGCTGCCTATACTTCAACATGATGCACGTGTCTTTGTCTGTCCCCAAAACTGAAGTCTCGCGGCCCGATCGCGAGAACTGTATAACCCTATACCCTGACCCTCCACTTTCAAAACAAATTCTCGCCATCGTTGCACCCCACCCCCATTGCTGTACATATCCGTCCAAGTCGTGAAGACAACTTTTCGGGAAAATGTGTTTCGGGAACTTCTTTTCCCACTTCTACCATGCTTAAATATATAGTAAACACGTTTCCGCGCCAGAGGGATAATATGGACAGGTACTACCTAAAAAATGCGAGCGTATATTTATTAATTCAGATATTCCGAGGGGTTATATCTAGATTAATATTCCAAATTAATCTCACTTCGGCTTGCCATAAAAATATCGTTGGCGGGATGCTGTATACCATGCACATGCTTGTGGCATATCATTCGGTTGCTTAGGAACTCCCATTGTGACGTCATGTTTATAACATTTTGACGTCACAACTACTCACTATGACAGCAGCCGATGGGCGGTCACCAAGAGCGCTCTGCTTCGCAACATACATTTAGCCCGTCGCTTATAACTTAACTTTTATTTGAAGTAGCTATACATCCAATGTTAACATTGAATAATTTATTCCTTAATTTTGTGGGGCAGCTTATTTATTTATTAAAGACATGACATAATAGGCTTCGACCACTCTTTGCTTGAATATATTTATGTACAGCTGATATTTACTCCGAATCCGAAAACGTCTCATGGGGGTTGTTACGCGAAATGAAAGTCCTAGACCTATGCTTGAAATGGACTTTGAATATGCATGCATGTTACCTTAAGAGCTCGCTATAAAGTCTCGCTCGCCTACACTTCCAGTTTACTCATTTTGGGGATAAACAAACGAAGCACGTGTTCGGAGTGAGTTTAGAATCGCTGCGCACACTGGTATCCTGACTATCTGTGACGTAGGGGAACTCGCGAAAGCCCGGATGCATGGTTAAATTTAAAACGCTATTTTTAACTTTCGGGTGTTTTGAAGACATATTTGTCCTTGTATGTTCCCAAAGTTCTGCGCTTCATCGCCTCCAAATATTTTAACGTATACCTCCCATAGCCATGTTTAGTGAAATGGGACTCACAGTCTTAAGATAAACCTGGAAAGAAATTGACTTATAGCTGCCTATATGCTTCAACATGGAGCACGTGTCTTTTTTTGTCCCTAAAACTATAGCCTCGCGGTCCGTTCTCGAGAACTGTATATCCCTACTAGTAGGTACATGTGATACTTGACTGACACGGCACAACTATTAACCGCTGGTCCGCACCTGTCAGCTGTTATGGTGGATGACGCCTTTCTACTCTTGACAACATGGACCATCGAGACTCTGGAAAACTATTAGTTATATTTAATCACAAGTTAGTTACCTTGTCGGTTAACTTACGTGCCTTATAAGCCTGTTCTAAAATAAAATATTCTATTCATACGTTAGTCATGCTTTAGCAACGCACTGCCGGCCACACCTTTCTTATATCTTACCTGGAATGGGTGGTAAGTATGACTCTTCACAAATGTCTTCCCGAGTGAAAACACAAGATTATTTTCGAACCTCGGTACAGTTTCAAGCTGAAACACGTAATCCTTGACGCAGTCTATGGTCAAATAAGCCTCGGCGTTGGATATCGCGAAACTGACATGGTGCCATTGGCCATCGGTGACGTTGCTAGGGAGACGGGTTGCCATAGTAGCCGGATTGGCGCCTACGTCACAACAATAGACAATCAGTTCCGAGTTTCCTATGACCAGCGCTAGCCTCACGAAGCCGATGACGTCACTAATGGCAAAGAGAACTCCTTCAGGCGCGTCACTCGCCCTAACACGAAAGGTAGTCAACAGAGCTAGTTGCAGTCCAGGGCGGTTCGACTTGTAGATGCGCGAGAGTGGGACGTGCAGGTTAGACAAGGGGCCGATCCGGTAGGCGCCCGGGTGTTGTGGCACTTTGCCAACTCCCGGGGGTAACGCGGGGAGCTGGAGGGTTGACAAGATGTCCACGGCTCCTGTTTGGAAAGAATAATATATGATGGCGAAACGAGGTAACAGGTGATTGTTTCTATTCATTTAATAATCTAAATATTTTCTTTACATAATGGCGTCAATATTTCATTTGCTGTCAGAGAATTTCTTCCGCATAGGAGGTAAATCCCCCATTTACTTCTAATTTATTTATTATTTATTAAGTGTTTCGAAAAACGTTGATCATTAACAGACAATTTGACATCCACGAACTCTTTGTTATATATTTCTAGCTAGTATCATATTGTCTAACAGTGCCCGATATAGATATAGTTTTGATAGTTTTGACGTACTCTCGAAGAAGCGAATTATTCAGTTTTCGAAAACCTACCCCCCTGGCTACTTCGTCACAACGTTACAAAAGAATGTTCGGTGCGATAACCAGGGATTATTTCACATTTTTCCGACAAGGCTGATATATCTTGCGTGATTAAAACATGATCCAATCTTGCTCTTGCAATCCTGCTCTTTTTTTTGCATTAATCCAAGTATATTAGGTTTTTCCTTGGTGCGAGATACGCCAGATATCATGTAGGTGTAGCGACTTCATTAAAGTTAGTTTGCGGGCGACCGGCTAGTGCCTATGATGCGTGGTCCTGGTGTGTGGCACAAGGGCCTTTCTCTCCTGCCGTCAATGGTCACTGTTAAGTCGGTCAGGTCATTATTGTTCAAACTAAGTTAACAAATAATAACTATTTCTGCAAATTTTTATCTATTTCGACCACATTTGACAATAGCCCAACGCGTAGGCCTATGCCACACGGTACGGGTTACCCTGTCCAGCTGGGGAGTTTCCCTGACCAGTAGTGGAATGCTATCAGTTCAACGGAGCTTATCTGCTTAGTGGAAGATAACTAATATTCATATGTTGATTTGTCCATTGGAAAGTTAACCACAAATTAAATAAAACGTTAACGGTGCTTTTATTACAAACTTTGCAGGGAATGGTTGCACGAGTTACAAGCAGACGCACTGAAACGCATTGTGTAACGTTGGAGGCCGCGTAGCTCAGTCGGTAGAGCGTTCAGTCTCCGAGGGGTGCAATAATGTTAACTTAACTTAATGTAACAATCTCTGATAAAATGTGTTCCTTCCCACGGTCATCACCGTTTTCAGATTAGTCTTGTGCATCTAAGCGTAAGCGACCGATTAGTTCATGCCACGGGACAGGCGCAGTAAATCAGTAGGCTAGGCCTAGGCCTACTTCCTTGGGGGGGGGGGGGAGGGTAGATCTATTGCCACATATATTAGCCCCTTCAGGAAATAAAATCTGTCCGCATACTTCCATACACCCAGCATAATACCTACCCATGCTCCGATCGAACCTAGGCGTACTGGGAAAAATATGTTAACACAGGATTCAACAACGCTGGCGTGCGCAAGTATTCAGGTAGGTCTATCTATCATATGGGGGGGCAAGGGGTATTTGCGTTCCTCGGGATTGGGCTTTTCATTTCACCGTGAACTGGGAATGAGGAAAATAATTCTTCGTGAACTGGGAATGAGGTATTAGCCGACCGCCGTGATCAAGGATTTTCATTAATCGTGAACTGGGAATTTTAATATTAAATAATCGTGAATCGGAAAATAATCGATTTAGTATCGTGTATGTCATTTTATTACTTAAAACACCAGGGAGCTATTTCGCAGCCAACCCGCAGCAGTGTCTTCCATTAGATTTCACGCAGTTTGTGTTTGCAGGCACAGCCTCGTTTTGGCGTCAATAGGGCTATAAAGTCTCGTTCGCTTAGACTTCCGGTTTACTCATTTTGGGGACAAACAAACGAAGCACGTGTTCGGCACAAGTTTAGAAGCTCTGCGCACACTGGTATGCTGACTATCTGTGACGTAGGCGTGACGTGTATGTTACGCAAAGAGAGAGACTGGGAACCAGACTACCTGCGCAAGAGCCAGGCGCCGAGGGGTGGGTCCATTGCGGAAGGCCTAGCGATATGATTCAGAATATTTAAGAAATATAGCTTCACAAAACGGATAAACGACATATGTTTTATTCTTTTGCGCCATAACAATGACGAATATTTGTTACGACGGGACAATACAACTGAGAAACTAACGTTTTTTTGCATTTCCTACGAAAACGAGACATTATGACGTCACACGGATTCTCCCCGAGTGACAACGTTGGCGCTACGCTTCAAACAGAAAACTTACAGAAATGAAAAAACTTGGTCTTTTCGTGACCCAAAAGTGATACGAAGACATCCAACTGGTTTTGTTTTATCTTTACCATGTGGTTTAATGACGCATCCGTGTGCTGTTACTCCATGCACTGCACATTTTGACAGCGGAATGGTTAAGTCGATCACTTGCTCTTGCCATTTTTGTTACCGCGGAGGCACGCGAAACTGTGTGACGTCACTCGCTGTGTGGTGAACTTGCGAAAGCCCGGGTGCAGGGCTAAATTTAGAACGTTATTTTTAGCTTTCGAGTATTTTGAAGACGGATTTTTTCATTGTATATTCCCAAAGTTCTGCGCATCATCGCCTCCAAATATTTTAACGTATATCTCTCATAGCCCTGTTTAGTGAAATGGTACTCATAGTCTTTAGAATAAACCTGGAAAGAAATTGACTTATAGCTGCCTATACTTCAACATGGAGCACGTGTGTTTGTTTGTCCCCAAAACTGAAGTCTCGCGGCCCGATCGCGAGAACTGTATAGCCCTATATGGCGATTCCGTGAATAAGGCGAATGAGACGGGCAGTCATATATATTCCTCTTGATCTGTCACTCTGTTACAAAACTTCACAGCCTGAAGGCCAGCTTCTGGGTAAGTTAATTCGTAAAATAAACATAATGAAAACCTCGGAGACTAAATATTGAAACAACCTGTGTGGTTATGCAAATTATGTGGCTCATAGTTAGGTAGGCCTAAGTGTGGCACGTTTGGTCATGAAATATATACACGCTCGGACATCAACTCTCTACGATCAAAGCCGTAATTTTCGCGCCAAGCGACGTAGATGCAGGTTTCGGTTTATTTGCTAAATATAGGGAGGTGAAGGATTTATATAAATATTTAGTTGAATTGCTATTTTAGAGAACCTATGTTGCCAGTAGGTGTTCAATGTGTTTAATTCATAACATTTGGAATAGCGCCTTAAAGTGCAGCTCCTAGGTTCAAAGGAACTTTTAAGATATGAATCCCAATATATTGCTCCATTAAAATAGAATACCCGTCAATTGTCTTCGCACGGTAGCGATACCAATGGCATCGTTGGCGGCATGTTATAGCTACTAGGCATGAGGCTCTCCTGGAGCTATAACATGCCGCCAACCATGCCATTGATGTCGATATCGCTATTGGTATCGAAGATTAGACAATCCATTGTGTATACTATTCTGCAGCGGTTTGACAAGAAGTGCAGTTTACGTCCCCGACCACAGAGCCACATCGTCAAAGAGCGGATGATGCATTGTTCCTGTGATAACATAGAAGTACTGGAAGCCACTCTAGACGGAAAAAATACCTCGACAAATCGACTCCCTATTGGTGGCGAGCCTTAAACCAACATGGTTCGGTGTTCGTTTGTTGGATACCGCATTCCCAATGTCTTAGGCCATACTGCAGACAGTCAGCTTGACAGCATTATCGGCCTTCGTCTCCGCATCGTGCCCCATATCTATACCCCCAGAGCAGGAGCAGTGCCTCTCAGGGGTCAAAGTCACGATTGTTCATAATCGGCCGCAATTTTTCGTCAATTCGAATTTCAACTTGTATATTAGACTTAAGTTAGTATTTTCTTTCTCTAAATTGCTTATTTAGAATTTTACAACAATTCTTTTAATAGACAAAATTGTGCCCAGACAACTTTGTCTTCGTCGGCACATTTCCAGAAAATCTTACTTTGTTTCTAGTTCTTTTAAATTCGTCCGTTAACTTCGAAGTGTTAGCCCCCTGTAACTAAGCTAATACATATGTGTATCATATGAAGTTGGGTTTCAGGTAAAGCCACACCAGAGTAGATGCCAACTGGCTGTTAAAAATCATATTGAGCATATATGGGGTCAACAATAAACAACATAAAGCTACATGACACCCGTATTTCAAAAGTCTGCCTCCTCATTCCGACCAGGTTATCATGCAAACATGGGCCTTTAGATTATCGGTTAATTCAATTTTGGACACAACGAAGAAAATACAACGGTGGAAGATCAGTTTGTCGGGAACCATTATAAGTTATACCCACCTTGGCAGAGGAACTCGTTACAACGTCTGTGAGACACCTTTGCGGCCTTGCAATCGGCATGGTTGTGACCGGAGCACTCGCGGCTTTTGCGCTGTATCCCTCCGCCACAAGAAGTGGTGCACGGCGACCATGGCGACCAGGGACCCCAGCCTGTTTGGGATATATGACGAATCTCCAATGAACGCAAATGTTTCGATTTCCTAATATTATTTAGGAGAAATGTCCGTTGCACGTATGACGGCAAAGGTCTACTTATTGCTCGCGACGTGGGCGGATCCAGAATCTGATCTTACTAGATCCAGAATCTGATCTTACTAGATCCAGAATCTGATCTTACTAGATCCAGAATCTGATCCTACTAGATCCAGAATGTGATCTTACTAGATCTAAAATGTGATCTTACTAGATTGAGAACGTGATTCCCCTGGACCCAGAATCTGATCCTCCTGGATCCAGAACATGATCCTCTTGGATCCAGAATGTGATCCCCCTGAATCCAGAATGTGATCCTCCTGGATCCAGAATGTGATTCTCCTGGATCCAGAATGTGATTTTCCTGGATCCAAAACGTGATCCTCCTGGATCCAGAATGTGATCCCCCTGGATCCAGAATGTGATCCCCCTGGATCCAGAATGTGATCCTCCTGGATCCAGAATGTGATCCCCCTGGATCCAAAACGGGATCCTCCTGGATCCAGAATGTGATCCTCCTGGATCCAAAACGTGCTCCCCCTGGATCCAGAATGTGATCCTCCTGGATCCAGAATGTGATCCCCCTGGGTCCAGAATGTGTTCCACCTGGATCCAGAATGTGATCCTCCTGGATCCAGAATGTGATCCCCCTGGATCCAGAATGTGCTCCCCCTGGATCCAGAATGTGATCCCCTGGGTCCAGAATGTGACTCTCCTGGATCCAGAACGTGATCCTCCTGGATCCAGAATGTGACCCCCCTGGATCCAGAATGTGATCCCCCTGGATCCAGAAAGTGATCCCCCTAGATCCAGAATGTGATCCCCCTGCATCCAGAATGTGATTCTCCTGGATCCAAAACGTGATCCCCCTGGATCCAGAATGTGATCCCCTTGGATCCAGAATGTGATTCTCCTGGATCCAAAACGTGATCCCCTTGGATCCAGAATGTGATCCCTTTGGATCCAGAATGTGATTCTCCTGGATCCAGAATGTGATCCTCCTGGATTCAGAATGTGATCCTCCTAGATCTAGAATGTGATTCTCCTGGATCCAAAACGTGATCCTCCTGGATCCAGAATGTGATCCCCCTGGATCCAGAATGTGATCCTCCTGGATCTAGAATGTGACCCCACTGGATCCAGAACGTGATTCTCCTGGATCCAGAATGTGATCCTCCTGGATCCAGAATGTGACCCCCCTGGATCTAAAACGTGATTCTCCTGGATCCAAAACGTGATCCTCCAATTAAAAAGAAATGCTTGTTTGACCGCCGCTGCTACACAATAGTTAGAGGGGAAAGTATGTTCGAACAGACACTGCTACACACTAATTAATGACGAAAGTTCATTCTTGCGGTCACTGCAGTTGTTACAGATGTCACAATTACACCAGGGCTATTCACAAACGGTTCTCAGGTAATAACCGAACCAGTTATTTGTCAGTGTACAAGATGAAAGCTGGAGCATTTCTTTCGTCTTTTGCCAAGGGGAACTCAGTAAATTGCTGTGTCGGAGGTCAGCTATCATTGGACCGTTATCTGTTCGTCTCCACCACTGCGTCCATGGAGCCTCTGCTGAGGTATGTACCGCCAGTTCATTAGCCTCGCCAGCCCATGTGGAACACTCGGTTACGCGTGCCATTTCTTATCGCTAACTGAACATCCGCAGTCCATCAGTTGTCACATCTATTACCTGGCCCGTCGTTGTTTTGTCTACGGTGCTAAAGCGTTACTCGGGTACTCTTCGCCCGTTCAGCAATTAGGATCAATTAGAAGAGGTGGCGAGCGGCGCCTCGGACCCACGGGCTTGAAACGGACTCCCGCCTCGCCCCACTGGCCGGAAACTGACCCCCGCCTCGGTCAAACCGGCCTACCCCCATGTCTATTAGGGCCATAACTCCAAATTCTAATTCTTTATCCTACATTAATTTCATATGCTTTATTATTCCTTGCATATTTTTTTCTTTTTGAACTTGCTTTATAATATAGCAAACAATAGTACACAAAGAATAAAGTGAAAACTAAGAGCTTGAGGAATTTGAAGAGAAGAACAACAAATTTGAAAAGTACATGATTATAACGTTATTTACATGAATGGTATGAAGAATGAAGCATTTTTGCCGTAATGTCATTCCATACATGTCACCCCTTTCCACGCATTGAAGCAAAACGTCCAAATATGATTGGATGAATTATGCCCCTAGACAAGGGTAGGATTTGAACCCGCAACCTACTGGTTTAAAGTCGAGTGCTTTACCTCTCGACCACGGCGGCTTCTGCTGGAGAGTGCCGTGGGTGGAATGTATACGGTCATCTCGTCCCGCTTATTGCAACAAACTGTGGACAAAATCCGAACCTATCTGTCATAACTGTATATT
Organism: Arenicola marina; assembly: GCA_964019135.1. Taxonomy (NCBI): domain Eukaryota; kingdom Metazoa; phylum Annelida; class Polychaeta; family Arenicolidae; genus Arenicola; species Arenicola marina. Next base: position 37,970,401 of record OZ025263.1, on the reverse strand, counting down.
TATAATGTATGTCCGGGGATGATCAGATGGAATCATTTTGGAATACTGTGGCTAAAAGAAATGTGTATCTCAACTGCCTCACTGGAGAGGTAGCGAGCGCGACTACAAGCCAAGCAAACCGTGGACGGTTCAAACCTAACTTACGATGACCGGGTATTTTTTTTTTTTTCCTTTAAACCTCGTGGCTATGAGTCCGACATGTCAATAGTTGTCTGTAACTGCTGTTATTATATTGATTATTATTTTATTGTTGAGGGACTAAAAACGACTGGTAGGAAACAAGATGGACGTGATGAGATACGACAGCGAAGTGAAACTTCATAATAAATCCCCGGGGACACAGGCCGCCAGCCGGAAGAAGTGTCCCCGGGGACACACGCCGCCAGCCGGAAGAAGTGTCCCCGGGGACACACGCCGTCAGCCGGAAGAAGAGTCCCCGGGGACACACGCCGTCAGCCGGAAGAAGAGTCCCCGGGGACACACGCCGCCAGCTGGAAGAAGTGTCCCCGGGGACACACGCCGCCAGCCGGAAGAAGTGTCTCCGGGGACACACGCCGCCAGCCGGAAGAAGAGTCCCCGGGGACACACGCCGCCAACAGGCAGAAGAGTCCCCGGGGACACACGCCGCCAGCTGGAAGAAGTGTCCCCGGGGACACACGCCGTCAGCCGGCAGAAGAGTCCCCGGGGACACACGCCGCCAGCCGGCAGAAGAGTCCCCGGGGTCACACGCCGCCAGCCGGAAGAAGAGTCCCCGGGGACACACGCCGTCAGCCGGAAGAAGAGTCCCCGGGGACACACGCCGCCAGCCGGAAGAAAAGTCTCCGGGGACACACGCCGCCAGCCGGAAGAAGTGTCCCCGGGGACACACGCCGCCAGCCGGAAGAAGAGTCCCTGGGGACACACGCCGTCAGCCGGAAGAAGAGTCCCCGGGGACACACGCCGCCAGCCGGAAGAAGTGTCCCCGGGGACACACGCCGCCAGCCGGAAGAAGAGTCTCCGGGGACACACGCCGTCAGCCGGCAGAAGAGTCCCCGGGGACACACGCCACCAACAGGCAGAAGAGTCCCCGGGGACACACGCCGTCAGCCGGAAGAAGAGTCCCCGGGGACACAAGCCGCCAGCCGGAAGAAGTGTCCCCGGGGACACACGCCGCCAGCCGGAAGAAGAGTCTCCGGGGACACACGCCGTCAGCCGGCAGAAGAGTCCCCGGGGACACACGCCACCAACAGGCAGAAGAGTCCCCGGGGACACACGCCGTCAGCCGGCAGAAGAGTCCCCGGGGACACACGCCGCCAGCCGGAAGAAAAGTGCCCTGGGACACACGCCGTCAGCCGGAAGAAGAGTGCCCGGGGACACACGCCGCCAGCCGGAAGAAAAGTCTCCGGGGACACACGCCGCCAGCCGGAAGAAGTGTCCCCGGGGACACACGCCGCCAGCCGGAAGAAGAGTCCCTGGGGACACACGCCGTCAGCCGGAAGAAGAGTCCCCGGGGACACACGCCGCCAGCCGGAAGAAGTGTCCCCGGGGACACACGCCGCCAGCCGGAAGAAGAGTCTCTGGGGACACACGCCGTCAGCCGGCAGAAGAGTCCCCGGGGACACACGCCACCAACAGGCAGAAGAGTCCCCGGGGACACACGCCGTCAGCCGGAAGAAGAGTCCCCGGGGACACAAGCCGCCAGCTGGAAGAAGTGTCCCCGGGGACACACGCCGCCAGCCGGAAGAAGAGTCTCTGGGGACACACGCCGTCAGCCGGCAGAAGAGTCCCCGGGGACACACGCCACCAACAGGCAGAAGAGTCCCCGGGGACACACGCCGTCAGCCGGAAGAAGAGTCCCCGGGGACACACGCCGCCAGCCGGAAGAAGTGTCCCCGGGGACACACGCCGCCAGCTGGAAGAAGAGTCCCCGGGGACACACGCCGTCAGCCGGCAGAAGAGTCCCCGGGGACACACGCCGCCAGCCGGAAGAAGAGTGCCCGGGGACACACGCCGTCAGCCGGCAGAAGAGTCCCCGGGGACACACGCCGTCAGCCGGAAGAAGAATCCCCGGGGACACACGCCGTCAGCCGGAAGAAGTGTCCCCGGGGACACACGCCGCTAACCGGAAGCCCGCAACCTGAAACTACCCCCCCCCCCCACCCTACGGACCTGAAACTGACCCCCGCCGCCCCCCACGGACCTCAAACTGACCCCCGCCTCGCGCATACATATTAAATATCGAGTTTCCGCGCAAAGTGACATGTAGATGCAACCGAGTGGCGGATCCATGGGAAAATACCGTTTTTCTATACCAAATCAAGCCATCTGGTGGACCAGGTCACCCCGATGTCATTTTCATACCCCGCCCCGGTCGTAAGTTTCCAAGTTTTCTAGATCCGCCCTTGCCTTGACACGTCTGCTGATCCTTGGCCCAATGAGATTGGAACTGTGTAAGTTATTATTGTCTCTGTAACTCAGTAGCTTATGTATGCAAACCAATTACTGTTTTGGCATGATGTGTATTTCAATCATACTTTTAAGAAATATTTTCGATTTATATGTCGTGCGCGTTTTGGAAGTACTTTGTGTGTTATTAGAGAAATGCTCAGTAATTCAAAGCATGGAGATGTCAAAAGAAAAAGAAAGCGAGAAAGGTTTCTATTGGTCTGGATCCATATCTGCCAAATAGAGACAGATAATAACATAAAGAAGGATATCAAGGGACATAAATAACGAGTGAGAGTGAAAATGGTTCCATGACATCACGGAATAAATGAACTAGAGT